>JAOWCC010000655.1:7934130-7996074 GCA_030867875.1 Actinernus sp. WN-2022 | reverse complement strand
ACAGCCTATACAGAGAACTCTGCAGCGCACAGCCTATACAGAGAACCCTGCAGCACACAAGCCTATACAGAGAACCTGCAGCGCACAGCCTATACAGAGAACTCTGCAGCGCACAGCCTATACAGAGAACTCTGCAGCGCACAGCCTATACAGAGAACCCTGCAGCACACAGCCTATACAGAGAACCCTGCAGCGCACAGCCTATACAGAGAACCCTGCAGCGCACAGCCTATACAGAGAACCCTGCAGCGCACAGCCTATACAGAGAACCCTGCAGCACACAGCCTATACAGAGAACCCTGCAGCGCACAGCCTATACAAAGAACTCTGCAGCGCACAGCCTATACAGAGAACCCTGCAGCGCACAGCTATACAGAGAACTCTGCAGCGCACAGCCTATACAGAGAACCCTGCAGCGCACAGCCTATACAGAGAACTCTGCAGCGCACAGCCTATACAGAGAACCCTGCAGCACACAGCCTATACAGAGAACCCTGCAGCACACAGCCTATACAGAGAACCCTGCAGCACACAGCCTATACAAAGAACTCTGCAGCGCACAGCCTATACAGAGAACCCTGCAGCACACAGCCTATACAGAGAACTCTGCAGCACACAGCCTATACAGAGAACCCTGCAGCGCACAGCCTATACAAAGAACTCTGCAGCGCACAGCCTATACAGAGAACCCTGCAGCACACAGCCTATACAGAGAACTCTGCAGCACACAGCCTATACAGAGAACCCTGCAGCGCACAGCCTATACAAAGAACTCTGCAGCGCACAGCCTATACAGAGAACCCTGCAGCACACAGCCTATACAGAGAACTCTGCAGCGCACAGCCTATACAGAGAACCCTGCAGCGCACAGCCTATACAGAGAACTCTGCAGCGCACAGCCTATACAGAGAACCCTGCAGCACACAGCCTATACAGAGAACCCTGCAGCGCACAGCCTATACAGAGAACTCTGCAGCGCACAGCCTATACAAATAAAGAATAACACCCACCTCCTTCATTAGCTTGCATTGGAAAATCTGAAAGTATAAAAAAATCATTGTGTTAAGTAGATTAGTACATTCATGTTTTTCATTTTCAGCTAGTAGAAATGCTAACTACTAAACTTAGAGTGCCATTTACTTTTTTCTCAATTTAGATGCTGTGAGTACAAGTCACCTACTTTCTTCTTCAAGCTTTCAGCTACAATTACTTAAAATTACACCTGTACATTATTTTAGCTTATGTGAATTTTTTTAACAAAAGCTATCCACCAAACATATTAATTTTCTTTTTTACCTGCGGCAGTTCCACCATCGCTGGCTGCCTCTTCTTTGAGTGTCTTTTGAACCCTTGTGGCCAGGGATACAATTTCTGTCTCTGTGGATGACAAAAAATATTGTACACAGAAAATAATGTTATCATCCATTTTCATTTCTTTGGCATTCTTGTCACATGGATACCTTAGTCTGTAAATCACAATACAGCATAAGCTACAGAATACTAACTAATAAAAATGCTAACTATGCTAGTGGGAGGGGGGGGGGGGGGGGGGGGGGTGTCTGATCAATAACCTCCCCTAGCCCAAGGTAAAAGATCAAGCAAAAACTCCTGTCTTGATGCATGCAAACTGTCTCACCATTATGGGAGCTGGTTGTGTGTACACTACACATGTCCATGATGTAGTTACTATATATACCATGACAAATTCCAATACTACCATTTGCAAGCTACCGTTAAGCGTGAACCTTTTTCCATGTTCGTTTATGTTTGAAACTAGATGTCTGGCGTGCCAAACCTGTGCAATTCGTCGGAAAACTAATTAGTTTCAACCTTGATGTTGAAAACCTTTGATATGTCTTCTACCGTCGTGCAACAGTCTCAGATTATGCCAAGAGACAGTTATTGTCTTGCATCTCTCATAATTCTGAGCATCAAAACTTTAACTTGAACCGACATTTATATGATTTAGAGCGTAGCGCGAATGAAAATCTAGCTGAAAAGTTTCCAAACCTGAATCCCACTCGCTGAAACGTGAAGGCGGGACATGTCAAAGGTTGTCACAATCGCGGTTAAATTGCAAAGGTTTGTGCCGCCAAACGTCTAGGTTTCAAACATAAATGAACGCGGAAAAAGGTTCACGCTTACGGTAGCTTGCAAATGGTAGTAATATTTAACAGTTTCCAGTAAAATTTCCTAAAATCGTTAAATCTCTTTAATTTTATAAAACGGTAGTTTCATTTCACAGCTACGTAAGACACATCCATCATAGACCGATATGGCTCTGCACACACTTTCCTTTTAAAATCATTTCCAAAAGTTGGATGCCATAGATGTTTGAGGCATGAGTGGTCTGGAAAAGCCAATGATTTGGCCATGCAAGACTTGTTGCTTTGCCATAATTTTTAAAGTGGTCACATGATAAAAAGTGATTGACCAAATAAGGTCAGACCAGACAGGAAAATATTTGGCTTTTGGTCATTTTGTACAGATCTTGCTGCACTTGGTCTGTACTTCATAACCTTGAGCTAAATATTTTCCAAACTGGCCCTCCCACACAGTCAACATGTTATAACAAATAAGTACATTTGTAACAATGCATGTAAAAACTAGGCAAGATTCTATTGTTCAGCGGCAAATAGGCTTTGGGCACATATCAAGGTTCTGTTTTCATATTGTACACACATCAACCCTTAATTAACAAATTTATTAAATCAAATCCACTGAAACTGTGTTTTAAAACTACAGTCGAACCTGTATATAAGAGTCACCCTTGGGACTTTAGACATTGGCTGCTTAATACAGGTTGGCCACTTAATACATGTTCACCAAAGTACTTACTGGGCATGGACTCTGGAAGGTGATTTCTTCTCAATTACATGGCTACAAACAAAACTAACTAAAGAAGAATTTGAGGTCAAGTAATTCTAAACATTTTTTTTTTATACCTTTACGATATTGGTGAATGAACTACTATATGAACAATAATGGCTTTGTAACGGTGGTCTTAGGTTTCCATTGAAACGTGGCTGCTTAATACAGGTCAAAATAACAAAGACAAACACTGGACTGCTCAAGGGTGGCCGCGACCGCTTAATAGAGGAGACCGTTCAATACAGGTAGCAAATACAGAGATTGTGTGGGAAAAAATTAGGGACTTTGAAAACTAGCCGCTAAATAGAGGGTGGCCGCTTAATACAGTGCCATTATATAGAAGTTCAACTGTACTTTCCTTGTGTGTGAAAACATTTCTTCCAATCACAAGAGTCTAAAACAATAACCAAGAAAGCTTCAATTTTAAAATGTTTCCCACGTTAATTTTCATCATATTCAAAGTTATGAGAGTTTTCACTAGATGCAATTCAAATCTGTTTTAAAAATGAGAAAAATATTGTTCTTCAGGTTTTCATAGATTTGATGTCTAAAGCCATGAGGTGGAATATTGAAACAATACCACAATTAGGACCTTCCTGCATTCCATACTAGTACTTAATACATCCATATACAGCTGTTGGCATTTTAGAGAAGCTGCATGTAGAATAAATAAAGTAGACTATGTAACTGGCTGAGTAGAATCACTCCACTGCATGTGTGTTCAACTTAAGATAAGGAACTGACAGAAATTTTTCATTACCAGATGGTAGTTTTTTTAGAATAACAGCCTGGTCTGCTATGGGATGTCCTATCAACATGGTACCCTTCTTGTGTGAACCAACAGCTCGAACTTCTTCAACACCCTGCAATGACAAGGGAAAATGTCACTCGGATATTGTTCAAACCTGTATTGTTACAATGCAAACAATATTGTAATTAAAAGGAATGTTATTTGGAACATTATTTAGAATAATGATGATGATGCCAAAAACTGGTACATGTGTGCTTGTATGCATCCATTAACATGTTTTCTTGCTTGGTTTTCACTATGTTGCTCAATTCACATTCTCACAGTGGTAATTATACGGTAATGATAATTATTATGTGATGTAAACAGTGTAAAAGAAATCTATAGATTTAATGCGCATGCCTCCTGTTTTATCGCTCAATCACAGCGTCTCTGTCCCACATTGTTAGCGACAAAGGTCAGAACGTTGACAGAACAGAAAAATAAGAAGAAGAAAAGACTGCAGTTTAAGACTCCAGCCGCTACCCAGCAGCACTGGAGTAATAAAATAAATACAAGACTGCATTTTAAGACTGCGGCCACTGCCCTAGCAGCGCTGGAGTAATAAAGCAAATACACACACCTAATTTTCTTTCATGGTTACTTACTCAAAAAAATATTGAAAGCTCTGACTTTGACTAGTACTTACAAATTCTGCCCCATCTGGTGCTACTATCAAGTTGTCTAAAACTCCAGTGATTTTTGTGACTAAATTCTGCACAGAAGCCTAGAAAGCAAATAAGAAGGAATTTCATTAAAATGTTATAATTATTATGCTTGGTATTACACTGAATGTAATCGTAATACATGTAATGATAAGTAACTTATTACAGGATCATCCTAAGACTGCACAATTTTATTGCCTGCTCAGCTTCCTTGATTTTCTTAAATGCATGCTTAAGTAAATTTATTTCTGTGTAGATCAAATTCTAGATGATAAACAAATACAGGGCTAAAAATAACGGCCGGTCATCGGACAATGTCCGGCCAGAATTGGAACTTGTCCGGTCAAATCTTTGCCTTGCCGGTCATTTTGACCAGTCAATGTTACTACAGTTTCAACCAAATACTGATCTTCACCGGCGACTGACCGGCCATTATTTTTAGCCCTGAAATAGAAGATGGTTCTCCTACATGTATGTCCTATTGTTAACTAGTAATAAAATAATGCACATTCAAGTTCTTGAAAAGCTGCTTAAATGCACAAGTTTTGTTCCACTCTTGCATCAGCAGTTTTTCAAGACCTCGAGCGTGCATTATTTTGTTAAAGAACTTGTAACTTACTAACCATCTCTTATTTGTTAATGAAATAACAGACTCAACCATGTATCTTTGTATACACCCCCTACAATTGAAACCACCAAGTGGTTTCAATTGGTAAATGCCAGGTGGCTAGCCATCAACAGCTCAAGACGTTTGGTGGCTAGCCGTTGATGGCTCAAGACGTTTGGTGGCTAGCCATTGATGGCTCAAGATGTTTGGTGGCTAGCCGTTGATGGCTCAAGATGTTTGGTGGCTAGCCATTGATGGCTCAAGATCTTTGGTGGCTAGCCATTTATGGCTCAAGACGTTTGGTGGCTCGCCATGGATGGCTCAAGACATTTTGGTGACTAGCCTCATATTATTGGACACAATTCTTATTCATTCTGCATGATTTTTTAAAGTTGTTGTTATAATATTATACAGTACCGCCCATAAACATATGTACATTTTTCGCGAGCAGATCACAAACAGTGTCCGCAATCTGTTCGCAAATTGCTCACGGAAATTTCGCGCAATGATCGCGACCAACTTCTGTGTTCGCAGTTGATCGCGGAACAACTCTTGACATTCATCTCGCTAGTCATGACTTCGTGGATCATCACTTCTTCAAGCTACGAAATCAAGGCATCACCACTTTTGTGCGACCCAGGGCGCTGGGCTGTTCGTTTGTCAGGATATCCTGGCAGCTGAGCTCTCAAGTACTGTTGCAGCCTTGGGCACTAAACTTCCAACTTAGAGTATTAACATGCATCATTGTTCCGATTTAGAATTAGCTGGGTATTTAAGGAGGTGGTATATCACATAACCCACCTGTTCTTGCGGTGACGGTGTCAGTTCTTGATTCCTTTTTAATAAAGCCTGTAATAGAAACAATTAAGAATTATATAACAGAATATTTTGGCTAACCATCAGAGAGTTGGTCAAGACCATCTGTTCAAATGTTTTGATGAACCATTAGATAGTTGAGACCACCAAGGAACATTCTTTAGTCAAACACCTTCACACGTAAAAGGACTGTACGAGAATGGGAAAAACTATGAAGTATGCCACAACTGTTTTTGTGTTAAACTTACCACAAGTCTACAGGCAAAGAAACAACTGCTAAGCAAACCCTTCCACAGAATGTATAAATTTAATAACTTGTTTACAAACTCTGTGATATTTACATTCAATATGAAACGGTTTTATTCCAATTTTGACAACAAATGCTAGAGAACATTTACATGGAACATCCCATTTGTAGAGCTTTTTCACTCCAATGTGGCTGTGGTGTCAGATCTCTCACCAAGACCTTTACACACAAGTGTCATGCAGAAGCACCAGATGGTGTTTTTGCGGATGACTCAATTCTGACATTAACGTCATACATTGTACATGGTTCATGAGGCCTCAAAATTAAACAATTCCCTAGGGCGGCGAACTTGGAGACTAGCAAATACGATCTAGTTGCCAACCAGTAAATGCTAGTAATAGAGTTTGTGACTGTTACATTGTAACAGCCAAACATATTTTAGTTGGATTGTCAACCGTATCAGTCACAATTCTGGGTTCTGTTTGTAGAACTTCAGCCAGCCAAAATTCAAGAACTTTTTAGAGACCAATTTTAACTTTCAAGTACTAATACTTGTAGTGTACTGGATACTGCTAGACGTCATTACGTTTGTCAACTGCCATGAAACATCAAATTGAATTTTAGCAAGTATTTTTTCCTTACTTTTATTTCTGAAAATATGGTTCTAAAGTAAAAATCAAGGACTTTTCAAAACTGTATGAACCATGTGACATCTTTTGTTTATAATTCATATTGAAAATATCTGGATTCTGATTGGTCGATAACGAGTGCATAAAAAGATTATACATGTACAGTGCAGCTCGGACTTCAGGCAGTCCGCAGGCAGACTTCAGGCAGTCCGTGGGCAAGATTCAGGCAGACTGCCCATATTCAAGTTCACAACATTGTAACTGAAGAAAACAATACTGTAACTGAAGAAATAAACATGTACCGAAGAAACTGTAGTCTTATAAATGTAAGTTTGCTTTCACATGTTTACCGTGCGAGATCGAGAATCCAAATATAATTCGGTAATAAATAGAAAATTAGAAAAGAATTCGGTAGGCCGAGAAAAATAACAACACTGAAATATTTTCTTGCTAGATTTGGTGTGTTAAAAATTTCCACTTGAGTTATTGTGAAACACTTCGGCATCTCCATGGCGTTGTGATGATCTTGGCCACAAGCCAAACACAATGGTTTTTGAAGTGAGAGAATGTTTTGCCGTGTATGAGCGAGTCTATAGTCGTGAGTATTTTCATTTAAAGCAGCCTTAGTCAGTTTACAAACACGAACGGCGGTGTTCGAAAATAGAACAACTTGAAGTGAGACAAGAATAAACTTTTGCCGTGTATGAGCGAGTCTGGTTGTGAGTATTTACATTTATTAAAAGTGACTGTGCTTCTCTTACTCAGTTTATGGATCCCAGTTTACAAACACGAACGCCAGTGTTCTAAAATAGAGCACACTCTTGAAGTGAGAGAATGTTTTGCCGCGTATGAGCGAGTCTATAGTCGTGAGTCTTTTCATTTAAAGCGGCCTTAGTCAGTTTACAAACATGAACGCCAGTGTTCAAAAATAGAACACAACTCTTGAAGTGAGAAGAATGTTTTGCCGCGTATGAGCGAGTCTATATAGTCGTGAGTCTTTTCATTTAAAGCGGCCTTAGTTTACAAACACGAACGGCGGTGTTCGAAAATAGAACACAACTCTTGAAGTGAGACAAGAATAAACTTTTGCCGTGTATGAGCGAGTCTGGTCGTGAGTATTTACATTTAAAGCGGTGCTTGCCTTACTCAGTTTACAAACACGAACGGCGGTGTTCAAAAATAGAACACAACTCTCGAAGAGACACAAGAATAAACTTGTGTCAGCAGTCTAGTCGCGAGTATTTTTATTTTCAATTAGTCAGTTTACAAACACGAACGCCAATGTCTGGCTTCTTCGCTTTAAAATAAAAATGCTTTCGCAAAGAAACAACGTACATGTACATACATGTACGTATTAATTCAAAATTCGGTAACTTTTATACGGGTAATCAAACACGAAAATCGTTAGGTGTATTGCCAGAAGTCTGCCTGCAGACTGCCCGAAGCCTGCCCGCGGATTTGCCCGCGTGTCTGCACACTTACTTTCGAGCGGCACTGTAGAGTACACAGTTGCATGCTCTCAGTAAATGTTTGCTCAGTATATTATCTAGACAAAATAATACATGAACTAGTTGTGCACTACAAAAGTCTTGTGCAACTATCAGAACTTTCAAAATATCACTCTGTGCCCATAAATCATATTCATGCGATTTCCTCTACTTCTTATCATTGGATGAATGAGGCTGATTAGACCTCTAGCATCTCAGACACTCATTCCACACACAGACCTTATTACATTCATATTTTCTCCGCACTCAATGCTCAACTCACTTTTTTGGAGAATTACATTGTACTCTAAATATTATAAGAATCGATATGAAGAAATAGAAAAAGGGTTAGGGACACTAAGTATTAACTTACTTCAGTAAAGGGGGTTTCATCTTTTTCAGGTCTTGCTTTGGGAAAAAATGTCTCTGACTACAAAAAAAGAATACAAAACAATCACATTATACAAAATTGAATGCACTGCCTTGCCTCGATTCATATTAAATAATATTCTAACCAGAACAGGGTCGAAAGTTGCATGGCTGACGATAAACTTCTGTCCAAGAGGATTCCTCATGAAGGGTGGCAACATACGACCTGGTCCACCACGGCCACCACGTCCAGCACGATGACGACGCATGACTAACAAAAATAGAAACAATACCATGACATTCCAAGTATTTACAATGTATGCATACCGTACTTATAAGCACAGCATTTTGCAACAAAATGTTGAAGATTGTGGGGGAATTCCCAAAGGTAAGAGTGCTGCTTATAGCAAGTACAATGTACAGTACTGTCCGAAAGTTTGTTAACACCTACACACGCTTTTCCGCATGTAGTACATGCGTTACTACACTCATACTAGTGTGATGCAAATGCATAGTACACAAGTGTATTACACTCAAATGCGTGGTTTTTCTTTGTTATGCAGTTATTGTTGGAATTCGTGTTTGCGTGAAGTTCGTTTGAATGTGCGCTAAAACAGACTTTAAAAACTAGGAGTAGTCTTCTTTATTCAACAGCGTTGTTTTTTAATGCTTCAAAACAAACTTAGAGATCCGAGAAAATAAGAAAACTTTTCAAGACTTGTCTCACCATAAATAACAGTCTATTTTCATTTCACACTTCATCATTCTGGTTATTCAAGTCTGGTTATTCAGTGGCAACGCTAATAATGGTGACTGTAATTTATTTTCATTTCATTTTCAGGACTTGGTATGCTAATACTTGTTGAGTTCGATCATTTCACACTTCAATCAATCGCTTTCTGTTTATTTATTACAATGCAGCAATGTGTGTGACAAAACTGACTTTAACATGACAAATGCTTCATGCACTTTTTCAAGACTCGTGGCCTGCTGTACTCGTACAGTTTATTTTCATTTCACACTTTAATAAAACGCTATCTGAGCAACACCAGCTAGTTTCTAAAGGAAACCAGTCTTGCTAATAAGCTTGGTAAGCAAAATCTTGGTAGAATCTTTTCAGATCTACACTTATCCACTTCCATTCAAATGTTTATTCCATTGAAACCACCTTCATTCAAATGTTATACCATTGAAATTCACTCCCATTCAAATGTTTATTCCATTAAAACCACCTTCATTCAAATGTTATGCCATTGAAATTCACTCCCATTCAAATGTTATTTCATTGAAATCCACTCCCATTCAAATGTTATTTATTGGAATTCACTCCCATTCAATTGTTTATTCCATTGAAATTCACTCGCATTCAAATGTTTATGCCATTGAAATTCACTCTGATTCAAATGTTTATGCCATTGAAATTCACTCCCATTCAAATGTTATTCCATTGAAATCCACTCCCATTCAAATGTTATTCCATTGAAATCCACTCCCATTCAAATGTTATTCCATTGAAATCCACTCCCATTCAAATGTTATTCCATTGGAATCCACACCCATTCAAATTAACTCCCCCTCCTACTTTGCCGCTAATCATCGCTAATCAGTCACAAGACCTTGACTACTAGATCACTTACACAGATACAAATCATGTGTTTGAGTTTGTGTACCAAGGATGGACAAACATACATGTACAGTTCTGCTTCCATCGCTAGTGACAACCAGCCTTTAACAGATCCTTAGTCCTTCCAGGTTAAACACTAAATGTCATTTGCCTGGGGGCTCAAGCTGGAAACCTTTTTTTTTTTTGTGATGGTTAACGTTGATGGGGTAAGTTGTTGGGGCCGTGTTAGGATTTTAATAAACCTCCTTTTGAGAATGAGGGCTAACCCTATTATCCACGTTTCAAAGATGGACCTACTGTAAGACCTGAAAATTTTTTTGGCCATACATATTGCATTTAACTGAATGGTCACCATGAGATCTGTTCCTGCGCAGTCAGCCATCCAACAACAAAACTCGTTCAATGCATGTATATTGGGCTTAACCTCACATTCAAGCCCATGCCTAATGCGCTAAAATTTCCCATGCCACAATTTGTAACAATAGAAGCTGTTCAGAGAAGAGGATGTCAAATAACGTGTACAGTACCGCCTAGAAGTATGTTAACATCTACACGTGCGTTTTCCGATTGTAAAAGGTGTAGTGGAGGAGGAAGAGACGTTCAGAACACACAAGGATGGAAACGAACGGACCATGGACCTCTGGCCTAGGGCACTGGGGGTTGGGGATGTGGGTGAAGGGGAGTCACCATGGTCAGGATAATGCTCAAGGTACTAGTCGGAGAAGTTACTTTTATTAAGGTATCGATAAAGGTTTCACATGTCATTTCGGAGAAACGCTCTTGCGACATTGGATTAAAGCCACATAGACGTACTATATACCGGTTTAAAGGTCTTGAATTGAAGAAAGTATATACATGTATATATATTTGATCCATTTTGAACAAAAGTTAAAAGCGTAGATGTTGTACATGTGTATCTCTATGTGAAATGAATCCATCTGCAAGAAGGAGTTCAGCCTTTCAGGCTTTGAAACAATTATTTTCTTAATTAGCCCTTTCGAATCCTAACTAAATTGACTCAAATTTTGTGTCAGGCATTTTTGACATATTGCATATTACAGATTTTATCCCTTTTCAAAGTTGAAAAAGTAGTTTTTCATCCCATTTTTATACAAACCAGGTCATAAAACCTGAACGGAAAATTATTTCAAAATTCCCCAACACAGTATTTGAGAAACAGCTGTTTTCTACGACATGTGAACAATTTAGTAAAATTGGACAAAACGCTAAAAGGCTGGACTTCAACAAAGTTCTGTTTTTGGCCGAAAAAAGAGCCAAAAACAACTAGATAAAGGTTTTCAATTCATTTCACGGTTGACTAAGAAGTCCCGCCTCCAAGGGTAATCTCATTAACATTAGCCAATCAGAGTCATTTATGTCGTGTTCAGTCTCGGCCAATTACAAAGTTCAGACAAGCCACAGAACAGAGAAAGCTATACAGTTCACGGATACTTGATACTTCTACAGAAACTAATTAGCTATATTGTCGATTCCAGCTGAATTTCAAGAAGAAACACTCTTTTAGGAGTACAGAAAAATGGCACCACAGCAAGCAAACAATTAATATCACACACGCAAAACCACTGAAGCACAGCTCAATCCACACCATGTACACGGTAGACTGTTTATGCCATTCTAAAAATCTTCATTGCATTGAAACAAAACCGGCAAACCTGCATTGAATTCTCTTTAAATTTTTGGCCGTTTGAAGATAACAAAACCTTATTGCTTCATTCTTTGTGGACTTTCAGTCTTCGATGATTCTAAATTCTTGGAACTTGAGTATAATCCCTCCAGCCATTGTTTGTCCTAAGAACTTTACACCCACTTTCAAATTTACATACAAACTATATTATTACAAACTAGAGTGTGCTTTTTTTATTTTTTATTTTTTTAATACAGCACCTAGCCTGAATTTCAGCCATCTCCTCTGGTTCGTTCCTCCCGAGAGAGACGTCTGAATCCAATAGCCGATAATGCCGTCCAGGCGGATTAACAATTTAATTTATGCAAATAAAACTGTCACAGTGGTAGAAAGAGTTTGTGGGTCACAAAAACAAAGCCATCGCTCGCCTTGAGAAATTATGTGACATCATGCTGGCCAAAATAAAGGCCTTACCTATATATATATATATATATATCCATCCCATTTGCTTCTCAAGTGCCTCTTATGTTGTGAAAACCATTTAGAAGCAACAAATCGTTATATTATATTTGGAGGCAAAGTACAGTTGATCTTTGTCTTTCCGTTGATCTTTGTACATGTCTCGCAATCTGCCGTTCGAATCGACACAGCTACGAGATATTACCTATGTAAATGATGCAACAGAAAAGTAGAAAAACATGAAAGGATAATGGAGAATTTCTGAAGAAATATGAAGACTCTTGCAGGAAAGAACAGTTCCTTGAAGAGAGTAGCGACATTCTTTACCACTGCGAGTGTGAACAAATAATCGATTATCAACAACCCCGCGAACGCGACGGGATAAAATGTACATGTTTACAGGACAGTCGGCCGGTTATTGTGCAGGACACTTTCAATCCATTTCCAGATGTTTTCCTTACGAATTCAAGGTCTTTGCCAAAGACAATCACTCCACTGAAATGCAACGATCAACAATTGCGAGTCCAAAGTGAATCCTGACATCTTCTCGGCTGATAATTATGCAAAATTATAGAATATGAACCAATCAAAGATCACTACCAGGTTTTCTGGTAGTGACGTCACTGGATGGCATTATCGGCTATTGGGTTCAGACGTCTCTCGGGAGGAACGAACCAGAGGAGATGGCTGAAATTCAGGCTATACAGCACCAAGAAAGATCAACAAATCTTTATGAACGAAAAGTAGCGTAGAAAATCACAGGATAGCAAGAATGAAATAACATGCCCAGTGAATAACAGCAGCTGTCAATCATTTTTCACACCTTTTTGAGCTGGAAATCAGAAAGTCGCATGTTCAAGGCTTTAAATATTTTTATGAGTTTGAGTTTTTTGTAATGCTAGATTACGGCTTTTAGATTTAGAATTTGCGAAAAAATGCATTTTCAAAACTTTTCCATTTTTAACCTTTATCAAGACCTTAATATATAAAATAATACACTTACACTGAAAATCAGCTACCAAACAGGGAACCCAAATATATATATAATTGGAGGCTGCTTCCTATATATGCATACCAATAAAATAACAATGGTGGACAGAAGAAGACAGGACTGAATCAGTTTAACAAAGACAGGACCTGGCTAAATACGAATGTAACTAGAAATTCCTACGAGGAAGGTAAGTGCTGCAAGAGGTATATCAGGAAGTGTACACTGTAGTACTTTCCGTTATCATCGCTATGCGATGGTGTGTAAAAGTTGCAGACGACTTGGCTTTCCTCTTCCGTGGATCAAAAATAAATCACAACTCCATCATAATAAATGCAATCCAAGTTGTGCCTGCAGTTTAACGCGGCAAATTCGTATGCTGGCCTCCAATGTTGTTCTTGCCATTTAAGAACATCGCCTGCTCGTTTGACAAAGCCAAATCGGTCGACAACTCATCGCACGTGGTTACACTGAGTCCATAAACACGCCAAAATTCGGACTGTAATTTCTTCGCAACTGGAGCAGTACTCAGCTCTCTGATGCTCTGAAAAGAAGCTTCAAACATTTCCTTCGTATCGCTAAAAAAAACAAGCAGCAGCAATTTAACTTTTGAAGGAGAAACGAAACTGGTGAAAAAGTGGTAGTTTTTCAACCCACACAACCAAACGTTGAGGAAACGTTGACCGCGCTTTGCCTTCAGGGTAAAATTGCCCTCGTTTTCGCATTTGCGGATCACATGTTCGCGGACAAGTTTTCAGAAACATACCAAATCGAATCGGAAAAAATACTGGTATCTGACGCTGATAACACAGGCAACCCGTAAAAGATGTCGCGAATATATTGCTCTCGCTTTGCTCGCAGCAATTAAAAGGTAAGTAAATATTTCAAAATTCCTCGGAATACCTAGCTTTTCCTTTCTATTATTAAGGAAATCTTGTTGTGAAAAGCTTGGATTCCGCATCACTCAGGCTAGCATACACCATGGCTCGCTGGCAGTCAAGAAAAAAGTAAGACTCTGCATAAGACGTATTCGGTATATAACCCAAAAAATTAAAGTGCCACTACGACGAAATTTGACCATTTCTTTTGCCACTTTTTTGTATTCCATAAGAACAAACAGTGGCAGAAATATCCAAATCAGTGAAAAAAGTTTGCAAAGGGGCCAATTAGACCACACATTTTAGAGAGAGTTTACCGTCAAAATCACGTCCGCCATTACGCGAATCCGTTCCCGTGGGCGAGGAATGCCTAGTCATTTTTGAGCGTATGTGACGTCATACACTTAACGCATCGTTCTCAAGTTGCTTCGAACCCATACATTTCTTCTTATATTGGCTACAAACTCACACTGCGAATTTTGCTGTAGTTTAGTAAATAACGACCTAAAATCTGCATCAGATTCTTCAGAACATAGTAATGTGTCTTTCTGATTAAATTTATTGCCGGATGTAGATGATTTAGGGGGAAATAGAGCCGCTGGCGACCGAGTTGAAAGCTGGACGAATGAATAGTCGCTAAAATCGCTTGGGAAGTGGCCTGCTAGTAAGTAGTGCTAGCTAGCAGAGGTTTCTTATTTGTTTCGGGTAATTTTTTCCCAGGGTATTTTCCCTGATTCGGCTTTCAGGTTTGTGCTGTTACTGGATCCGGGCTACAGGGAGAATTCAGCGGAGAAATCACTAAGGTAATGATCAGTTTATAAGTCCTAAGTTTGTTCATTGTTTATAGTGAAACCCGGATTGCTAGTTCGTAAATGAGAGATCGAGAATTATCTGTGTCCCGGCAATAGATTTTCCGGCGAATCTACATTCTAAAATACAATGTAATTGCTATAAAATTAAATCGCTCTCTTGTCTAACATGAAATCGTGAATGATAAGATTTTACTAGAGACTAAAAAAATATATTGAAACTGACTGATCGTGGCTATCACAGTATACTTCGTGAAATAATATTGGTGGTTTCTTCTGTGGTTTATTGTCTTGAAAATAAAATTTGCAGTAAATTAAAAGGCATACTACATCAATAGGTTTATCTGTTTATAGGAAACAGCAATATGAGTTATTTATGATAAACTATGTTCTCAGCAAACGTAGCCGCTTATTTTTCGGTCAATCTATACTAGTAGTAGTCTGAGTAGTACATTCTGTCAGTTGGTTCGGCTGTTTTGGCCTTCTTCTGAACTGTTATACTGGACTCTGGTACGGTCTTACCGGCTATTCCATGTGATACAAACAATTACGGAGAAGCTTCTGTCCTCAAAACGTACACAAACCATCCTTGCATGAGGCTTGAAGATAATTACAAACCGTATTCTTGGTACTCAACTAGACATGACTAGAAGGCTTGAATGTAGCGAAATGCCAGCTTTGTGGTTCGCTAAATTGCTGCAGTCCTGTACAATGCACAAACTTGAAGGATTATTTCTATTCAAAACGTTTTGTTTGCTTTTCAAAGCGGGAAAATTGTACACTTTCTTGCTATATATGTTAGTTCGCGTGAAGGTTTATATGGGAAAAGTAGCCAGACGTGTTGTTGTGGGAAAATTTCCCAGTCACTGGTGTTAGATTGCTGTCTAAAACTTTTCAGAGCGTTTTCTTGACTTTCTATTTTCCGCGTTCTAAACATAGTTTGAAAAAAGCTCCAACTCGACGCGAATTTGTGAGAATTACTTCAAATTTTCACAGATTGTTCGCAATTATATCAGCTAAAAAATGTGTTGGCGATTTTTTTAATTTTTAAAAGAGAGACGCTGAGAGCGATTCCCGCATCTATACTTGGATTGCGCGTTAGCAGTTTCATGAAGACCGAAATATCTTCAGAACGGCTTCGAATTTCCACAATCGCCATCATCGTTTCGTAAACAAGGTATTTGGGAGTCCAGAAAAGCAAACAGATCTTAAATTCATTAAATTGCCGTGGAGTTGGAGCTCTTGGAAACCAACTCGCTTTTTCGGAAAAGAGGTTTATTTAAAAATCGCACTTTTACCAAAATTACAAACCTTAGGTATATCGTTGTAGCCAATTTTATAAGCTTTAAAATGAGGTATAATTTATCTAAATACGACGAATATTCGAGACGCTACTTAATTTTATCCGAACAGTACCCTGAAGGTATACGATAACCTTAAGTGTATGACGTCACGTACGCTAAAAAAATGACCAGGCGTTCCTCGCCCACAGGAACGGGTTCGCGTAATGGCGGACGTAAAATTCAAGATTCGGAGTCCAAAAAATAAGACTTTCCGTCGTCGTATCGAAAAACGGTTTGAACTGGTAATAATATAGCCACTATACTTTACGAATATCAGAAAAAATTGATATGTCAAAATTTGATCGTAGGGGTACTTTAAGGGTCTAAGCTGTCTAATAAAGCCTTGCAGAGTCGCCCTGCTACAGACCGATAGATGTTTCTTAATGATTTTGTCTGGTCTGCATTTCGTTCCTGCCGATGTTTCA
Source organism: Actinernus sp. WN-2022 (assembly GCA_030867875.1). Taxonomy (NCBI): domain Eukaryota; kingdom Metazoa; phylum Cnidaria; class Anthozoa; order Actiniaria; family Actinernidae; genus Actinernus; species Actinernus sp. WN-2022. The sequence continues at coordinate 7,979,425 of JAOWCC010000655.1, read as the reverse complement.
GCAGCTTGGAACTCAGGTTTGGACACTTTTCAGCTAGATTTTGCTCTAAATCATAGAAATGTTGGTTCAAGTCAGTGTCAACTGTCTCTATGGATGTGTAGGCATACTCTGAGTTTCACGACAGCGCTGTAGAAGACGATATATCAAACGTTTTCAACATCAAGGTTGAAACAAATTAGTTTGGCGATAAATTGAAAAGGTTTGTGCGGATAAGGTTCACGCTAAACAGTAGCTCGCAAATGGTATTAAGATTTAGATCACAGATGAATGATTCGCACATGCCGCAAACTACTGTTCTTGAAAATACACTTTGAATTTGATTAAATACAACACTCGGAGTAAATATATTTCTTTCTTCTTGAACTCTCCATAAAACAGCAGGATATTTCTTTCATTCGTACAGTAGTAAAGTTAATTGATGGCTTAGTTTTAGCAGAGTTGGTAGCACATGCAACTTGTCAAAGCGAAACCGATCGCTCTTTTAGTCTTTAAAACCTAAAAAAATCCATGCTGACCTTCATAACATTAACTGCACTTTATAACTTAGTACACCAGTTGTCTATAATCGTTTAATATGCCTTACCTTCAGTTAGAAATAGCAGAGAAACAACCTTCTAAAGAGCAGAACAGCGTCACTGAAGAAGAGACAGAAAACCGACTCACATGTAGTACATCCGGGGTATTGTCAATGGTGAAGACCGCTGTATGCATGTACCGACGAACACTGACTTGGCGCGAAAAGGCCCCTGGGTATGAAGACAGAATATACTACGATACGCGCTTGTACGTAAATAGAGATAAGCACGCAGATAATACATCTGTAAAGCTCGTTAGTACATAACTCTGTTTTAATACTACATGGTGATAATAGCCATCACTATTCTTGGGTTGCAATCATTCCTATAAGGGAATACAATCACAAAAGCCTAGCGGCATCTCGGTTTGTAAGAACAAAAGAAGCAAATGTGGTTTCTTTTAGCCTGCGTCGCCAGTGCAACCCCCGGGGGGGGGACTCCCATATAAAAGGGGTAGGGATGCTCGTCGGACATTTTCGATTTGACCCCTAAGAGGTACTAAAATGGGCGTGGCTCAAGCTTATTTTGACCCCTAAAAGATAATAAAAATGTAAATTGATAACAGCTTTTTTGTTCAATTTACACCCGACCCCTAAAAGGTACCGCTTTACATAGAAATGTCTGTGGTTGATGGTGGATACCCTAAGTGGTACCAAACTCCTGATTTTGACCCCTAAAAGGTACGACGAGCATCCATGTACCCCTCACATAAGGGAGTCCCCCCCCCCACCCCCCCCCCCCCCCCCCCCCCCCCGGGGTGCAACCCACCAATACTTATTGGAGTTGGAAAAGACCCAAAAGGGGATTGACCATCTAGAGCCTAATGCACCAGTCAATTGTAACCCCCACCCCCCTAACCTCGGGAAATGGTGGGAACATGGATTTTGAATAATAATAATAATAATAATAATGGCCACATTTATATAGCGCCATATCAACCACAGTTTCATGGCGCTTTACATATGACTGACATATCCCGTCAGTGAATTATTTCGGACTGCTTCACGGCGCTAATAGCTGCCACGCAGTTTACAATGTTGAGTGTGGTTAGTCCAATGGCCAGGCTGCTGTACCGGGTGACAATCCCCTGCTCTTTTTCGAGTAGTACAACAGGTTCTTTCACGTCCCCTTCAAATACTGATTAGAAGTAGAAGGAGACAAGGCCAACGGCTTATAAACGTCCCTGCCCAAGGACGCGGCCGGGATTCGAACCCCCGACCTCCCGCACTCTAGACCGTGCTCTACCAACTGAGCTAACCAGTTAACTGAGCTAACATGTTGCCATACTTTGCAATTCCCCTACCCCCTGGGACAGAATGCACTGGAAAAGCCCCCACCCTGTGGGGTAACAATTTGGCAACATTTCAAAAACTGCACTTATAAAGTCCGTTATGAAATGTATACTACACTGCATTTATCGAGTGTCAAACCGTTTAAGGAAAGTCACAGAAACAAAAACTCATCCAACGAAGATTCAATAAAACAACAACGACAACAGGTAATATTCACAAACAAAGGACAGAAACGGCTTACCTCAATAATTACTTATAAAGCTTGTTAAATCACCGTGACCAGGGCAACCGCATGGTTGGTTGCGAACTGAGTTCGGTCGAGAGGGGTGGTGGGGTAGGCTTTGGTAGATTGTGCTCGAAAAAAAAGCATATTATGCTTTTAGCAGTGCTCATATTTTTTAGAAATTATGCCAAAATTATGCTACTTTTTGAAAATTATGCTCTCTGTCACCGAAATTATGCTACTTAGATTTTAAGGAAAATAAAGATCACCAGTAGCTTAACTCTATCAATTTTGACTTTAATGATTAGAACATTCATATAGTCCAACTTCCAGTCTTACAGTCTTTAGCATCGCAAATACGCATGTGCGCACCTCGAAAGGGCTGGAAGTGCTGGAAGTGGATGTACTCGAGGACGACACCATCTTTGATCTGAGGCCTGAGGGGCCGAGCCGCCGAGCCGCCGAGCCATAAGCGTGGTGGCCTGAGGAGAGTCTCAGTCTCTCAGATATGCTGACCCCAGGGTGACCGCCTTGACACACCTGGAGTCTGCCGGACCATATTTGACCATGGGCCTTAGCACAGACCTCAATATTTTCCAAAAACAATACAGAAATAAAATACAAACTGAATTATTCTAGAACTATGATGTGTTTTTTTTGTTTTCAACGCATAAAAGCTCGGATTATGCTAGCAGTACTAAACTGAAATAAAAGCTTAAAATAATGCTCGTTTTGCTAAATTATGCTTAAAATTATGCTAGCACAATCTACCAAAGCCTATGGTGGGGGGGGGGGGTAATTTTCATTGTATTGCTCAGTAGGTCAAACCCCAGCCGGCCGTACCCTACACCGCGGCAAAATATCCCCGGGGGAGCTCTTCAAGGTAAAAATGGTAGGGGTTACCGTTAGAAAATCTCGAAAAATATCCTAAACAATACCAAACCGTGAAAAATTTCCCACCCTAAAATGTACCTCATGGTCTAAAAACATCCTGAAAAATGGATTTCGCTTGGACAACCCCTAAAAAATACTAAATCGCCGATTTCAAACCCTAAAAAATACGACGATCACCCTACCAGCCGATTATAGGAAGAACCCCCCCCGGGAAAATGTCACTCAGATGCAACAGTTGATGAGCCACGCGCGTCTGAGCACGTACACGTACAGCATTAAGTAATGGTCCAGTTAAGAACTACTGTAGTATCCATTGTTCTACGGGAATGAGCCTCCCTCACATACGATTTTGCTTGAATATGCATTAATTAGGAGGTGCATGTCTACAGTCCAAACTACATCTCGAAAATAAAGGTTTTTCGATACTATTGGCTCTTTGTAGTCATCAAAATGTTGTTTTTATTGTCGTAGTCATTGTACCGTGGTTTGCCTCTCGTTTAGTGTTCGTTTTGTGATCCATGCAGTGTTTCAGGTTTCGGCTAGTGCTCGTTAGTGTTCGTGTATCATTCGTGCGTTCTTCGTATCTCGTTTAGTCAGGCGTTCCTCGTTCATTGTATAAATTAGTTTGGCGCGTAATTCGTTTAGTTAGTGGCCGCCATGTTGAACCTGAATAGTCGGTAAGTGAATATTGCTCTGTTTGTAATTTGTATCAGTCCTTTATTTGTATATTTCTCTATGTGCTTATTTTATGTATCTGTTCGTTTACTAGAAAACCTGGTTCATAGCTAGTTTGGGGTGTTATAGCTGTTCTGCAGTCATTTGTGGCCGTAATAGTGCGAATGGCTCATTAAACCTGAGTTATCGACGATTGGTTCACCTAAAAACGAGATAAGGTTGTTACAGTTTTCGACTACAACCTGCTTGGGCTTTTAGAAAATATGGACGCTCAAAGCAAAGAAGATAGTCAAATGAGTAAAATAAGTTTAGAAGAACCTCGTATTAGTACTGGAAATGATGAGGATGTGGAAGCTGTAAAACGGTCGAGATCCGGGCATATATCGGCGTTCTGACACGAATATATAATGAAGTACAAGCCATGCTGAGTGACACACGAGTGAGCTGGAATGATATTTCTCAGAAGATGGCGAGCTACACAGATGCATGGGGCAGATTCATGAATGTGCATGAGAGATATGTAGAACTCTTAAATACTGAAATCGCTAGAGCAAGGAGCTACGACAGTTACACCGAACAAATGCAGCGGAAGTTAAACTTGGATTCTGCTATTAAATTATGGAAAAAGAAAGCGAAGAAAGCCGGACGATATGTGGACGAATTCAGTAGTACTTCTGGATCATCACGCGTGTCGTCAAAACATCGCAGTGCTTCTAAGATTGGCTCAAGATCGACAAGGTCTTCTAAATCAGTTGTCACGAACCGAGGATGTGGCACTGGCACAGTTGAAGTTGGAACAACTTAGAATAAAACAAGAATTAGAGCGTGAAGAACAACAAATAAAAATGAAACTCGAAGTGCTAGAATCGAAGCTGAAACAGAGGCCAAACGAGCTCAGCTTTCCCTTCAAGTACACGAACAAGCCTCTCTCCATACAAGTGACGTCACTGTAAAGGCTGCGAGTGCTGTTTATTTTCCTACTGAAACTCCTGTGTTTAGAGCAGTGGACGCTAGTGAACCTCGACATTTGAATGGTCAATACGAGATGGTGAAAGCCTTACAACAAGTACTAAGCACTCCAAAGATCGAATATCTGCGGTTTGATGGGGATCCTTTAAATTATATCACATTTATACATAATTTTGAAACCTGTTTGGAAAAGGACAATCCTGATGAATCCAGAAGACTGCAGTTATTGATTCAACATTGTACAGGAAAAGCAAGAGAAACAGTGGAGAGTTGTGTAAAGTTACCTGTTGACCAAGGATATGGAGTGGCTAAACGAACACTGAGAGAAAATTTCGGAAAACCGCATGTGGTAGCCGAGGCACACTTGAGGAAATTGTCGAACATTCCATATTTGAAGAAGGCTGATGGGGCTTCCTTGATGGAGTTTGCGCGACAGTTAAACACTGCGGACCGCACCCTGACAGGCATGGGGCATGAGTACGCGACGGATTTAAATCACATGGTCACCTTAAGGGAATTAACCAAAAAATTACCAATGTTTCTGAGAGGTCGCTGGACCGAACGAGCTGGCGTCATTATTGGAAGTGGCTTCAGACCCAGATTCAGAGACTTTGTTCAGTTCATCGAAGAAAGAGCCAGATAAGTTGACAACGAGTTTGGACAAGACATGACTCGAAGTATTGTGAAGGAAGAGAAACAGAGCAAGAATGACAAAGAGAGAGAGCAGATAATCTTCCCGAGAGCGACAACGTTAGCAACCGGAATTGCACCCGATCAGAATAACAGTTCAAGCACCGTGCCTCCTGTTGCTCGAAATTGTCTAGCTTGTTTCGGTCAGCACAGGATCTGGAAGTGTGAAACTTTCAAGAATCTCTCATATCAAGACAAAAGAAAGTTGGTGCAGCGACACAGACTTTGTAACAAATGTCTTGTTGAAAACCATATCGCTCAAGACTGTCCTAAGACTAATTTCAAGTGTCAAAAGGCAGAATGTGGAGGAAATCACCACACTTTGATGCATCGTCTGGGTCAAGGCACAAGTGAGTCTAATAATCAGAGCATGCGCAGTAGAGGTAATTCAAGTGCCGGTAGCAGTAATCAACAAGATACGCAGCAGCAGCAAACAACTGATAGTGGGGCCGGAAACAACGTGCTGGCAAACGCTACGGGGGATGATGTTCGAGTCGCTGTAGCTGCAACCGGAGTCGGTGACGCAAGAGTTTGTCTTGGAGTTGTACCAGTTAAAGTTCAAGGACAAGGGGGAGATGCGTTTGTGGAGACGTATGCATTATTGGACAATGGGTCTGAAGTTACTCTTTGTCATGAGCAGTTGGCGAGAAGACTCGGTCTGGATGGCAGTACTGTTAGGTTTACTCTAACAGGAATGACTGGCTCAACTGAAGTGGAAAGCAAATTGGTTAACATAGTGGTAAAATCTATGGACGAGACGGTTGTTATAGGGTTGTCGAATGTGAAGACCGTTAAGCAAATGCCAATTACGAAGAGCTGCATCCCGAAGAGAGAAGATTTAAATCGCTGGCCTCACCTCAGAGACATTCATGTTACTGATATACAAGGTGGAACTGTTATGTTACTGATCGGTGTCAAAGAGAGACCAAGTATTTTCCTCCCGCTGGAGTACAAATCGGGTAAAAAGGAAGAGCCAATTGCAATCCGTTACGAACTGGAATGGACGGTGATGGGCGCTGTGGGCGGAAGGAAGGACGAGAATAGCTCTACAGTGAACTTTCTTCACATGGAGGATCGTCCTGAAGTTCAAGAGCTAGAGTTAAGACGTCAGTTTGACAGACTTTGGAGAACAGACTTTGCTGATTTAACCATAGACACTAAAGTGTCAGCTTCTGTTGAAGATACAAGAGCCTTGAGTATAATGGAAGAAACGCTAAAGATGACGGATGGCCATTTCCAGGTTGCACTGCCATGGCGCAATGATCCACCGTATTTGCCTAATAACAAGCGGATGGCTGAACAAAGACTACAGCGTTTGAAGACAACCCTTCATAAAGATAAGGATCTTTTCCAGAAGTATCGAATCACAATCCGAGACTACATCGACAAAGGACATGCTCAAAGGGTTCCAGATGATGAATTAGAGGTTAAAGATCGTGTAGTATGGTATCTGCCGCACCATCCCGTGACACACCCTCTTAAACCAGGCAAAGTTCGTGTGGTGTTCGACTGTGCAGCAAAATACCATGGAACCTCACTTAATGACCAATTGATGTCAGGACCAGACTTGGCTAATCAGCTGCTTGGTGTCCTCATCCGTTTCCGACAAGAACGCGTTGCAGTCGTCGGAGACATTGAAGCTATGTTTCATCAAGTCAGAGTGGAACCAAAGCATTGTGACGCCTTGAGGTTTCTTTGGTGGAAAGATGACAACTTGCAAAACATGCCAGAGGAATATCGGATGATCAAACATGTATTTGGTGCAACGTCATCGCCAAGTTGTGTAAACTTTTGCTTGAAAAAAGCAGCGTCCCTGCATAAAGAACACTTTGACCCTGAAACAGAAAAAACCGTCCAGAGGAATATGTATGTGGATGACTTGATGAAATCAGTTGCTGACACAGACGAAGCAATGAAGCTAGTGAGACAGCTACGAGAAATGTTGATGGGAGCTGGATTCAGGCTGACAAAGTGGGTCAGCAATGATAGAAGAGTACTAGCAGATATACCGGAGTGCGAAAGAGCAAAGTCGGTCGTCAACTTGGACATAGAGGATCTGCCAACTGAGAATGCACTTGGTCTGAAGTGGAATGTAGAACACGACCAATTTATATGCATGGGAGATCCTTGACAAGATCATGCTGCTAGTGAAGCAAAAGCCAGTAACGAGACGTGGAATCCTGTCTGTTATCTGTTCGCTGTTTGACCCATTGGGCTTTATTGCACCGTACACAATGAAGGCCAAATTGCTCCTGCAAATGCTATGCAGGAAGAAGTTGGGATGGGACAGTCATATTGGAGAACAAGATGAGGCGCAGTGGTTACGCTGGCTCGAGGATCTTCCAAGGTTGCAGCATATACAAATTGATCGTTGCTTCAAACCAAAGGGCTTTGATGAGATCAAGAACACCCAGCTGCATATCTTTTCAGATGGATCGCGCGTGGGATACGGTGCAGTCGCCTACCTGCGCCTAGTCGATGTCAATAACAAGATTCATTGCACCTTCGTCATGGGAAAGGCGCGCCTGGCCCCAATCCATGAAATCACCATTCCTAAATTGGAGCTAACAGCAGCAGTCATATCCGTGAGGCTCAACAAGATGATCCAGGAGGAGCTAGACATTGACGTAAATCAAGTGTTCTACTGGACTGACTCTACATCGGTGCTCAAGTGCATAAAGAATGACTCCAAGAGGTTTCACACTTTCGAGTCAAACTGACTCACCATAATACGAAGCGGATCCGAGATAAAGGACTGGAGATACGTCAGTGGTGGAGAGAACCCTGCAGACGACGCCGCTAGGGGATTGAAGCTAGAAGAGATGCTGAAGAATGACCGCTGGTTGAAGGGCCCAGGGTTCCTCTGGAAGGAAGAAAGCTGTTGGCCACCAACTACAGTAATCCCAGATTTGACAGATGAAGATCCAGAGGTGAGGAAGGAGGCTCAGATCTACACCGTAGCAGCTGAAAGAAATGGGCTGGAGGATTGTATTCACCAATACTCTTCCTGGTGGAAGCTGAAGAGAGCGATTGCGTGGTTATTGCGCTACAAACAATTTCTCCTGTTGAAGGTGCAAAAGAGGTTGTCAAGCAGAAGTGATGGAGCTGTGCAGGAAAGTGAGAAGACGGATATAAAGGCTGTAGAGACTGGCTACCTAAAAGTGGATGAGCTTCGTAAAGCGGAAGTAGAGATTATCCGACATGTTTAGAAATCAGCCTTTCCTGAAGTGCTTGGAATACTTACAGCTTCAGAGGGTGATACAAGTAGCAAGCAAAACCATAGAAGAGCAATTCAGAAGGCTGGAAAGTCGATTTACAAGTTAAATCCAGTATTAAAGGATGGTCTTCTGGTAGTTGGAGGTCGAATAGGATGTTCTTCGTTTGATGATGAGCTCAAGTACCCGAAGATACTCCCATGCAAGCACCACGTGACTTATTTAATTGTTAACCAACACCATGAAGATGTCGGCCACATGGATCAGGAGCTTGTACTTTCATCCCTTAGGAAGCGCTTCTGGATAGTCAAGGGAAGAACAGTTGTAAGACGTGTGATAAGAAGATGCGTAAACTGCCAGAAGAGAAAGGCACAACCCTGTGAGCAGTTCATGGCAGATCTACCACGAGAACGAGTGACTCCTGAACGACCCCCGTTCACGTTTGTCGGAGTGGATTACTTCGGACCACTACAAGTCAAGCAAGGGAGGAAGCATGTGAAGCGCTACGGCTGCATCTTTACCTGCCTAACAGTACGTGCTGTACATATAGAGATTGCTCATTCGCTCAACACAGATTCGATGATTAATGCATTAAGAAGATTTATCAGCCTCCGTGGGTATCCGGAACTGATTCGAAGTGACTGCGGTACAAACTTCACAAGAGCAGATAAGGAACTGAAAGTTGCGGTCGATGAATGGAACCAGCAAAGGATCAACGAGTTCTGTATCCAGAGAGGGATTGAGTGGATCTTCAATCCGCCAGGTGCGAGCCATATGGGAGGTGCTTGGGAGAGGATGATCAGATCGGTGCGGAATATCTTGAAAGCGTTGCTGCAAGAGCAAATAGTCTCAGACGAAGTTCTGTCAACCGTGATTGCAGAAGCAACGAGTATTTTGAATAGCAGACCTCTGACGCGATGTAGTGAAGACCCCTCGGATGATGATCCTTTGACGCCAAACCATTTGTTGCAGTTACGCCCGTGTCCGTGTTTACCACCTGGAATATTTAACAAGGATGATTTGCACAGCAGACGACAGTGGAGGCAGGCGCAGTACCTCTCGGACGTATTTTGGAAAAGGTGGTCATGCGAGTATCTTCCAACCCTACAACTGCGACAGAAATGGAACGAAGTGAAGAAGAACCTTAAGGTCGGAGATTTAGTGCTACTTGTAGATGGGAACTTTCCCAGAGGACAGTGGCCGATGGCAAGAGTCGTGGAGGTCAATCAAGGAAGAGATGGATTGATCCGCACAGCTAAGGTGCGGACGAGTTCAACCGTGGTGACGCGCGCCAAGCGTCGACGTCGAAGAGATGTAAAGTCATCAACGACTATCCTTGTGCGCCCTGTGACAAAGTTGTGTCGTCTGGAGATGGATGCATCGTGATTACATTGCATAGAACATTGCTAAATAATTGAACCTTGATAGAGCATTGAACGATTGTTAGTTCGTTAGTATTGGTGGCTAGTGATAAATGAAATCGTGTAATTGTTTCATTTAGGGGCCGGTGTAGTCACCAAAATGTTGTTTTTATTGTCGTAGTCATTGTACCGTGGTTTGCCTCTCGTTTAGTGTTCGTTTTGTGATCATGCAGTGTTTCAGGTTTCGGCTAGTGCTCGTTAGTGTTCGTGTATCATTCGTGCGTTCTTCGTATCTCGTTTAGTCAGGCGTTCCTCGTTCATTGTATAAATTAGTTTGGCGCGTAATTCGTTTAGTTAGTGGCCGCCATGTTGAACCTGAATAGTCGGTAAGTGAATATTGCTCTGTTTGTAATTTGTATCAGTCCTTTATTTGTATATTTCTCTATGTGCTTATTTTATGTATCTGTTCGTTTACTAGAAAACCTGGTTCATAGCTAGTTTGGGATGTTATAGCTGTTCTGCAGTCATTTGTGGCCGTAATAGTGCGAATGGCTCATTAAACCTGAGTTATCGACGATTGGTTCACCTAAAAACGAGATAAGGTCGTTACACTCTTTTTAAGTGAAAACTCAGACAAGCCACCATCCAGCTAATCGGATATAGAGAAAACAAAAGATTTTTCAATCGCAAATTTGAGAACACATGATATTCTTCGAAATTAAACCATAGTTAGTTTGATCAAAAATAAATTAAAACCACAAAAAAATATCGAATGAACATTTCTATGGATTTCTATTGAATTTATAAGTATATACCAATGAAATTACGAGAAAGAATAATAGAAAATTAACACCTTTTAACATTCCTTGCCATGGAGCACTACAGTTCTTATCTGGACCATATTACTTAAATGTTTCACGAAAAATAAGAAAAATAAGCCTAATTTAATAAGACTTTAACAGGTTGAAGTTCTCTTAATTTGTAATTCACTGTGAGTTTACTAAGTTATAAAATCATTTACTAAAAAAGTTTAAGACCTCGGAAATTTGTATTTGAACTCCAAGAGCCGTCGTTCTTTTGGCCAACAGAGTATAACATTTTACCGTGGTGTGCCCTGCCCAATCTGGTTGCTGCCAGCCGCCATGTTGGATGCACCCTGGGAACGAGGGTCGATAATGAGAAAATCCCCCACCCAGTCGGGCCTAATTACCTTTCAAAATCATAAAAATGCCCCACATTTCCCCACTATTCCACGAGGTGGGGGGAGGAGTGGGGGTTACAATTGACTGGTGCATAAGCTACATACAGGGAGGACTATACTGTAGTCTGCAGGGGAGTAGCTATCCGTACGCCCGGACGCACATGTCACTCGAAAATATATTTGAAAGGGTCAGCTAAGCTATGTATTATGCCCCACTTTGGAACAGGTGCAAATCTCTCATAAACATTAATTGATTTGCTATTTTTTTGCCTATATATAGTCCTATTTATAGTCCTATTTATAGTCCTCGGACCACCATTTTGAAAGGCAACCAAGCCTTTGATGATATTGAAGCTGGAGTTGAGACAGCTTAGCTAGAGCCTTGTACAATGTATCTAGTTAGCATGATAATCAAAAGCTATTCATAGAAATAGGGTTTGTATCAGTGCAAGGGTCAGCTGAATTGCGGTCGTTTTGCTACCAAGTTGTTTCACCACCAGACGATTCGCCTCCAATTCATTAGCCAATTCGCCACCAATTTGTAGCTAATTCGCCACCACTCAAATTCGATTCTTCCCAAACTTGTAGTTACAAATTACAGTGTTAAATGTTTTGTATCTCAATCACATAGTGTCTTAACCGCAAATGAACAGGAAACTTCGAACATGAAACTTCAAACTTGTGGACATGAAACTCACAAATCAGGTATAATATACTTTTAAAGGCTCAAACCTTTCTCAAACCTTACGGAAACCTCAAACCTTCCTCGAATTCGATAGCTGCCATCTTATGACATCACAGCTCTTATTAAACCAGTACATACCACAGGGATCCCAAGGTGCTATAAGATTGCGAAGTCCTCACCATCTACTTATTGATATTATTGTGTAAACCAATCAGGCACTCATCTCTATCATTTTGGGAATTTTAGCGCGGACTTTTACTGTGTCCATAAGACGTTTCCCTTTCAGTATAAGGATAGCTTTTAGCAGTTCAAGTGATGGAAAATCGACTTTGAGTGGCGGTGAATCGACTACAAATTGTTGGCGAATCAACTACAAATCGGTGAAGAAACGACTTGGTGGTGAAATGACTGGTACCTGTCAACTCCATCTGCCACACTATAAAAAAGGTCTATTCCCCACCCCCAACTTTTCTTTGCTGACAATTGCTTCACCATGACGACAGAAACTCAGTCAAATGCCCCACGATGCCTGGGGGAATTTGGGCATGTTTGGGATAATTATTGATTGTTAGACTGTAGTGTCGAGTAGTGAGCTATTTATTTTAATATGTACTGATGTATTTCTTTCTTTTTTTCTTTACAAGGGTTAAAGAGACGTTTCACCACTCTTACGATTCTGTCATTACCCTTAATGAAATCTTAAATGATTACATGACTTCGCATCACTGAAAAGTGCTTGGAAAAAGATATATTTAATGGTGCAGTTCGATTCTCTAAGTAGTAGTTAAAATATGAGCGGGAGATCTGTATGGGCATTTACAATGGCGAGTAGGGTCGAGCGGATTGTGCTCCTAAAAGTGGCATATTATGCCGCTAGCACTGCTCCAAATTTTGTCGAATTATGCCCAAATTATGCCAAAGTTCAAAAATTATGCTCGAAGATTGCACAATTATGCTCACAAAAAACGTTTTTCGAAGACGGCCGGCATTGTTGACGCCCCAGACATGTCCTAGACTTTTTAGTAGCAACGGACACAGAAACCAATCAGGCGTGACTGTTCCCACGTTCTGAACAAAAGACGGCTTTTTGGCTTTTTTCACGTTTAACGCACACTCGTTAAGTGAAATTCAGGTATTTGCTTTGGAAAAATGTAGAATCTAAGCAAAATATACCAGCTAATAATTAGGAAAGGCACTATAAAAGCAGTAATAGCATTGCTTTTGGCTTTTAATGCTTCAAATTATGCTACAATCTGGTAATTATGCTCGAGCAGTGCTTCTTTGAAAACTTATGCTCGTTTGCTCCAATTATGCCAAAAATTATGCTAGCACAATCCGCTCAGGCCTAATGGCGAGCCGCTTCGGCGAGCCATTGTAAAGCCCATACAGATCGGACGCGAATATTTTATCTTACTTGTGAAATGAATAGATAACTAAAAACCATTGATATGCACAACATAAAATTTTAACCTTTGATTTCTCCCACCCTGCTATCGATGTGGGATGAATTAGTTTCTCACAAAAACATATCCCACATCGAAGAGACAATGTGTATGCAATAAGAGAGCAGAGGGTAGAATGTAGGCCTGAGCGGATTGTGCTAGCATAATTTTTGGCATAATTGGAGCAAACGAGCATAATTTTTCAAAGAAGCACTGCTCGAGCATAATTACCAGATTGTAGCATAATTTGAAGCATTAAAGCCAAAAGCAATGCTAGTATTGCTTTTATAGTGCCTTTCCTAATTATTAGCTGGTATATTTTGCTTAGATTCTACATTTTTCCAAAGCAAATACCTGAATTTCACTTTCTAGTTATCTATTCTGGTTTTGACTTTATAAGTGTGACTTAACCTTTGAAAAATAGGTCACCTAATAAAATGTTGTGTGAACAACTAAAAATGCCGCGCATCAACTAATGCCGGCCGTCTTCGAAAAAGTTTGTGAGCATAATTGTGTAATCTACGAGCATATTTTTTTAACTTTGGCATAATTTGGGCATAATTCGACAAAATTTGGAGCAGTGCTAGCGGCATAATATGCCACTTTTAGGAGCACAATCCGCTCAGGCCTAGTAGCATGCAGAAAAACAGGTCCCACATGGAATAGATGGTGTGTACATAATAAGAGAGCAGATGTACTATGCCATTTCACCCGTCCCGGGATAGGGGTAGTCAGTGATCGGTCGTGAGACTTCCCTCACTAGCTTAGCTAGTATTCTGTACCTGATACAGAATACTACTAGAGCTATAACGGACCATGGGGACTGTATCACGGACCATGGTGTCTGTATCGCAGACCTAAGTGTCTGTATCGCAGACCTAAGTGTCTGTATCGCGGACCATGGGGTCTTTATATCGATACAGAACCTGATGTTTTATTAATCAGGTTTCTACGTGGATATACAGAGGCGATCATGTGGTGTCATTCAGCACATGGGATTGGCTAGTACCCTTATGAATTATTAATGAATTTTACAAGAGCCTGTAAATGGTGTTCGAAATACATCAGTATATGTACATCTAGCTATACAAGCTTGTTCTGAAACACAAACTGCTGCCCAGTCTCTCAGATATTTACCAAGAGCCAAACTCCAATTGCCAGGGTGGTCACTGGAATACTGTGTCCATCCATAGAAAAAACATAGACAATCTCAGTATGTCGGTAAGCATGTAGCAGTCCTTGAAGTTTACGTGAATTTGGTTGAAGGTGGTGATGAACATGACAACAAACTATGCGTATAGCTCTAGCCTGCCATGACAATACTGTAAGTGATGAAGAACTGGGTTTGTGGAAAAATTCAGAGTTCTCATGGAGATCATTAATTGTTCAAAGATTTGTTTTGGTGCTGAAGTCCATGACTCGTGGGGAAATAACCCGAGAAATCCAAAGGCGAAATTTATGTTTGTTCAGAAAGCTGTTACTTGGCAACGAGATCTTTCCGCAAATGGTTCAAAACATATAGTTTCTGTCAAATGCAAAATATTGGCATCATTAAGTGTGGACACTGCACTAGCTGCTCGTATGTTAAAAAAATTGCTGCAGCGAGGGAATAACCCAGTTTCGTATTCGAAAATTACCGCTTAATGCAATAACTATAGACGCATGTACGCAGGGTTAGCCTCATTCTGAAGTTAGACATTCATAAATTCCAGCGAGAAGGTGCAAAACGCGAAACTACAACAATACACAGTGAGGTGAATAGCCCACCTTCTCGCTGGTATTTATGATTGTTTAACTTCAGAATGAGGCTAACCCTGCGTACATTCGTCTGTAGTCATTGTATTCAGTGGTAATTTTTGAATACGAAACTGGACTATTTAGACAACATATATATAAAGCACTTACTAAAGACCAGAGTCTGAGACCTGAATGTTCAATGTACAGAGAACAGTTGCAGGATAAATTAAACTGTTATCAGGGGCACGAGCAACCGAGCGAAGCGAGGGAGCTTCAGTTCTAGGGGGGTCATGGGAGCATGAAAAAATTAAAATTTTGTGTAGGCACGTGCCTTTTTGCCTTAAGGCCGCTACGGGTATAGGAAGCAGCTCAGATGTTCAAAGGAGAGGGAGAGCTACTTGCGCAAAATAAGTGAAGGCATGATTGAGTTCTGTGATGAATACCATATTTTCCATGACTGACAGTTAAGGCAAATATACCACCTCATGTGAACTGATGTGGGAGCAGCAAGCAAAGCAACTTTGATATGGCAAAGTCCTGATCTATACGTCATAGATGGCATCCATGTGCTTTTAGGTAAATCCATGCACAAAATTATTTTTTTGAGTGGAATTCTTGTTGTATCCTTAAGGAGAACGTTTTTGTATTTGTGATGCGAGTGTATTTGATTTTTTTGTTTTGAGTAAATATGTCTACCGGTATATAAAAGCAAACAAAATAGATGTTGTCAGTTTCCTGAATTTTTTCATGCCGACCTCGAACTTGTTATTGACACTTTCCAAGACTTGAAACAGATAAAATAAACATAGAAATATAAAACATATTAAAACTGTGTTAATGGACTACTGTAGTTTTTCTCTAAATAGAAGGTCAAGACCAATACAAGCGAACCCCCCGTAAGCGGACACCCTTGGGATCTAGCGTAGCTGTCCGCTTATGGGAGATGTCCGCTTACAGAAGGTTGAGAGTAAGGGGTAGGAAGTGGCATTCAACTGTGAAATAGTAAACCACATGCTTTAAACGGCTATATAGGTTCAATCTAAGGCTCATAGCTCAAATATCTTGTCTTTTTACTGAGCTGACCTTGATTTACATTTAGCTAGAATTCAAAGATAAAACTGCATATATTTGAAATAATTAACTTCGATCTCTTCGGGTGTCCGCTTAAGAGGTTATTTTTGGTTATTTATGCTCATGTGGACCTAGAGAAAAGTGTCCGCATCCGCTTACGAGAGGTGTCCGCTTACAGGAGGTGGCAAATGTAGTGTTTTATTAATTAGAGAAATTGTCGGGACCGCGGAATTATGCCACTTACAGCAGATGTCCGCTTACGGGAGGTGTCTGTTAGCGGAAGTTCGACTGTAATTGCTTGGTTGTCTCCAATAGCTCTTGAAAGAGAGAAATGACCATGGCCGATTCGCTCCTTCCCTTAGGACCTTGTGCTGTTTTCGAGCCTGTATACCCAAACTACTACCCATGATGCACAGTGTATATCATTAGAACCCAGTCCTTTCCTTGTTTAGGTCAAAATACTTTGTCCTCCAAGGCCAGTTTTTGTTGCATAAAAATTGGTGCTCCCATGTTTTTAAACATAATCCTTAAAATTAGCTCTGTAATTCCAACACAAGGGATTTTGAATCGAAATATGTTATTTTAATTTGTTTCAATAGTTCAGCCAGCCACTTGCAGAAATTTAGTCATTTTACTCGATGAGCTTTAGCTCTTGGAGCAAATGTAAAGAATATATATTGTTTAAATTAAAAAAACTAGAGGCTGTGTGCAGCCTGTACTCAGACCATATGGATAACTAATTTAATAGCTAGTTTCGACCCCTTAGACATGGACAAATTTATTAGGGCCTAGTGTAAAAAAATACATTGGTGTTTAGCCAAATAAGTACTGCTAAAATATAAAAAAAGAACTTATAGATGAAAGTGAACTAAATTTTACAGACTATTTAATAAAACGAATTGTAATAGGAAAATAGTTTTCACCACAATCATTTGTTTCTTCAAAAATGTATTTTGCCATTATTTTTTGTATTGTAACTTGTGGGTTTATCATCAGTAAGAAATACCTTGTCTTTACTCAAATGCTTTACTTTTCTTCTTGGCATCTTTTCTAGATTTTCAAAAAGACAATTGCGGCTTGTGTTATAAAACTTGCAACAAATTAAGAAATGTATTTCGTCAAATCAAATTCAAATCAATCTTTTATTTCACAACTATTATTATATTTACAGTTCCTTGTTTGAAAAAAAATGTAGCAAATGCAAAATCAATGGTATAGAGGTACAATATACATATTAAAGGTGTCTAGGGGCTAAATAAACAAATGTTTTCTAGTTAGCCCCTAGCCATGTAAAGATACATGTAAAGATAGTCCTCGGTTTCTGTAAGACATTTTGGGCAAATTCTTTCTTCAGGTTTTTGATATGGCCTCAAATGTCTGCCTGTTTCGATTTGAAGGCAATGATTGCTGATACAGAGCTTTGTCAGTGCTACTCTGTGTTTAATATTTGTATTATTGACAAGGTATTCTTCCTGTTTGTGGTCTGTATGTATGTTCTAAGTTTATTGCCTTGTGCTGGGCTTCGGCATTGATCATAATGAATTTTCTTAATCCAAGTTTCGAATTCAATGTCACCGAACCTTCGTTTTATTTGTCTAAGAAATATCTTCCAGTCAATAAGTGTTTGATTTGTGTTGCCGTTTTTGAGCCAGACGAAACCCTAACCAATTAAGAAGCACAATTATAAATTTCAGTTTTTCTGTCCAGCTGAACGGGTCACGAAAGTGAAGGCAATCAAGAATCGCTTGATCCAAAAACAACAACAACAAGTTTATTTTGTACTCATAATTTACAAAGAATAATAGACAGTAATAATATATATCGTAATAATTAATATGAAGAAAACCTGTAGAAAACAAGCCCTTGAAAAGTGTGGATTGTACTTGATAATTCCTTGAAAACAAAGTTCTGAATTTTGTATTAACCATAGTTTGTACGTTCAGGCAGTCGTGCGAGTAAGCAAAACATGATTTGAAGTCGATATATAGGTTACTACTTTCTCGCCATAAAAAAACGATGAAAGTATTTGGCTACAATACTACAAGTATACTACAAGTAGTCTACATTTTTGTTGGTAACATGTCAAATTGTGTATAGAAACGTGAGCGATCAACCCGCACAGGCTTACCATCCTCAAAATTGGTTTTGGGCTTCCCGTTGCAACAATTCCAAACGTATTTTGCATTATAGCGTTAATTCAGTCTAAAGTTGAAATCTTTAAACTTGTGTCAATATTCATCTACATAAAGGACGTACTCGAATATAGCCTGTGACATCTTTACAATGCATCGGACGACAAGAAGACACAGAACTGGTAAATATTTTGACACAAGTTTAAAGATTTCAACTTTAGAATTAACGCTATATTCATCCTGTAAATCTGAGGTAAACAAGGAAAAAAAATGTAATTGTAGCCACAGGAAGCCCAAAACCAATTTTTAGGATGGTAATTATTTTTTTCCTTGATCAAATGTTCGATGAAGCTTTCTTTTGTTTGACAGTGTTTGGCTGCCACCTTAACATTTTCATCCAACTTAGTTCGATCGTGTTGTCCATTCAAGATCGTCCAACATGGGATGACAAACTATACTATCGCCTTCTTGCCTTTTGCATAGGACCCTTGTGATTCAGTAGCATTTCAGCTTTCCCAGAGTGTGATAACCGAGTTCAGAGTTCCCACCAGTATCGCCAAATCTCAGCTGTATCACCGGTAAGTCGTTCCTCTCTGTCAGCATTCCACTGTCGTCTCTCCAAACTGGGTCGTTACTATCGCAATTACATCTCTTATTCCTATTGCTGCACGTGTTGCTTACTCCGCATGCGCACTTGCCACTGCCAGGGGGAGCACCTCCCCAGTACGTCATCTGTCTTCCGTCACGTGATACCCACCAACCTATCCGTACCTCATAGTAATTTAAAAACGCCGAGGAATAGCATTCGTATTTGATGTACTGCTCACAGTGGGACGAGGTGTTTGCAAGGGCTGTTAGTTGCGCCACACTCGCCCCAAGGTAAGTCACGTCACGCGAGTATGACCCACGCTCCTCAGATCCATTGACGAGAGTCCTAGCCTCGCTATCATGGCTGATGACTGTCACGCCGATTCCGCTTTTGTTTACCATGTCGCAGTATACTGTCATGGGGGTTATCCCACCAACACCGTCTGGATCAATGACGTAGTTACCGCTAGGGGAGGAGGGTAGGGCTGTTTTGATGTGGCGACATGTCAATGCTGCGTTTAAAAAAGGATGTTAGTTTATTTGGAAACTACGACGGTGATACTTTTGACGAAGGAAAATTAAAATAGCTTTTGAAAAATATTGTCTATGTGTTACTTTTCTAAACTTTGTTCGTGACATGGTTTGTTGTGTTCTGTGCTCTAATGAGAACACGACTGGAGCTGTAGAATATGAAAAAGAGTACATGAATCACGAGCCGCGTATTTTGTAGTTAAGTCGCTGTTTTGTGATAGTAAAATATTATAACATTTCTTGCAGTAGGATCTAAAAGACCCGTTACAATGTTCGATTCACAGCTTTACAGAGAGTATGGCATGCAGTAACGTCGACATTGGGCGACAGATAAAGCCTTCACTTACCGTATACCTCGCATTTAGATCCAATAAACAACGCGGCACATTTACAGCTGTAAGGCGCTGCTGACTTGTCGTAGACTCTCAGACATGTAGCACCGTTCTTGCAATCATAACGGGAACACGGGTCCTAGTGGAATGTCACACAGATGTAAATAACGCCATAAATCATCTCATTTCAATATTGCAAAAAACTGAATATCTCTCAGAACGAGACGAGTTAACATACACGGAAAATACTCAGAGTTCGTACATACACAAGAGTCGAGACTTGCTTCAAACTCTTCAAACTTCCTGTGGTATCCGGACAATCAACTGAACGAGACTTGCATTCAAATCTCATCAGTAAACACAAATACATGTACATCACGACAGTTGCATACTGTAGGTGGGGGATCTTCATGTTTAAGGAGGAACTTTACCCCAAAATTAGGCCAAGTTTGACAAGCATTTTTAACTTGTTAAAACCCGTTTAGTGTTTCAGTTTTAACATTTTCTCAAAACTTCAATTTTTCATTGTCCGCAGCTGCCTTACCCTCTTATTTCTGCAGCAATTTAATGAAAATGTCCCAAATTTTGCATAAGTGTAGCTGTGTCTGCCTCTATGAGTCATTACGTACTTGATATTTGCAAATGACGTTACCATAGCAACCAAAAGAGTGATTTCAAATGGCTCATACGGGCCAAAGTTTAGTATCAGTGTTTTGAGCATGTGCAAATGATTTGGGCTTGAATATATTGTAAAACAAGCCAAAAATTAGATGGGGCAACTTTGTTCTGTAAAATTAGTTCATTCCAGACCTGCTGGTTTTAGGGGATCATATCACAATTTGCCGACAGAGTGCACAAAAATTGTTCTACCAAGTAGATATATAATTAGAATTGACCTTTCATAACATGTATGGTTTTGAATACATCTAGATCTGAATAATAACAACACTGACCAAATTATTTTAAAATGTTGTTAAATTTGACCAAATTTGGGGTAAAGCTCCCCCTTAATTCATATACACTTTAAGCTGATATTACCTGCTGAACTGTTTACAGACTTACCGCCCAATGTTTTTGCTTGATGCATGCATGAACTTGAGCAAAATCGATTGGAAAATGAGGCCGCATTAGATAAAGAGATCGATAATATCGATTTGCTAACACCATGGCCAGTGAGCGAGTGAGTGACACAATAACTCGTTTCTGCGTGCGCTTGCGCGGTAAGTCTAAGTCTAAGCAGCGAAAGAAACAAAAAATGAAAAAATTCACATAAGATGTTTAATTTAATTAAATCCCAGGCTGCTTGGGTTCTATTTCATGGATACTCGATCCACTTTTCCTGTCTTTGCATTTTTTTCTTTGCATTTAAGAAGTGCAAATAGGACTGACACATTTAATTTGAACCTTTGACATGATCAAAAGTTTATTATTTACCTTGCTATGTTGATAATAGTATAAAGTTACTCCTTTCCGAGCAATTAATGGTGAATCTCAAGTAGATAACATGTAAATGCACTGAATTATGCATGAAGCTTTAAGGTTAATACGACTTTGAATTTCTTAATAACCTGAAACGGAAAAAAAATGAGAATGAATGATTTTGCTAACTCTTGTTCTATGTAACACTCACGGCGTTAGCGTTTTTCTGTAGTATTGAGTTCTTTTGTCATCTAAATCTCTTAATAAATACGGAGCGCATTTGTAGCAAAGAGATTCAACGATTTTTTTTATGTGAGGTGTACGAAGACTGTTAACCGGAACATACTGCAGTATTAAACATGGTTATACTCGAAGTAGCGTTTTATCTATAGGGCTTCTGGTACACGTGAACACAGAAAATAACAAGAAAATAAATTGAAAAAAATTAAAAATGAAATTTAGACGACAAAAGAACTCAGTGCTACAGAAAAACGCTAACGCCGTGAGTGTTACATAGAACAAGTTAGCAAAAACATTCGTTCTCAAATTATCCTTCTGACTGAACTTAATAACAATTTCTTCCTACTATAAAATCGTCTTTTCAATATTTGGTTAAATATTAACGCATCCGAGTTGTTGACTTCACTTACGAAAAAAAACAGTCAATCGCCTGATATATTCATTAGTAAAAATGATAGTGCTTTTTCAAAAATAACACAACTTCAAACATACCAGTGGACTATAGTGGCGAAAAGAAGGATTGCTGCGAAGCTCGACGCTGGTGTTGTGTTTATCAGTCGGTAGCAACTGACAATTGAACAGCCCTTCTCCGTTTGGCCCTGCAGCGATGTTAAACGAGAAACATTTGTTCTCATGCAGGCAGGTAAACGCACAATATAAAGAGTCTGCCACGAGAAGCGAACGAATATTTGACACTTCCAAAAACTTCTGTTCAATTTCAGTAAAATAATCCCAAATGAACCGCCCATTTACGGAATTCATTTGGTTGTAGGATTCGATAACCAAAATGCCAGTTGTCGCAGTTAATGCCACTACAATCCAGATATTCAAATGCCTTTGTCCATTCATGGCTTCGTCTTCGTAGTTTTCTCAACAACTGGCACCATGCAATCTCCGTTAAAAACTAACGTTCTTCGCCCCTGTAGTCACTGTAGAATAAGCAGATGTCTGTGTACACAACTTTTCTACATCGGAAACATAATAAATTATTTACAACAAAATTAACATGAAGAAGGGGTAGTATAATTTATACTACACTATTCTACATGCAGAACCATCTGTGCGTGTCAAAACTAAGTAAGTCACAAAAAATCATTAGTTTTACATTGGCCTTATACCTTCGGCATTTCAGCGAAACTATTTTGAATACAAATGGTTTGCTTTTTTTTTTTTATCAAGAGTCAGCTTCTAGTCTCCTCAGCAGGCATCTCTAATTCCCTGTGGCAGGTGAAGAAAAGAGAGGGAGATTGGAGCCGAGAGAGAAGAGAGAGCTAGAAAGGTATGGTATGGCGTATGATGACATATCTAAAAATGACAGATGTACGGCCATCTACAAAGTCAATAGGTTATGAACCAAGCCCGATTACAATTTAAAATTTTGACTTATGCCTATAAGCTAGATATGGCTTTTTGCAAACTAATTCCTGACATGCTCCGTATATATAATAAAAATTATAGCTACCGCTTGCGGGTTCCAGGGCAGTTGTCTTGGCATTTCTTCTTGCTCGGCTGGTTTTCGAATAATCGAAATTTCTTATCAGTTTTCGACTAAATCAACTGAAATGTCGGCGGTGCCGTTTCAGGGAAGCAACTATGCCTCTATTTTACACTCGATGGAATTTGATTCACTTTGCGGACTGCCTTTTGGGTTGCTATATATAATATATATTAATGGCGACTTTTGTCCCGACATATCTAGGAATCTTTGATCTCCTTTGTCTCGTTAGAAATTCAGAGTTGTTTTTTTCCTCAGTTATTGTTTTGCCGTTCGACAATTCCATCGGTTCCTCAAAATTCTCTCGCCTTTTCGATACGAAGTTGTTCAGTCAGGCTGCCCTCAAATTGCTATAAACTTCATCTTCTTTGCAACTGTCCTCGATATTTTGTCATTTCTTCACTGATATTCGATGCTGCAAATGAGTTGAGTTATAAAATTATCCGAAGGGGGCCGGTTCAGTTTTGGAAGTTACAATTACCTCCCTAGGGTACCCCGGGTCCCGTGACAAGTCCTTGGGGTGAATCAACATGGCCATATGGCCATACCCATCCATATTTTGGCAGGCAACTCTTCCTTCTCTTCTCGCGCTCCGCGCTCGTCGCTTCGTAACACAGGAAGTCGGTTTTCTTCGTTTCTTTACGGTTTACTACTAGTTGCCTAAGGAGGAGGCTAGTCAGCTTCTTCTCAAAGTTATTTTTATCATTCATGCCCTAAGGTGGTTGTAACCGCTGTTATTGAATACCCGCTGAACTGAATTGTTCAGTCTGTTAAAGAGCGCTGAATGTCAGTGTATCCACTGGGTGTTTGGAGACGAGTGTCGCTGGAAAAAAGAAAGACTTATAATGAGTCTTTAAACTCTAGCTTTATTCTCCAGCTGGGCCGGGTTGTTCAAAGCCCGATTAGTGTTAATCCTGGTTTAACTCTGCACAAAACCTATTGGTTGTCATGGAAATTAACCCTGGATTAGCACTAATCGGGCTTTGAACAACCCGGCCCAGCTAGTCATAATACCGCCGATGTATTTAGTCACTTTCTCCAGCAAGTTAAGAAAACAATAAATATGAGACCGTGGTAAAAATGAAATGGATTTTCGGTTGCTCCATGATTGTAATAGGGCTGTGGATTTTACTTGTCATTCGCATTTTGGTTCGTCTAGATGAAAATTAAGGAAATACCCCTTCTGCATCGCGAGTTAGGGTAAGCTATAGTTTGTTTAAAACAAAACTATGAAAATAACACCCTGAGATAGACGAGAAATGCCATGTGAATGTCCTGATATGATTTTCAAACTTTTTCGATAGAGGTGGCAAAGATTAAAGTGGATTACAAAAGCTTATTCTAAAAACCTGATTTCAGTTACAGTCGGGATAACCATTTTAGATAGATCGTTTATTATAATTACCTTACTTACAGTATTAACTGAATTACTAAGGTTCACAATTTTAAACATTAAACACTAATAATAAACTAATTCTATAAAATATTATGATATTAAAAACGAACAGTTAAAAGCAGCTAATATTATGCTAATTCAAGACCTGTGTCTATTGAAAGTGTAGGAACAGACCTCTTATACCCTAGTGTGACTGTCGGATTACTAAGGTGATGTGGTGACATATGATATAAATTACCGTTTGGATTAGATATGATTTTACGAAAAAGAGTATGACATAGTTCAGATCTGCGATGATAAAGGCTAGTAAGGCCGGACAATGCAAGAGCTTGTTCGTAAGGTAAGTCGTAGCCATGAAGAATACGCATTGCTCTCTTTTGTATGCGTTCTAATGTAAGACTGAGCATTGAGGTATTCTGGTAAACTGTAACGAAATACTTGACAGGCGTAGAGTAAAATAGATTGTATACAAGCAACATAACATTTAATTAGGTCCTGAGCTGGGACGTTTGCACGTTTTAATTGTGTTAAGAAATAAAGTCTCCTGGAAGCTTTCTTTATAATGTAATCAATGTGAGAGTTCCACTTTAAATCACTGAATTATTACACCGAGAATCTTAACCGCAGACTGTACAAGGTCGACCAAGCAATCGTTATGTACTTTAGGAGAACGTGAAAATGAAATACATAGTTCTTTACATTTCTTTGGATGTAGTTGAAATTTATTAGTCGTAAACCACTCCTGTATAATTTCATTTATGGGTGTCTGTGCTGAGCTAACACCTCTGCTTTTGACGACTTCGAAAATGGTAGTGTCTTCAACGTACTTGAAAATACCATGAGCAGAGAGGACTTTAAGGTCATCGATCATAGCGATAAACAACCAAGGTCCAAGTTTTGTCCATGTGGGACGCCAGCAGGCACGGACTTCCATTCAGAAAAACAGTCTTGGGCAAGTTTTACTCTCTGGAATCTTTTACTTAGGACTGATATCGCAGATCCAATTAATAATATGTGGATTAATACCATATTTAGTTAGCTTAGAAATTAGAAGAATATGATCGATTACATCGAAGGCCATTCTATAATCAAGGATAAAAACTCTTACATAAGCACCAGTTCCGTCAGTGACTTTAGACCAGTTATGTAACATACTAATTAAGGCATAAGTGGTAGATGATCTTGGGATACAGCCAAATTGATGTCCCTATATGGGTTAGAATAGCAGGTGTCACATGACCATGAACATTATATTCGACTGAACGCTATTTGTAAAACAGATTCTTTTGAACGATAAACCTCTCTTGTGAAGCTTTTCTTGCCTATTTTTGCTTCGCATATCAGTTCATCGCCGTTGTTTTACTACAATTAACTAGGCAGTAGAACAAGTAGTTTAATGACTGATATGCGGGATATCTGGCCCGATGGCGCTTTCAAGTTTTCTTATGTTCTTCCAACCGCCACCAGGTGTTTATAAATATATTTATCACAGGTTGAATATTTAGCGAGTAATGTTTACACAGTTCCTGTAAATGGTATGTTCAGTAATTAGCGTTCTAGTTATTATTGTTGTTTTATTTAGTATGGGTATATTAATTAAGCTCACAGTTGCACAAGGAAGCCATTCGCGTCCTTCGATTGCCTGCTATGCAGACGTATTTATTCGAAGAAAAAAGTAACGTCTGCTTACCCGAGCGCTTAATTAGTTTCCAATATGCAAGCACGTCAGCACGTTTTTTTTTATTTTTTTGCCCAATCAAAGCCATTGTTAGAATTTTAGTGAATTGGCGAGCCAGTGAACACTCTCCTATGATTGGTCAATGGCAAATGTATTGTCTGAACCTTTTAAATGCAACATACGTCACTTTCCAGGATATTGAAGGTAAAATCTGATTGGTCCATAACACAATGAGGTATGCATATTGGAAACTAATTAAGCGCTCGGGTAAGCAGACGTTACTTTTTTCTTCGAATTCATGAGAGTGAAAAAATACGTGTGCATAATCAGGCTAGTCCTTCGACAGCTATAAGCCTTGAATAAGAATTTAACTCTGGTTAAATTTAAATTATTAATATGTTTATTCAAGTTTAATCCAAGGAAACTTATAAGTTTCATGTTGTGGTTTGTCACTGTTGTTGACTGAGCTAAATATTATAAATTATATGAGTGATTACATGAGTATTAGATTGTGTTATTAGCAATACTCTGAATATTATACAAATTAATTGTATTACGTAAAGTTTTAAGAATATATTGTAAGACTCAATATGGCAGTCTGATTAAAGATGCTTTCTGCGTGTCGAGAGGGCATTACCCCTAAGAGTGTCTTGTATTATTATGTACTGTTTAAAACACGAACAGCAGTGTTTTATCAGGTTTAAAAATTCGAGGGCAAAGCCCGATAATTTTTAGACTTGATAAAACACGTGCTGTGAGTGTTTTAAACGGCTTCAAAAACGCTTTAAGAATGCAATGAAAGAAAGACGCACATCTCAAGGGAATGGTTACTTAATGAACCATTGAACCTTTGTATTCACAACGCCATGCAAAATATTCGAGTAATCACCGCCTGCAATTACGAATATCTCAAGGGAATGATATGAAGAAATTACCATACTATGTTATTTCGCAATGCAAGAAGAATCTGCACTTGAAGGATTTGGTGTCGTGGTTTACCTCGATAAAGTTCAAGACTTGGAAAGCGATGTGACTGACATGACGGCAGACTCTAAATTTTTGACTCCGGCACAAAATATGTAAGTTTAATGCACGTTTTTTTAATTTTACGGCTTTGAGTTTGGTTTAATAATTGGAACTAAACAGTGGCTCGGTAAACAAGTAATGGTAGTTGGATAACTTCATTTTATAAATATTATCTGTGTATCTCGGTAGTCTGCTGATATTAGTAAATTTAGTGCAAAATTTATTATCTAGGTACATTATGTTCCGTGTGCTTTTTGCTATCTTTGGGTCTTTATCAGTGAATTCTTAATTAGGATGAAACTTTATATAAAATTTCATGTTCATTAATATTCTTTATATAAAACGTTCATCCTAATTAGCAATTCAGTGAGAAAGCTGAAACATCAATAGAAATTCCATTGTCTCAATCATTAACCCCGTTTCCCTCTGGGATAGAATTCAAATCCCTCCGCGGGCCTTTTAGAATGATGAGATTTTATCAGGTATAAAGGAGCATGCACGTGACTGATTTGCTTCATCTGATTGGACAAAATGCTCATTAATTATTCATGAGTTTTTGAAGTGATAAATAATCTATATTTGGTTGAGCGAGGGCGAATTAGAATATAACAGAGACTGCCAAAGACATGGTAAAGAAGTTTACCTGTAGTAAAATTTCCGGTGTTAGCTTTGGCTTATTAGACATTGTATATTTGTTAATGCCGTTCCTAATTGTGTTTTAAGTACTCTCTTTCTCATAAAGTCGGGGATCAGTTTATGCAGGATCAGTATAACCAGAAGTCCATACTTCTGGTATAACAGATGTTCGACTGGTTTTTCCCCTTTGATTATTTATTAATAACATACCGTGTAGGACGAAATTTTTGCGGGAGGAAAATTTTGCGGATTGCCGACTCAATTTGTTTTGCGGGAGGAAATTTTTGCGGATCGAGACAGCTAAAATTTCTGCTGGGAGGAAATTTTTGCGGATTTCTGGTCAAGTATAAATAAAATTCAAGGCAGTATCGGTATTAAATTGAAATTTTACTTCCTGACTTACAATTTCGACGGGAAGTTTCTATAGTTGTTGTTCTAGCGCCAACATGAACATAAACAACGACAAAACCTGAGGGAATTATTCCCGGGGGGGGGGGGGGGGGGGGGGTGACTCCCATATAAAAGGGGTAGGGATGCTCGTCGGACATTTTCTATTTGACCCCTAAGAGGTACTAAAATGGGCGTGGCTCAAGCTTATTTTGACCCGTAAAAGATAATAAAAATGTAAATTGATAACAGCTTTTTTGTTCAATTGACACCCGACCCCTAAAAGGTACCGCTTTACATAGAAATGTCTGTGTTTGATGGTGGATACCCTAAGTGGTACCAAACTCCTGATTTTGACCCCTAAAAGGTACGACGAGCATCCATGTACCCCTCGCATAAGGGAGTCCCCCCCCCCCCGGGGAATTATTGTACGTTCTTGTAAAAACGCATTTAATAGTCGATTATGATAACAGTCTCCGTTTCTTTTGAGGACGTGTCTGGAGTTGAATCGGGAATACAGATGCCTGTTGTGCCGGTCGCCTCGGAGTTATGAGAGCACGCTTTATTTGCTGCAGGAATTAAGTCTGTAGATTAATCCATTGCGTACATGTACTTTGGAATTGACTGTATGTTGTCAGTCTTTATTTACGACAACTGACGGTGAACGTGACACAGAAGCGGGAAAGTACGGTTTTCCGTGAGAAGCCGGCTATGTGAGAAGAAAAATGTATTTTATTAACTTTGGCTGGCGTTTCCTATTATGTTCAATGTTAAAAAGTTGCTGTTAACCCGATATAACCATTAAAACAAGATTTACTATATTTTCTCTGAGAGTATAATTTTGCGGGAGTTTTTTTCTGCGGGAGTTTTTTTTTGCGGATCGAAGGGAATCCGCAAAATCCGCAAAAATTAACTCCCGCAAAATTAAACTCCTACACGGTAGTCGCTCTGATGTAATCAAATTAAGACTTTCTTTAAAAATATATATAACTGGATACGGCTTAACTGTGAAAACGGAGGGACGTTTTTGTCTTCCGTGTATACACTCTATTAACTATGGTGTATACGAATAAGAAAAAAAATGAGATCGTGTAAATTGAAAACACAATACAGTGTTGTTTCATTCCTAAATAGGAGAACGAAGCGGAAACGGGCAAGCAAAGCTTTACAATGAACTAGAAGTTCTTCAAATGAATTTGCTTTACAAATAGTGTTCAGTCGAATAAAAATGGTTTTATTTGGTGAAGTAAATACTAAATATTGTCTCCTTCCTCTTCTAATATACGAGAGGATCGGAACGTGAAAGAACCTGTTGAGTGTTGTGTTATTTCGAGAAAGAGTAGGGGTCTCCCGACAACAACAGCCTGGTACTTAACTAAGATGTACTAACAGTCACTCATGATTGCAAACTGCACGGCAGCACATTGCGCCACAATGGCAGTCCGTTTCACAAAAATAACATTGTGAATTAAACGCATTTGAATATATTCATGTCGAATTTGCGCTATATAAATGTATAGATGGGTTGCAGTTGCACTCAATCCCCAGAGATTCAAATGACAAAGGGCATGGCGGCCATGTTGGTGTCAACAAACATCGCCGACAATGGCTGGTATAAAAGGGTAGCCCCCCCCCCCAGTCCGCTTTTCACGCCTTTGGAACTTGAAATTTAAATCGCAGAGCAGTGGTCAAAGTAAGCAAGCGAGTACCCCCACGTGAACGTTTTTGACAAGTAAAAAAAAATTCCCCCAGATATATAGTGTTAGAGATGTCAGTTGCATGTGGTAACTGAATCTCCAGTTACTATTGTCAGCGGTCGCAGCCCATATATGAGATGAATCTTTATTTATAGCTGGTTTCCACTAGGGGCGTGTTATTACAGTAAAATATAGAAATATAAAATTCGTATAATAAAGTCTAGTACAATAATGCATTACAATAAGTATACTTCTGGTATAACCTATGATTTCTTATATCATTCGGCAAATCGTTCCATAATTTAGCGCCATTGTTTTCCCAAGAGCTACCAACGTTTGCTGTACCTCTGATTTTTCTCAGGTATGTGAAGGCCTGGGTCAAGAATGACCACACCCCGTAGAAGTAAATGAGTGGTCTACTTTCGTTTAGTTGTACCCTATAACATTGAGATCACTATATCTCATGAAGAGTCCACATTTTAACGTTCTGGCAAAGATGGTTGCCATAGCGACGGACCCTGTGACTTTTGATCTCAATGTCATGAAGATATGATATAAGGCTTTGGGAAGAAAGTAGAGCGCACAAAGGTCAGAATTAAAACTTATGCAGTTTACCATGTTATTTTCAGTCCAACTAGACATCGTGGAAAAGTATGTTAAATTCGTTGAAACTTGAGGGTATCGAATTTCACATTTCCCTTAATTGGCCTTCCTCTTAAAATTTCCAACCGTTCTAGTTAGACCAAGAACGTATGCACTAACCCTGATTCGATTACAGTAAAATAACCGCCAAATTAAAACACTCTACCGTTCCTCCCGGAGACCTTTTTCAAATTTCCTTAAATTAAAGTTCAAAGGTCACATTACATGTTTCCATGGAAACTGTCACTAGAAATTATTAGCCTCGTGCCTTTATCAAATATGTCAAAGTGTCATGAAAACAACTTACAAGCACGAAGAGATAGACCACCCCCTCTTGATTTGTGACGGCCATTTTGGACACGATTGAGACCCAGATCGAATCGTTCGAATTGATTATAATCCTCAATTTAACCTCGAGGTTAAAACCAGTCAAGTATAAAGATAAACAATTGTCGAATTCCGAACGGCGGTGTACTACCAAGCACTACACGCAAACGGCTACGAGTTCGAGCCCGAGTAGGAGCACTCAAAAAATGTTTTCTCTCGTTTACCTTCCTTTCTTGTTTACCTGTGAACCCTAGCTCTAGGTGAGTGAAAACCCGTCGTTTACCCGTGAACTCGTCCGATATGATGGTTAGGGTTTGGTTTGTAGTTCGGGTTAGGGTTTGTCTTAGAATGATGATTATAATCAATTCTAGCGATTTTGACAATTGATGATAATAGTCGATCTAAGGGAGATGACGCGTTGTTCAGGCGGTAGCTGCAAACGGATCATCGAAACGACCGCCATTATTGGCCGAGCGTGATTGCCGGACCTGGGATCGAATGACAAATGGAGGGGGGAGGGAGATTGATGCGCGAAAAAAGACACCATCTACCGCCTGAAGGCAGGCATTTTATAGAAGAGTCTAGCCTTAATTCGAGAGTAATCCAGCCAAGAGAGCGTAAAGCTATTTCTGACTGACCAGATTACTCTAGCGCATCTGTTTTGAAGATTTTATAATCGTTCTGAAAGGCCGCTGCCTAACGAGTCCCACACCTCACAATAATCAAAATAAGGTTGCACTTTTTTTAACTTTAGTTTTGTATCTATATTTAATACCTGATTTTTTTTATTCACTCAGGGTATTCATTAGAGTTCGGAGATCGGAGAATTCTCCTGAGCAAAATTCTCCAGCTACTTTTGTATTCGTAATGCATTTTCTGTATACTTTATATAGGACACACTCTCCTGCTATTTCATTTCAATCTCCTGCTACTTCAAATATTAATGAATACCCTGTCACTTAATTCACTGTTTGTAATTTATTCTTTTTCTGAGCAAACAAAGGTTGTTGTTGTTGAAATAGGGCATTATAAGCAGATACAAGTGTACCCTGCGGCCAGAGGTTCTACTGCCCTCTCTAAGCCAAACTTTAGATCGACGAGAAGGCTGGAAGAACCACAGGCAGCCCAAGCTCTGTATTTGCACTGTGTGACTATTATTTCACAAAATTCTCAGATAAAGAAAATAAACTTACCTTAAGAGTTTGTTGTTGTCCTGTTGTTTCTCTGGGGTCTAGAAATGGCGGTTATGGGGCATTTCTCTCACTTTGGGTTTTTCTCTCTTCTCTATCTAAAAGAAAGGAAAGGCTGCAACTCAAATTCAAACCACGAGGCACTTGAGGCCGATTTTTCGCACGAAAACCCGTCCGATAGGCGTAATTTCCTCCGTCAGGTGAAAGGTAGGTAGTTTTTCTTACCCCAGAAGTTTTCAGACTTGAGAAATCATTATCCTAACTCTTCCAAATGAACTCATTTCTTTGAAAAAGCCCTCTCATTCTTCGTCAGAAACTACGTGTTTGTTGCTATTCGGTCATGACCGTGGCAAACTCGGCTTTGTAGCCTGGTCTGCTGACAAAATTCCTCTTTCCGGCAGAGGGACAGTCAATAAATTGCCAGATACGTTACTCTCTCCCCACGGGGTCTAATGTACCGCCTATTGTACTGAGTAGCCAATCGCGTGGCTACAATTTCAAACTAGTTGACAACGTTTGACGACAGCTAGTGCTCAGAACTTATACATTATTTTGAAACTTGTCTACAAGTGAATCGGCTCTATGGTAAAGTGGTTTCGAGCGCGCGCCTCGAATCCAACGATTCGGAGTTCGATTCCACACAAGCCAGTAACATTTGTTTTAACTGAATTCTTTTTCTCCTTTCTCAGTTTTATTTTATCTTTTCCTCTATTTTAAGCTATTAGAGCCGCCTTCCACACTAAAACTTTGTTTTGCATTGGCTCTCAAGCTCCAACACGGTCATGACCTCGATATTTATTCAGTTATATTATTATAGTGCAATGATATAAAATCCTGTGAAAGTATCGAATACTACAGTTTTAATAGATTAACATACTTTGCATGCGATCATTTGAATCAATAAAAACCCGTGAAAATTAACTGATACATCAATTTGCTTAATTATAAACTCAAACAAAATGTTAGTGTGGAAGGCGGCTCTAATAGCTTAAAATAGAGGAAAAGATAAAATAAAACTGAGAAAGGAGAAAAAGAATTTTAAAACAATGTTACTGGCTTGTGTGGAATCGAACTCCGAATCGTTGGATCCGAGGCGCGCGCTCTAAACCACTTTACCATAGAGCCGATTCACTTGTAGACAAGTTTCAAAATAAGGTATATAATGTATAAGTTCTGAGCCCGTGATCTTTGGGAACTAGCTGTCGTCAAGCGTTGTCAACTAGTTTGAAATTGTAGCCACGCGATTGGCTAATCAGTACAATAGGCGGTACATTAGACCCCGTGGGGAGAGAGTAACGTATCTGGCAATTTATTGACTGTCCCTCTGCCTTAAAGAGGAATTTTGTCAGCAGACCAGGCTACAAAGCCGAGTTTGCCACGGTCATGACCGAATAGCAACAGACACGTAGTTTCTGACGAAGAATGCGAGGGCTTTTTCAAAGAAAGGAGTTCATTTGGAAGAGTTAGGGTAATGATTTCTCAAGTCTGAAAACTTCTGGGGTAAGAAAAACTACCTACCTTTCACCTGACGGAGGAAATTACGCCTATCGGATGGGTTTTCGTGCGAAAAATCGTCCTCAAGTGCCTCGTGGTTTGAATTTGAGTGTGCAGCCTTTCCTTTCTTTTAGACAGAGAAGAGAGAAAAACCCAAAGTGAGAGAAATGCCCCATAACCGCCATTTCTAGACCCCAGAGAAACAACAGGACAACAACAAACTCTTAAGGTAAGTTTATTTTCTTTATCTGAGAATTTTGTGAAATAATAGTCACACAGTGCAAATACAGAGCTTGGGCTGCCTGTGGGAGAACCAGCCTTCTCGTCGATCTAAGCTTAGGCGAGGGTCTGAATGGGGGGGTCTACATGTCAGTTGTCAGTTAAATTTTTGGCCATTTGTCAGTTAGGCCTAGTTAATCATTACTAGAGAAAATTACTATGTTTGACCCACAAAAACCAAATTTGTCAGTCGTCAGTAAAAAAATCGTCATTTGTCAGTTATTTTGAAGGCCGTTTGTCAGTAGTCAGTTAACCCCATTCAGACCCTCTTAGGCTTAGAGAGGGCAGTAGAACCTCTGGCACCCAGGGTAATACAAGTGTATCGCGATTCACAAATTCTCGTAGCGTTTTATAGCACCAATCCCCGGAAGGGTAGGAGAGCGGGGGAGTTAAAGGGACTGTTCGCAGTCTAAACTTATAAGAGAGACCTGAAACAACCAAGGGGGCTGATCAAAGCCAGGTCCCGGCTAATCCACAGATCGAATTGGAATTTAGCGTGTTTATTCCGCGCTTTATTCCCGCATTCCATCGAACAACGGCACCAAGTCGAGATTGTGCTAGACAAAAATACAGTACATGTATGAAAATGTCTACTCCAATCTCGACTTGGT
This sequence comes from Actinernus sp. WN-2022, assembly GCA_030867875.1. Taxonomy (NCBI): domain Eukaryota; kingdom Metazoa; phylum Cnidaria; class Anthozoa; order Actiniaria; family Actinernidae; genus Actinernus; species Actinernus sp. WN-2022. The sequence goes on along the minus strand of JAOWCC010000655.1, from coordinate 7,945,295 downwards.
GCCATTGTTCGTGGGATTGGAGCGGATGTGGGAAAGGTCTATTGTCATAAAAATTCACACTTTTCAACGGGTAGTTTTTGGCCGATCTATGACATTTTTTGAACAATATATTTCCTGATATTGAAGAATAGTGAACACAAAACAGAATTCCAAGATATATAATATATTTGGAGATAAGTGCTTCTTTCGACACGATATTTTTTTTAATGCTGCTATTGATTAACTAACCCATGAGCTTTGTTAGTTATAAGTTTCAACAAAGTCGATGGAATGGAACTTCTACAGCAAAAGAAAACTAAAATAATGATTAAATTAGCATATGGTAAGGTAGAGTTTGGGAGCATTTTTCCCCTCATCTAGCCTGCGAACAGCATCTCCTACTTGAGGAACGGCGATTTCATCGTTTCTGTTTCTCCACATGAAATCGCCGTTCTCCCTCAAGTAGGGGATGGTGTTCGCAGGCTACCCCTCATCGTGAAATGAAAACTATTCAATGCTATTGAACGGGTGACTTAACACACGTGAGGAATTTGAAAACAAGCTCAAGGAATGTACGATTTTGCGCAACCTACATTCCCGACCCCGATGCGCAAAAAAACATATTCATGAAAAGAAATGAAATTGCACATGGTGTCACAAAATATGTAAGGCTTATTGGCCTGAAACGAGGGGATATGTGATATAGTCCCCCTTGAGCGGAACCCGAGGGGACTATATCACATATCCCCCCCCCTCGTTTCAGGCCGATAAAATGCCAATTTTTTTTACAATGGCGAAGTGTTCTCATTAACAAGTTCAATACAAAGGGAAAGATAACAATCTCGTTCCCAGAGCCTGCGATCTTCTGGCCAGAAAGATAACTGCTTGGCATCCTTGAGCATGCGTAGATGTTTCTAGTAGACCAACATGGACTACGGCGAATAGCTTTTCTAAGTAAGTAAAATGGTGTTTCAGAGCGATATCAATGCAGGGGGCAGGGTTAGTCCAGAAAATACCACTCAGTATTTGTTCTGACCCAATGCCATATAACCCCACGTGTAGCTAATTAAATATGTAGGGAGAATATATATTTTCCCCAAGGTGAAAATGTATATTCTCCCAGCATCAGATTTAATTAGTTAGGGTTATGTGATATATTCCTGAAAGAACAATAGAAAACGGAGCCATGTAAAAATAAGTTGTCCTACAACATACTCGCGAACGAGGCAAAAGTTTTCGTTCAGATTTTTAAATATTTATATCAAATCAAAATTGTCGCTTTTCACCAAATATTCACAATTGACGTTTCCTTATTCATCTAGTGATATACTCCGCCGCCCTTTCACGATTTACTTGTAGTTAACATGGTTGAGCAAGTTCTTCTTGGCATTCAGATGAGTTTTCAAGACGTTACCTTTTGCCTTCAGGTGTTTGCCATTATAAAGGAACTGCACATACCCGTATAATACATCCAACCAACACTTTTATTTATATTAGTCATACAATGTAACTAAACAATAGTTGCGAAATAATAAACAGATCACAAATACAAAACCTTGGCTAAAGTGAACAAGTTGTACCATAAATATGTTGTTGTACCGACCACTTACCAACAGCTTACCAACCACTTACCAACACAATTTTACCGACCACTTACCAACAACATATTTACGGTGCAACTTGTTCACTTTAGCCCAAAACCTTATACCTTACATGACTATACTACTGCATGTTACACTTCCTCTGAGAAATACATACATCAGTTAGCTCTACTGGTTATAGCTACAGATGTAGCCTACTGTAATTTTCTATTCATAGCCTGCATAGAGCTATCCGTTTCCACAAGCTACATGGACCTATTCAGAAATTACCAACAATTCTTAAACACATTTAAAAAGCGTCTTGCATGAATCCTGCAATAGGTTGGTTTAATCTTACAAGCTTGATGTTTTGAATCCTGCTTTAAAATACTCTTACCACAATACCCTCCAAGGCATTTCACAGCAATGATACACAGTTACACGGTAAAGAGTTTGAATAGACCAGTTTATGATTCATGCGTAGTTGTACAAATCCTGTTTGTTTGGCAGATGCCAGAAAATGGTGGCCCGCAAGTTGAAACAAAAGACTCGAACTGTGCATGAACCGTAAAATGGTCTATTAACAGAAACTTAAGCATTTCCTCATAACTTAATTTAGTCCACAGACCCTTTACTATCAAATAAATGCTCAGAGACACCCATTGTTGGAGACACCCATTAAACACTGCAGCAGGGTTGTAGATAAGTTTTAAAGTAGGTGAGTAACTGAAGGTAATTACATGTATAAGGAAGGGTGTAAGCCCTTACCTACAGGGTCCTGTAAAAAAGCAGCCAGCGAAACCAGTGGTAGAATTAGCAGGCAACATTAGCCAGCTCTGATCTACAACCCTGCTGAAGACAGGGTTCCATAACATCTAACTCCAAAGACACAATTAAACACCAAGTTCCAAATATACATTGACGAGATTTAACAGCAGTTTGTGTGGCTGTTGTTATTCAATGGTGTACGCCATGAATACGTAGTCTGGGATGGCAGGGCACAGTTGATGACCAGGCATGACTGTTTCGAACCCCATAAACATGAAGGTCCGCATCAGGGGCACTGCAAAAATAGAAGACAGAAAATAAAAAAAAATAAGGCTGCACATTTGACAATTCAACAATCCCTTGCAAACCTATAACACAGTCAAAATCATCTGTTCTTTTCAATGTATTTGCAATAGCACTTGTCTGGCTTGTTTTTAATGATTTAAAACTGTCTACGGTGGTTTTATAATGGATTTAAAGATATTTGCATGCATTTAGGATTGTGGGTAAAAGCAAGCCACCAACTTTCTGTAAAGTGGATTAGATACATCTTCCACTGATCAAAAAAAATACTGATCAATGTACATTGAAGGCAGCTGAGAGCATTAACAAAGGCATCAAATTCTTACTTTGATTGCTTGCAAATATTTTTTTTATGATTGTGTTGTCACAGCACTTGGAATTCTTCCAAAACAATAGCAGAATGCTACTTGGCTAATCCGAAAGAGCTACTCTCAACTGTGATCCTTCTCGCATCTAGCACACCATTTTCTCCTTCATGAAAATGGTGATTCAAGCATTTTGAATATAAGCTAGCAGTCCCACTGAACAATGGTTGTATGCCTAAGGGATTGCGGTTGAGTGGCTTGCCGAGGGCAAAATGAGCCCAAATTTGTTATTGTTAATATCGATTATAGTTGAATAGTAAAATATTTCTTAATTTGATTGTTGCATCTAAGAGTTATAAATATAATTAGTAGAAACGACTAGTTTAATAACATGAATCCTGTAATCTAATTGGCTAAGCTACATAGTGAGTAGCGAAAAGGAGCTGGCCAAAAAGTGGTGGCCAATTTGTCAAAAAACAAAAAAGAATTCTTGTTTCATGATCAGTTTAAGATTGAACAACTGCTGAAGATGATATTTTGAACAGAAATGCTATCCCGGCCTGTGAGCAAAAACAATCTCTGCCGTCACCTGTGAAATATTTTACCATTAAAAATTGATTCTAAAATATTTATTGATTTGAGTGCTGCATCTAAGAGTTATAAAGGTTTATATTTCGAATATGCTAATGATGTGTTATGTCAAACAGGGAATTTACTGTCATTCCATTCTCCTTGTAAATGAAATTTATTGTGAATATTTACATGTAGACAAAATATGTGGTAAAGTCACTGACATAAGCTTCAAACATAACATAGATGTTTATAAAAGACCACTATTTTATCTGCACCAGCACGTTTTTGTATAAAAAATTATTCCCTGTTAATTGATGTCATGTTATATTAATATATTCAAAATAGAGACCTTTGTAGTTTCTATCTACATTTCAAAACCCATAGCTTAAAAGGTACTGCAGAATACATGGTGTAACCAGTAATAATAAGCAATTATCGAATGAGGCAGAGTAAAATACCGTAAACACCCGTGTATAAGCCGAAAATTATTAGAAAATCTTTTGTCCGAGTTCATAAACGCTTGTACTTGATGCCAAACTTCTTCCAAAAAAAGAATAATCTATTGTTGGAGTTCATAAACGCTCGTACTTGAAGCAAAACTTCATCAGATTGTCATAAATACATAATCACAACTTTAATTCGATCGAATATGGTTCAACTTGCCTTAATTGTCATTTCTTGTGTATTTTTTTTTTAACCTGCAGTCTTTAAATCACTCCAGAATTCTTCCGCTTTTATTCTTATTAACTAACAACAATTCCAAGGAACCGCTTTCCTTTAATCACTAGAGCAAGAAAGGTTTTCTGGCGAAACTTTACTTGCACGAGTAGGTCTGAGGTCTGCCATCTTGGATTTTCATTAACTAGTGCCAATCTCCCACGTGTAAAATTGCAAAGAATGCCTGGTTGTTTAGATGCCTGCTGTGACAAGCGCTGCGAATCAGCGTATTTTGGAAGGTAAATGAGCTTAATTAATCACGTTTAATATTCACGAAATTCTAATATATTAGGTCTAAGGCAAGGAGGATTGAAAGGGCTTCCCATGATCCTTTGCAACCAAATATATTATCAACGACAAAAATCACGTGACTTGCTCATTTGAGATGGCTGGCGTTCGGATAAGACCGTTCTCTGCTAGTCCATTTGACACTCGCGAGCTTATTTATGTCTATTTTATCTATTATATGGATCAAAGTACAAAGAAGTTCACCCCAGTACGAAGTTTTCCATGTCTGGAGGTTAATTTTCAGTTTTCAAACGAGTTGAAAACCGAGTTTGCTGCTGGCCGGAGAGTTGACTACCGTCTACCGAGTTTGCTACCAAGTTTTGTGCCGAGAGAGAAGTTACTGATTTTCCACTTTCGATATGTGGTCTTTCACCAACATTATCTTCATCCATTTGAATATTAACACCTAAGGATAAATCAAACAGATTCCCCTTCACAAGTAGCAAAGATTTGCAAAATCATCGTGAGTGAATTCGACCGTGAATTCGCAGCGGTGGTTTGAGAATATCCGTTTCGCGCCAAATTTTAACGGTTAATGCAGATGTGATTACTCCAGCAAAACGTGAGTACATTAGAATACATTTGAATACCGAGTATTGTTGAGCACTTGAATAAGATATCTGATACATAAAATCTCTAAGGTATTCAGTGATTTAGGAAGAAACTTCAATTCATGAGAAGGTCAGTCACCTTGAACTTTGAACAATGGACGCTATTATGAATTCAAGCATAACAAAACGACTTCGCATGAATTAATGCAACGACAGTTGTCTGGAAAAAAACATTGTACCACGTAATATGAATAATAAAGAGACGATTGGTATATAAAAGATTCTCCTTCAATTCCTAAAAGAGAAGAAAAATCGCTTGTAATAGAAGGGAATTTTTGCGCGAACCTCTCCTTTCAATCTCTGTAACTTGTAAAAATACCATGTGAGCGCTCAAAGTACCACGGGAAGCCCTTTCAATCCTCCTTGGGTCTAAGGTGGGTCTTAGAAGAGTTTTTGCTTTAATTCTTTCAAACTGCATGGTTTTTTTTCAATGATTATGCTTAAATTGCTATTCTTCGTGTGCATGTGACGTCATGGTCGCCATGTTGGATGACAATAACAAAAGATTCCTCGTTAGCTTCTCTTGTCAGTTCATCCAACATGGCGGCCACGTCTTTGTTATTTGAATCTCTGGAGATTGGGTTGCACACCACCAATAGTACACGATCGGATGCAATTTGAACCCGATTGTAATATATGCACCGTCGCATAATAAAAGCTCCATACAGGTTCATGATATGTAAATATTTGTTAATGTTGGGTCTCCTTTCTAGGTGTTCCCGTAGATAAGCCGCACCCCAATTTTGAACGAAAATTTTGGGTGAAAAGGTGCGGCTTATCTACGGGTGTTTACGGTACTGTATTATGATTTGTCTATGGTAAGCAAAGAAATCTATAGGCAAATAACTGGCAGCAAGAGACAGGTAGATCATGATACTTTTCAATAGCAGAGTTATTTGCAGGTGAATCAACCAATCAGGATTTGGGATTGGAGTGAGTTGCAAAATACATGTAAGTATTGTACCTCTGTCTTTTCTGTCCTTCTGCAAGCACACAAATGCATGTGTACACCCCAGCTGCTCCTCGGCATACTCCAGCAGAGAGACAAAGCTGAAACAGAACATTACAGACATTAATGGTATTCAATGTGGGCAGACAAGTTTACTTGGATGTCAAAAACCCTTGGCTTAATCAAATACACAGTGATTTAAAAAAAAAACAGTCGACTCTGAAATAACAAATCTGCAAAGTGGAATCATTATTATTTTGAACAATTTATTACTTATCATTACAAAAAATAAAAATGTGGGCAAAAGGTTTGGACATAAACATAAATAAAATTAATTACATGTACATGTATGAATCAATATACATTTGTAATTATATAATAGTTGCTTGGTACTTGTAACATCAATTTTGTTGAAGCCAATCTGAATAATGGCCTGAAAACATTACTGACAGGCATTGAAAGCATGATGGAGAGCAGTGTCCCAATTTGACTTTTTGCTTTCAATTGGTGGTACATGGAACTATAGTGAGCTAAAAATGTACTGGTTCAAAATGGAAAGTCACTGGTCCCAATTTATTATCATTTGTTCCTACATGTAATTCCATAAAACATCGGTATGTTGTCGCTATGAACAAAAACTACGAACACAATGCCATATTGTTTCCCATGATTCAATTCATGATAGGTTGAGCCCAGACCTCTAGTTGCCAAAATCTAGTGAAGCCTGGTGTTTTTGTGTTTGCTTTTGTTCGTGTCGGCGAATACAGGTAAAATCATCACTATTTTCATCGTTTGTGCTATTTTCTGGTTCTGAATCAAAATCATATTTAGAGAACAAATAAATCTACTCGTCCAGGGGATGAGTGGAGGGAAAATGTAATTGTTTTTCTCAATTTTTACTCTTTTTGGATGAGTTGAGCACTGGAGAGACTGACTTCGTTCAAATTACCCATTTCAAATGGTTTCAAGATCAGTTTCAACAAAATAATTATTAATGTCGTACCAATGTTGAAACCGTTTCACTGGGGCTTAAGTTACTTTTCTTCATAATTCTGATAAATGCTACAGATGGTACATGTATTTACTGTAAGTACCACATCCTACAAGCAATACAATGATTTTAGTCTTCATTATTACTGATTCTATTACATCACTTGCAACTAAAATAAATATTGTTCTGGCAGTTGCAACTTTGGAAACTGGTTTAGCCTAAATAAAATAATGAATAAATAAAGGATACAATGTCCAACAGTCTCACGTGTTGCATGTACATGTATGCTGCTTCATTATGATTTTACAATTTTCAGCAAAATTATGCACCATTTGTACGTCCTTCATTTTCCCCGTTTTCATCTCTATTTAACCAAGTGACACAAACCTTTGCTCACACACCATTTCAAAGTGGTTTCTTTTTAAAATAATTATATTGTGGGCATAGCTTTTTTTCGTAAGCCACTGGATTATGTTTTAGCAACTAAAAAGTGTGACCTCATGACCAAATTTTCGTAATTAGTTGTGAAATACGACATTTTTTTAGAACCTGCTCTTACAGAGATGTAGCTACTTGTTTAGATAGCAGTGTCAAGCAGAATTATAAAGGAACTAACCACAGTTCCACAATGTTTATCTTCATTATCTATTACTTGTCCATCGCCTGTCCAAAACAACCAGGGAAATGGCACATTGCTAGACTATTATAGATCTACATCTCTGCTCTTACCACTCTTTGCTCCCTTGAGGTAACTCCCCCTCGGGTACGTGCACGTACAGACAGTTGTTCATATGGATGGCAGACCATTCAACTACATCATGGTCGCCAGTCTTTAGATGGAAACAGAAGAACTGAGTCTTGTGGGGTGGGGAGCACTCTTCGCTGGGGTCCTTCTTTTCTTCACCCTGAAGAATGTAATACCAGAAATACATTAACTACGCTACACACTAAAACATACAATGGCCCATCACTTCTCAATTTATGTGCCTTAATTTTTTTAGGAGGCCATTGGTGAAATCATAATAATATGTATACCTTTTTTAATTTTTAAGTTTGAGTTTCCCAACCCTTACCAAAATGAGCCTCTGTTTTGTATACATTTTGTATACAAATGGTATACATCAAATATACATTCAGGGTTAAATGTATATCTCATGTATACATCAAATGTACAAACATGAAAAATGACAATTTTCATAACATACTAACTGAACATTGAAGTATACATAAAGAATACATCAGAATTAAAATGTATACACCATGTATACATTAAAGTCGAGGGAAAATGTGGATGCTTCAATGTATACATTAAGTATACATCACCATAAAACAGAGAAATATATCAAACTGATGGTGTATAAATTAAGTATACATCAATAGTACTGAGGGCTAAACCAAAACTATAGTTTATACAATAAGTATACATCAAAAGTGATTAAGAAGTTATAAGCATTTAAATTTAACCCCACAGAAAATTGTGGTGTATACAAAACGAACGGCTGAAATAATTTCAACAAAAAACTTTTAAAAGAGAATTTCACTTGTTTCATCAATTTATATACTGGTAAAATATCCATACTATGTTGCACAAAGTGTATAAATACTTATCGCTATCTGTTCCCGCAAGTGAGTACTCAGTTCTGGTCCATCAACATCCGGGAAATTCTAACCTCGCTCTGATGCCGGGCACGCGAAGGTCTGTGGGGCGATTTTTTCAGTTTAAGAAGAAATGTCGGCCTTTCTCTCACTTTTTTTGTAAGACCCTCCTTGTTGAATTTTTCCACCGTTTCTTCAGAGAATCTACCCCGAAATCTTATCGAATCTTCCAGCTAACACATTTTTCTCTCTCTAAAGTTAAAAAGATGTCACAATAAAGCAGTTTGGAGAGAGATTTTCCCACCTCGTCGTTGGTTGTCTTCCATCTTCGCTTTGGAGCCATTTTGCTGCGGGTTTGCTGGGACTTTCGCGAAGAATACCACAGGAAACTGCCTGAAATCTATTCTACAGAACGCCAGGTCAGTCCTCCAGAATGCATTCGAGATGCTTTGCCGTGATTTTTCTGTCTTTTTTGGATCGAGAATGTTGATTTAGGGCGCTTTCCATTTAAGCAAACTGACTTGGTCTGATCGGCCAGTTCTTAAATGGAACGTGTCAGTTCTGAGAACTGGTCCAGTCAGTTGCCAAGTCTCTCTAAGTCAATGTAATCAGACAGAGAACTTGCAGCAAAGTATTCCTAATGCAACTCCTGGGGATAACTGGCGTCCTGTAGAAGAATAGGTTTCAGGCGGTTGTCTATGGTATTTTCCGAGAAAATCCCTTCAAAATTGCTCTCGAAGTGCGAAGTCCAACAGCAAAATGCAAAAAGTGAAATTCAAAGTCAAAACAAGGAATCATGTGAACCGGAAATATGTATACATTTCGTATACATTTATTTCGTTGTATACATTTTGTATACATTCTTTGTTGACACAAGTCCCAAATTGTACGTAAAAAATGTATACATCGTCATTGATGCCTTAATACATTTTGCATTATGATGTATACATTTTGTACAAAAAATGTATACATTTTGTATAGCAAATTTTGATAAGGGAAATCATGAGGAATTGAGAAATTGGAATGTGCCCTCGTGCAGGCCCTAATGAAAATGTTTGTTGCGCCGTTTATATGAGAAAAACAAACCAATGGCGCACGGTGCATGGCCTTTCTAATCCCTGTATACAGTTCCATACACAGGGTTGGGATTTATTTTTTAAATGCACAAGATAAAAACTGCTTGTTTGTTTATTTGGAACTAAAATTTCCAAAGTAGAACAGAATAAACTTTTAGAAATGTCAACAGGCAAAACTATTACCAGTAACTAGATCCCAAATGTTCCACAAGGGCTAACATCCACAATCTATCAGCGGCCATACCAGTATCACGCATTTCAGTATCACGCATTTCACTGACCATTTCAACATAGCATACTAGCATGCACCAGGCCAAACAAAATAAATCTTGTGTTTCTGGTAACGAGCTGAAATCAGATGAGAAAATCGATAATATTGATTTGTTAACACCATACAGAGTGAGCGAGTGAGTGACAATTCCCGCCATACCAATAACTCATGGATTGCTAACGCAATATCCACGAGTTGAAAATCCACGTACATGTAGGTAGGACAGAAAATAATTTTATTTTGTAATTTTTTTTGCATGCGTATTTATAATATTGTTGTCATCCTATTCATGCGATCACGCTGAAGACACCCTGTAGCGAGAGATTGTTGTTTACATACTTCTCGTTGTTTTATTTTATATGTTTCAAGTCTTGGAAAATAGCAATAAAAAGTTTGAGGTCTGCATGAAAAAATCCAGGTTGGTGGGGTTACTGGAAACAGCATTTATTTGTTTGGCCTAAATAGAGAAGTCACATTCTTGTTAATTGGGACTCAAGGTTCAAACTCAAAACAATTATTATTGCATACACATAGCTCTGCAATTAATGTTACCGTCCACCCCGATTAGCATTTGCTAAATGTGGGTTGACTATATAGGAAAATCACATGCCTGACGAGGTAATTCCACGTTAAATTGCACGAGAAAACCGATATTGGTTCTTCGAGTACAATTTAACATGGAATTACCGAGTCAGGCATGTGATTTTCCTTCAATCGCATAGTCCGAGATTTACTTGAAGATTTAACTGTAGTACTTTTGTTGATATTTTGCCAAGTTATAAATAGCGTGTGTAGTCTACAGTGGCGATTCCACTCTGGGCCATCCCTTCATGTAGGATGACACGAATTGCTACCAAATTGTATTCTATTGTATTGTATTGTGTTGCGTTCTATTGTTGTATTGAATGGTATTGTGTTGTATTCTATTGTATTTTTGGTACAAATTTGTGTCGTCCTACATAAAGGGATTGCCCCACTCTGAATCACCACTCCATCTCAGCCAATCAACGTCTGATTTCGCAAATGCACCGTGCGATTCAGCTTTGGCTATGCGGTTCTAGAGGGAATCAGCAAACTGTGTTGCTACCCAATTCAGATCATGTGACATAAACAGATGCTACTCTGGGGAATTGTTTCTTTATCATTCCAATCATAATG
>JAOWCC010000655.1:7596970-7934030 GCA_030867875.1 Actinernus sp. WN-2022 | reverse complement strand
TCACGGTGTTACGTAACAACACGAGAGCTGAAATATGTGCTTTAATACTCTTTGACGGTCTTGCATTTAGAAACCGTTTATATCAGTATGTGTTTTGCATATGTTGCAGTACATTACAAGCAGCTAGGACCTGACTCGACCAGAAGCAACATGTATCAAACTAGAAGAAAGTATTTTCTCTTTCTTCTCGGAGTATCAATGGTAATGATTGCTGTTTTCACATTATTAAATCCAGCTATCATCGATGGTCTAAAAGAGATTTGGGGTGAGTAACAGTTACTGGTATTTCGAGCTATAAAGCTCCTAATGCAAATGACAAAACACCGAGACGAAATGATTATTTACTGAATTATATATTCACAGAAATGAAGAGAATTAGAATGGTCCCTTTACTTAGTTAACTCTGGAAGAAGTTGCGCTGAATTTCTCACATTATTTTCTCGGGCAATCACTGTTGCAAATATAAATTGGTGATGAATCCTGTCACTGAATTAGCTAGTCAGTAGTCGCGACCGTGATTTTGTATAATTTCTTGGATTGTTTTGAAGTGTATAGACCTTTTCCACGTTGGGGCTACGTGGCACTTGAATAGTTTTTATACTTCCAGCCTCATCTCATGCCAAGAGTTTAGACGCGAAAGAACAAATGTTTTTATTCTCCTGGGACACAACATGAAGTCGAATCTCACGTTATTGCGGTATTCAAACTCAAACTGATTGCTTAGTATTTCATGGTAGCAAAATCAAAACATGATCAAAACGTGATCACAAAAGCATGACATCATAATTATTCTAAAGGCAGCTTAGGCCTCAGAGGGATTCTTGCAAGATATATATTCCTCTACCGTCGACATATCAGTCCCTTCGTACTTCTGGTGCTTAGGCCAGATAAAAAAAATTACTTGTTTAGCGTCCACCCGTTTCAATTTTTCCAGGTAGGGAGGGAGGTTTTTTTTTTTTTTTTTTTTTTTCCCCCCTATGTTAAGCTTATTTTGTCTTGACTAGACATTATTCACTCACCTCGTGTTCATGACCTCGTGTTGTAGAAACAAAATGGCGTCGATGTTAAAATATTTAATGCGCCGGCGCATATTTTAAGTGGTACATGTAGGGGTCTGGGTACAAGAATTGGTGTTCGCAGGCGCATTTACACTTTCTAAAGTTTTTTTATGAAAAATAAAAAATAAAATAAATTAGAGGTCGGGGACATTTCTCAGGTCGGGCGGGGGACGCTAAACAAGCAATTTTTTTTATCTGGCCTTAGTTCTAATTACGGAGCACTCTTGGTATAAAGGAGAAGATTAGAAAAAGGTGTGTTACGAGTGGAACTCCAATTCTCCATACGATCGCCCGCTTTAACTCTCTTGGTTTTTAAGTCCTCTGTCCTATTCACTACGGCTATAAGCTACACTTGTTGAAATGACCGAGAAAAAAATAACAATGAGAAGCCTTGTAAACGGTAATTTTATGCAGCAATATACCAGGCAAACACGGCTTCCTTATGATTTATGAAAAGCCGGATATTGTTATTGCGTACATTATGAGCAAACCTCACCCTTGTAAAAAAATAGCAATGTATCGGCCTTCCGCTCTGGGGTATGTAGTAATAGTAGCAACAGTATCACTAGTAGCAGTAGCAGCAGTAGTAGTAGCAGAAGCAGCACTAAGTAGTAGTCAAGTGGTAGCAGAGCAGCAGTAGCAGTAGTAGTAGCAATAGCAGCAGGAGTAGAAGTACTGAGCAGCAGTAGCAGCAATAGCAGTAGCAGCAGTAATAGTAGTAGTAGCAGCAGCAACAGTAGCAACAGTACGTAGCAGTAGCAATAGTAGTAGCAGCAGCAGCAGTAATAGTAATAGTAGTAGGTGTTGTTTCTGAAAAAAACAACGGGTGAATATATCTAAGTACTATTGTTTATCATATGCATTTTCCTTACCATCTGTTAAAAAGGTATTTAATTCCACTGATTTTTGCAAGGAATTAACGCTAAGAGAACTGATCAACTCATAAGAACAAGAAGAATGAGGAAAATATTGGTGTCAATTAAGACAGGCAAACCAGTTTCACATCTTTTATATTTTAACTCAGCTTGTAGGACACAGTAATATATTTTTTGTAAACCGGATCCAGTCCCCCGGTGTAAGTTATATATATGATTGTCAGTGCCAGTTTCCCGGCATTTTTATACTCTTAGTTTCATCTATATTACTTGTAAAATATAAGGTAATTCACACGTTGTGCGATTTTATATTTAATAAACCTATTATTATTATTATTATCTTTCTTTTTCTTCAGTTGTACATACCTTCTGTAGGGGAGCCGAGGAAACATATTCTGTAAAAGCAAATTATATTAGCAGAACCCTACTATACTCAAGTATGTTAAGGCCTGGTTCGTTTAACGGTTAAACAACAGGTTAAACATAATCTAATCACAACATAATCCTAATATCCACTTCCTTAAGGTATCTGCACTGGCAAAAATGGTCAATATTTACCCAATTTTGAAAAAATTGTATTAGATTTGGAATAGACAGTAAATAATCGAACATTTACATGAAGAAGGGCCACATAAAAAATAATTAGCTTGGCATAAATTTGTACACATCCCCTTTTTGCTAATTGAATTATCACTAGACCCCCTGGTGCCTCAGTATTTTATATTTTGCGTTTTATTAAGCTTACACGTTGAAATGAGTCCATTTGACCTTATAATATTGTTGAAAATGGGATTTGAAAAAAATCTGTGGTTGGAAATCCATTTTCTGGTTTTACAACGCGCGATATCAGGTATTCTTACAAATAAAAGTTAAATATTAACAACGCGGTAACAAAAATGATTTCGATGACTTCCAACCACACGATTATTCGTTACAGTTTATGAAGTCTTCATGAGTGGTTTCGTAGGAATATCATAAAAGCATTCAGAGAAAAATGTATTTGAAATGTCCTTTCGTACGTAAGTATTCACAAACTTTCCTCTGGAACCCCCAAAATATGCTTTAAACTCCATAACTTGAGTTGTATCTTGTTGTCGGCCATCTTGGATTCAAAACCGCTGATCAGAGCCACCAAGGACTCTAAAAAGCCGTGATTTTAGTCCTCCCCCCTTTGGGAAGTTGTTTTTGTTTATCCGTTGTCAAGGCGTGCCTCACGAGCTCAAGCGTGACTTCCGGTACCTTTGTACGCATAGTCAATAATTAATCCGCTGTCCAAATGGGGGCTAAGACCTCAAGTAAACACGATGTCGAAGTCGATTGATGGCGTTTCTTCTGAATAGGATATAAGAAAAAGTAAAGAAAAAACAAGTCTCAGCGAATAACAAATGAAAGGAAGAAAAGGTACAGACACAAGAGGAATTGGTTCTTCCCTAGAAATGGGAAGCAGAGGCCATGCAATTGCCTTTGTCGGCCTCGATCGGTCGCTATCGTTTGTTTCGTCGCAGGCTACAACATGCATGATATTTGAATGTGTCTTGAACAGTCCTATCATGAGTCCTCATATAGCGGAGAGTGTTTTTCTGACTACATACCAAGCCTGGAAAGGAAGATAAAATTTAAGCAAGAAGATTTATTGAAAGGTTGTTTTATATATTTAGTTATGCGGTTGAAATTGATATGTATGATCGAGGCACGACAATTTATTCTCACAAACTGACAAAGCTTGACTGTATATTAAAGAACTTATAAAGGATCTTATAAATATATCGGTCAAGTTATGAATGAAGTACACTTCTAATCAATTCAGCGTTGAATGTAGACCTCAGAACCGTCTTCAAGTCTTGCAACCCCAAACTTTCCGCTATCCTGGTTTTGTCAGAGATACGAGCAATTTGCCACACTCAATTAGTCTTCGCTAGTAACCGACCCAGTCTTCCGCTCGTCCATCAGCTGCAACTTCCGGTCAAAGACGTGATTTTAAAAGCGTTTTGCAACGTTCAGATTATGAGTAAGTGGAAAAAAACTATTGAAAGTGATATTAGATGCAATAAACTATAATATACCCGAAAAAGAGGAATTTTAAAGGACCTAAATTTTGCCAGTGCAGATACCTTAAGTGGATGATTGTCGTATCACGTGATCGATGACGACATAATTAGAGAAAATAATGTAAGTGGAATGCGGTTGCGACTTGCGACGATAACATATAAAGAGAAAGTAACCCTGCTGAAATATTTGCCTTCCAGCAGTGCATGTTTCAGACCACGCTTAGAACACATGACCATCATGTAAAGATAAGGAAATATTAAGGGTACGGCAAAAAGTCACGTGACCTATTTTGCATATGTTCGCCTTAAAGTGCAAGTACTATTCTGTTTATTTCTCACAAAAAGGTATTAATCTTGCAAATTTTGTAACATTTCTGGCATTTAATCCCTAATTTTGGTTACTTTTCATGGCTTCTGTGACGTCATAAGATGAATCAACTCCCTCCCTAGAGAAAACTACAGAAACTACTACAATAAAATCCCGTAGGTTTTCATTGTGGCATCACAAGATGAATCAATCCCGCAATTCGGGTAGCGTTTATTCTAGTTTAATTTCTGCTCCTGCCTCTGAAATAAAACTAATTTAGACAACTGAAGTATATTAGAAAATTTGGGGGAAAAAGAGTTAATGTTGTTTTATGGCTTTACTTGCACTTTAATAACTCTTTAACGAAACATTGTAGTCATCTTTTCTAAGCTGAAAATGGCTTTAACCATACCTACATCCACTTATTATCCTCTCTGTTTCTGTTAAACTCGGAGCCGCGTTTTTGATTTACTGATTTTGTGGTCTAAGTCACGTGACAAACCACGTGACACATTTTACTGCACAAAACCGCACACTACGACGAAATTCGACCATTTCTTTTACCACTTTTTTGTCTTTCAAAAGGATACATAGTGGCGGAAATATCCAAATCAGTAAAAAATATTGCAAAAGGACCAAATTAAACTATGAATTTTGCGCAGAGTTCACCGTCAAAATCATGTCCGCCATCAGTGTTGAATTGTGTTCCAAATAGTCCGCGATTTTCGTCCAGCGGTTTGCTGTCGTGACGTCATTTTCTCAACACGTCGCTCTTTTAAAGGCATATTTCTATACTAAACTTCGTTCTTTTCTTTATTTTGTAGCAAAAATAGTAAAACATTGTACTTTACTTATAAATCCACGCGGAGGTTTGTGTAAAAAGTAGCCTCACATATTGTTGAGTTGAGAAAATGACGTCACTTCCACTGAAAATGAGCTCTGTACAGGCTCTGTCAAGGAACGGATTGGGCTTAGTGCGGACACAAAAACTCAAGATTCGGACCCAAAAAACTAAGACTTCCCGTCGTCATATCGAAAAACGGTTTGGACAGACAGACAATATAGCAACTTTACTTTACAAACACGTAAAAATTGATCATAGCGGCACTTTAAGCAAGCGCGGATCCAGACCGGTTTACACCGGTTTACGGAAACCGGTCAAAATTTCCAGATTTTTTTAGTAACCTTAACATTCGATTAAAACTCTCTTTGAGAGAGGGGAAGGGGGTTCAGTAAAATTTTCAATTTTGGAGTTTGAGTTGGGAAGTCGGAAACCGGTCAGATTTTTTTCTGGATCCGCGCCTGTTAAGGGAGTCAAGAATGACGTGAGAAACTTGGCGCACTTACCGTACTTGGCTGTGCTCAAATAAGGAAAACAGTTTTTACCCGAAATGTTATCCCTGAACCAGGCCTTAACATGCTTGAGTATGAACTGTCTCAACTGGAATATGGTCTAATGTCATCAGTGTCTTTCGTTTCTGTTTTAGACCCCAGTTATCATGAGGACAGCCAGTTCCAGATGTCCAAAATGTTCAGATGTGATGGGAAATGGACGCAGCAGTACAAAGAATATCACACGAAAAGCCTGAAGTCTAACAGCAGAGATCGTAAATTTCTTATTTTCTATTGCCAAGGACACACAACAGGTTGCGGTGGATATGGAAACAGAATGATGGGCATAATATCCACGTTTTACCTCGCCGTTCTCTTGAACAGAACTTTTATGATTCACTGGGGCGGTCCAGAGCTTCTTGATACCTACTTTAAACCCAACATGATAGACTGGACATACAACCAAATCAAATTTCAAAACCTCAGATCTAGAACGACGTATTGGGGAGTTGAGAAAGTGCCCGGATATGAAAGGTATAATGTTGTGAGACAAGGGAACTTTCAAAGATGGTCTCAAGGCGTGAACTTTGACGCTTACCTTGATTTACCAGTTGAAAAACTTGCAACGATTTGGTACTTTGCAGATAAAATATGGGATAATCCACACCTCAAGCAGCGCGCTAAGCAGCTTGAGATGCCTATAAACAGAAGGGAACATCCATATGGAATGGTCGGCTGTGCTATGAAGTTCCTCTTCAAGAAGTCGAAATATTTGGTGAATGATTTTAATAAAGCAAAAGCCGCACTCGGTGAGAGGGAGCGGCCTTTCATTGGAATTCACATTCGAACAAGTGATCATCACTTTGGAAGTAACAATCCGCAGAGCTATCGCACGCGTGAGCCAAGGCGTGTCTTCGCATGCGCAGAACGAGTCGAAAATGCCTTAAAACGCAAATATCTAAGTCTCCGGAAGAAATCCTTCACGTGGTTATTAGCCGCTGATGACAAAAATCTGAAAATGAGAGCTCTGAAGGACTACCCTAAGAATGTGGTAACGTTAGATATTACTCCGTTACATCTGGACAATAGTAAATCAGGCTTCCAGAACATCTTCCGCGATCTTCTAATGGATCAGTTGTTACTAATGGAGTGCGATTATTTCATTCCCACATGGGAAAGCACATTTAGTTACATGGTGTTAGGAACGAGGCAATTCCCACTAAATAGCTTTGTCTACGGGGAGAAGTGTAACCTGGATGAGAATAAAGTCGCTCTTGCTCCACCTGTTAGTAAAACAAAACCAACATGATTGGATCAGTACCTATAGAGCTCTGAACGAGCCACACCATTGGCGAATGAACAATAGTGTAGCCAAGCACAACAAAGAACATGGCTTACCAAATAATACAATGGCTTACCAAACAATAAGACCGGCTAACCCTGGCCTAACCAAACAAACCACAAATCCCCGACCTTACCGGCATGGTTGCGAGTCCAAAGCTTTTACTGCTGCTTGATCGCGTTATCGGAGTTTTTATACCAAAGACATTGCGAAACGCGCGCTGATTGGTCAATAACGATGTGTTCAAAGGTGCGCACAAATGACGTCAGGTTTTGTGTAAAATAATTTCCTATCCTTTTTATGCTTTGTTTTTGCCAATATGTTTCGTAAAAGTTGCGAAAACATGGAAGATAATTACGAGAAATTAATATTCCTGAATGGTGTGGTTATGACAACTTTGATTTTGACTTTGCGCAAGCAGTTGATTTCCTTGCTGGCAGAGTCCGCTTCCCAATGGACCTACAACCAGGAGGGCTTATAATCAGGAGGGCTTATAAGCGGGCTTTCACGGCTAAGTTATACCGATTTTTCAGTTTATATGGGGTTTTCAAGTGATCTTTTGAAGTGGCAGGGTATTCTGCAGTGGTTTCTCTCTTGATTTTACCTGTAGAGAATTGACCTCTGCTAGCTGTGAGCCTGAGGGAACCTATCTGAGATTTTTACTCACTCTAGATATTTATCGAAGCCTGAAGTGTGCGGGGTCGACATCTCCGCGTATTTTCAAACTCCATCGCTTTCTGAGCTGTTCATTGGAAGCAAATACGTGAGAAGAATCACTAGATCCTCTTTTCTGGCTATTATTTGTAGCTTTTTCATGAATGTGTTGTGTAGCTGAGGGGGTAGTACAGTACCGCTCGAGACCTGTATTCTGATTGCACCATTATACTGTAGCTCTATTCAGGTTTTACTGCTCGTCCTAAAGGTTATGGTGTTTTGTATTGCTGGGTAAGCTGGCTCGTTTCGAGCGGTACTGTCTGGCTCAGCCGAGGGTCTGCTTGATATTTAATGTACTACACAAAATATATGTTAAAGTATTTACGATGTTTTAATCAATGAAACAATACGATTAATTTAGTTTTCTTCATAATTTGGATTGTGTATTTTACTTTTCGTTTCCTGACCTGTGAATTCACTAATTACAGATTACCAATAATAGTTTTTCTTTAATCACTATTATAATACGCAGGTGAAAAATGACTCAAACTTCTAAATTTGAGCTATTAGCCCTTTGTAAAAGAACTGTGATCAAGTGTGCAAATTTAAACGAATTCAAACTGACTAATTGTATTTTATTTTAAAAAGGAACCACAAGAAAGACCACATGGAAATTATTGTTTTCCGAGTTTGAAGATATTTTGTAATAGTAAATAAGAACGGACTAGGAAGTGTTTGAAAATTCGGGGTGAAGGCATCCCCCCCCCCCCCCCCCCCCATAAAATGTTATGAATTTTATTAAATTCGTTGAAATTTAAACACTCGGTTCCACTCCTTTTACAGTTTACGAAAGGGCTAATACGTGTACGTACTTAAAATTAGGAACAGGGGTGATACCTATCATGTTTTGTTCACCAGGAACCCATTACCAGGACCGTCTATCTGTGTTGGATTTGTGAAGTCGCGAAATCTGAGTTTATCTGTTTTCAGCGCGAGATACTGGCGTGGTATTTTACGATGGACACGTTTCTCATACACAGGGTATTCCGTTTGAGATCGATCTACTGAATGCTACCTGATTTGTATACTTAGTACGATTTGGGTTTAGCGATTCATTGGTTGTTCAATATCTCATCCGTGCCAACCATAACGTCATACCTCTGTGCGGGAATAATTTCTGAAAATAGACCACTTGTATGAAAGTATGAAAATATGAAAGATGGAGCTCCTAGTAATGGCTCTAGTTCTACCGTGGATACTGGACTCAAGCAGAGCAAAAGTATATGCTAATACCTAGCATGTTTTGTTCTACCGCTGTCTAGTCGAGTCCCAAGGCGTTCTGGCTGCATGGTAATTTATTTTCGGATGGGTTAATGGGATCCCTGTGGCTTGTACTGTGACGTCACAGCTCACGGTTGCCTGATGAGCCAGGCAATCGTGAGCTGTGACGTCACAAACCACAGGGACCCCAATAACCCAATCAGAAAAAATACCACCGTATACTTTTGTTGTGCTCGTGTGAACAGGCATTGAAGGGCCGTCTCTAGGCATGAATAGATTGTGCTTGCAAATCCAGCCAAAGTTGCTCCAAAAAAAGGCTAAAAGTTGCTCAAAAGTTGCCAAAAATTGAAAGTTGCCACCAAAATTTGAAAAAGTTGCTCACTTTGGCGAGCCATTTTATTCTAGATAACAACTTAAAACATGGAATGTTGGATGTGTAATTCAATATAATCTTAAAGTTCAACATAACTACCAATAGTAGTACTTTCTAATGTGATATTGACCGCTGGATAATTCGCGGGCGATATTAAATAGATAGCTGCTGTCCAGTTTGCGTGGGCGCGCGTAAAGCCAGTTTTATTTTATTTGTATATCATTTATCAATTAACTATCCTTAGTTTTGACCAATTTTAATAAAAACCTTCTAAATAAAGACCTTTTTGATAGTTTGGATCAGTTTTATACCGATTTGTTGCTCAAAAGTTGCCAAGGAAGGCAAAAGTTGCTCTAGGTTGCTCGCACTACAAAAAGTTGCTCAAAACGCTAAAAGTTGCTCAAAAGTTGCTCAAAAGTTGCCGAGCACAATCTATTTATGCCTAGCCGTCTCAGCCAGTGGTCTTTGTGCACCTCACAACCTATCAGTTTCCATTCCCGTAATCCAATTATGAATTACACAAAGTAGAAGGTTTTCATATTACCGTAGATATTTCTTCAAACCATTCTCACTGGAGCCGAGTCCGTGAATTTTGGCTTGGCGGTCATTTTCTAGGGCATCGAAAATGGAGGCTGACACTAACCCTATAATGTATTTACTCGTGAACTGATGGGCTGTCAGGTCGCGTTTGCATAGCCTCATTAATTAGCCTGCTACACGAGTGCCCTGAGCCAAGCTAGAAGTACACGTCAGCGTTTATAGTACGGGCTTGGTACGGTACTGGTATGGTATGGTACGGGTATGGTATGGTACGGTACTGGTATGGTACGGGTGTGGTGTCGGAGCCTGGTGTTCGTTTGTAATTGTGCTTTATGTTAATCTAATTAGATTCGTGATTTCACAATCACAAGAAGTCGATCAAGTAAGCTAATACCATTAGCCAATGAGAGAATAGCTCGCGGTTTAGAACGGGAACGGGATACGTTATATTTGGGGGCGGATCTCTTGTGTACTTTTTAGTGTGATTTGAGAGAGGCGAGGGGATTCGAGTTTGTCTACGCGATGTAAACTAATGAGCGAGACGAATAAACGTGAACAACGGGAATTACTGAGAGTTTTGGATCTGTGTTGAGGATATCAGGGAGGCATTCCCAACATGGTATGGTACGGGTGTGGCAAGGTAAGAGTGTGGTACGGGTATGGTACGTTCGCCTGATTTGAGAGACCACACTTCTCACGCGCTCTAAGTGAGCTATCTCCATGACGACTGTGTAGTTTGCTTTCCTTAGCTCGTGACCACGGCATATCCAATAGGACCTTTGCAGGAAACAGTCACGTGCTGATATAATACTTTATTAACGATTGAATCCCATGGAGAAGGCGTTGCCATGGATGCTGGAGAGCAAGCTATCTTCAAAAATGCAGTTTTATAAAGATCGATTGGAGATGGAAAATAGCATTTACAAACAGTTTTTCTTTATAACACTACCGATCTCCTAAAAGTGCCATTAAATAAGTGAAGTAAGATTTGTTTTGCCTTCCAGTACAACCACGTGATTGCCTAAAACATCAAGACTCATTTCACCCTCGTCTTCCCTGACCTGTAGCAAGCCTATAGATCGTTTTCACGTGACGTCATCAAAATTCTAAAATCTAAACTAAATGATCTATAACCCTGTTCTTTTAATATAATTTAGGTATCGGTATACTCAGTATTCTTGTAAAATGTTACGTCGATACGGCGAGTCGTTATTGAGTTAGAGTATTTTGAATTTTGTGACAGCCCAGCTCAGCGTGTTTCCTAAATGTCATGGAAATCCATATATTTCTGCCAATTTAAAATGTTAGACTTGATTTAACGTTAAAAGTGATATCTAAAGTGTTTTTAAGTGAATGCTAATCATATTGCTGGGAAAAACAGCTTTATTTGTAGAGTACGTTTTCGGCCGCCATCTTGGTGTACCAAAATGGCCGCCGCATACAAATTACACTAAATTGTTTGAATATTATTTGTCCGACAGCTCA
Source organism: Actinernus sp. WN-2022 (assembly GCA_030867875.1). Classification (NCBI taxonomy): domain Eukaryota; kingdom Metazoa; phylum Cnidaria; class Anthozoa; order Actiniaria; family Actinernidae; genus Actinernus; species Actinernus sp. WN-2022. Next base: position 7,922,735 of record JAOWCC010000655.1, on the reverse strand, counting down.
GTTAGGAAGTACTCTAATGCTCCAAAATTTAGGCCATTTACATATTTTTACCTGCTCTATACACACCATTAAAAATATTTTACTAATATCAGTCTTTTCTTGAGGCAAATTTGTTTGTGACGTCAGTGAAAACGATCTATACTAGTATTACTTGGGATTGGATTTTGAAATTAATTTAAGACTTGGGTTCCCCAACTTAAATTTCGAATTAAAATTGACTGATTGATTTAAAAAAAGGTATTTTGTAGGTAATTTGAAAAATTGGCAAATGAAAAACTAATGTGATGGCTTGAAAGAACACATCAAAACTAGCATGTTTGCCAAATTTGTAAGGATGATATAATTTTCCTCACAAAATTCTAAACTTGCAAATATCAAACATTGACAGACAAATGTGTTAGGCAAGCACCGGGGACAAGGATGTGCACCACCATATCTTCTTCTGTAATTGTTTAAACTTTGTTTAGAGCTCGTAACTTTGCTGGTATCTAAAATATCTGCTCAAAAGTTTGCAGTTGGTCATGCTAATACGCTCTCTCCAACCATGTTATTAGTTTTGGTATCCAATGAGTTTTCAAATTACCTGCAAAATCTCTATTAGATGTAGCCGTATAATGAAGAGCGAAATGTCCAGTTCCAATCAGTGTCCTTTGCGTGCTTCACAACCTATCAGTTCCTTTCCTATAATCCAATTCTGAATAAAACAAATTAAGGTATTCAGAATCTGTTGATTACTGTACGCATTTCTTCAAATCATTTTCAATGGAGCTCGAGCTATAAAACTGAATTTTGGCTTGCAGGCCATTTTCTAGGGGGATGAGAGGACCCCTTTAATTAACCACCAACTTATAATTCAAAGTGCTGGCGTTGCTCCTTCTATTCCCGATAAAACAGAAGCTTGGGAAATGGAGTGCTGAACGACAAATCTTTCCAAGTTAGTTGGATCTGTTTTTTCCCCGAGTTCGTAATGTATAAAATGCCATTAAATTCCAGCGCTTTCATTGAAGGATAGTCTATGTATTTGACTACAATTCCAAATCTTCTAACGACATGTCTTCTATCTGGGTAACAGTTAATGAAGATGTCCTGTTGTTAGTTTCTTGTATACTGTCTCTGTTAATCTGTTTCAGCAGTTTTTGGGAAGGATGTTCCTCTTCACTGTCGTGATCGTCGTCTTCCTTTCTACTGTCCTCACTAGGGATGGTATCATCATGTTGTTGATTAGTTGTATCGTTCCCCTCTAAAAACAACTCAAGATTAATACAAGATTAATACAACATCAACCACAGTTCCACAGAAACATCTTTTGTTTTATGTACTGTTTAATGAACGAGCAGTTTTAGACCTGATAAAACACGTGCTGCGAGTTTTTTAAACGGCTTAAAAAACGTCTAGATTTATAGAGTCGTGTAATTTAGTTATTTTGGCGATACGACCCATTTCGGCGGAGAAAATCCAAGTTAAAGTTGTATGTAAATTAGGATGAAATCTTAATCACATTTAAAGTGCATATAAGCCCTAGCCAGTTATCTTTGATATCGATTGTACATGAAGTGGATAGTCCAAAGGTAGAATATTTCTTGATTTTGGTGTTGCGTCTACGAGATATAAAGGTTTATATTTCCAATATGCTAATGAGGTGATGTCATCACCGACATCACTTATTATACAAAAGCATGCTGGTAGAGACAAATTACCTATTTTTAAATTCTAAGTAATATTTGAAGCTTATCAAAGTGATTTTACAAAAAAAAATATTCTAAATTAGAAAATAGCTTAATTTACAAGCACAAAGAAATTCAGCAAATGTCGGTGATGACATCACATCATTAGCATATTGGAAATATAAACCTTTATATCTCATAGACGCAACACCCAAATCAAGAAATATTCTACCGTTGGACTATCCACTTCATGTACAATCGATATCAAAGATAACTGGCTAGGGCTTATATGCACTTTAAAGGTCGCTTCTCACTCGGTGATTTCCTTTGTTTTTGCTTCATGAATTATTCATGATTTTTTAAAGTTTTATTTAGAGGCTTCCATCAGACGCACAGCCATCCTCGGATACCCAGGTGCAGTTAGTGGGCGTTGGGTTGGGTTGGCACCGTGTGTGAGTTAGGTTTGTTGTTGACGTAAAAACCGTGAGTCGAGTGTAGTGTGTCCAAAACCGTTAATGTAGTGGGGAGTGTGTGAGGAGTAAAAGCAGGCCCCCACCAGCTGTAAGCTGTAATACTTAGCCTGCTATAACAAATATAAGATTTATTTTTATATTTTTTATTATGGGCGTCGCCCGCTAACTGCCCCTGGGTATCTGAGGATAATAATAATAATAATAATAATAATAATAATATTTTGACAGGAAAGCTCCACTCACAATTTGTGATTTTCAGGGAGGTCCTGTATTAAAAATATATATTTCACTAATATATGGAAAACAGAAAAGATAAATGGACGAAATAAAATAGAAATAGAACACAGCATACAAACAATAAAACAAAATTACACGATAATTGGACAAGTACGAGATTGATGAGGGGTAATCCCAAACAGTACACGAACAAATGATTAAAGGAGCAGTGTCACGATTCTGATTGGTTGTTATAGACAATGGCAAAATCACGCGCCGCTGCAAATTTCCCTTTCGATTGAAATAAATAAAATGCTGCTTTATAAAAATATAACATCAAACCTAACCACATAATACTGAAGTATAGTTTTAAAGCAATTTCGGCTCGAGATATCGTGCAAATACGCCGATACAAGCGGATTACTCACGGACTTTTACTTCTGCCACATCTTTTGATTTCTTGTCCGCCTGCCACATTTTCAAAACTTTGGGCATGAATACTAATCGTGACACTGCTCCTTTAATAAGCATTTACGGACGCACCCGCACCCGCCCCCGCCCCCACCCCCACCCCCACCCCCACCCCCACCCCCTAAGGTATAATCATTAAGATCACACAACAGGACATTTTCATTATGGCGTCATTTTACTACAACTATCAGAATCATTTTCGAATTCTTTTTCTCATTCAGATTTATCAACTCCTTTGAGAATTCTGGTAGTTTTAGTATGTGACGCCATCATGCAAAGTTCCTATTAAATCAGTTTCTACAAAATTATCTGCTGGGATGCGTGTCAAACGGTTTCAACGTCGATTCTACGTTTGTTCAATTGAATACGAGTGTATGAAACATTTCAAAAGTAAAGACATTCGACTTCTAGAAAATGTAAGCTTCTAATGTCTAAAATTTCGCTCTCTTTTAGAAGCTTTTAACAACCTGTTTCACTTGGCTCGCCCGAGTTCTCCTCGTCCTTATGGTCACGTGACAATTCAGCTGCTTTCTCATTCTGTAGCTTCTCCTGCAATGCATCTTGGGCAGCCTTCCATCGCTCAGCATACACTGTCCGACCATTTTCCGTTAGTTCCATGAGGTTCTTAAAAACATCCTAAGAGGAAGAACAATGTTTAAAGTGCATATAAGCCCAAATTAGTTATATTTGATATCGATTGTACACGAAGTGGATAGTCCAACGGTATAATATTTCTTGATTTGGGTGTTACGTCTACAAGATATAAAGATTTATATCTCCAATATGCTACTGATGTGATGTCATCACCGACATTTGATGAATTTCTTTGTGCTTGTTAATTTAAGTTATTTTCTAATTTAGATTTCTTTTGAGGAAAATCGCTTTGATAAGCTTCAAATATAACTTAGAATTTAAAAATAGGTAATTCGTCTCTACCAGCATGCTTTTGTATAATAAGTGATGTTGGTGATGACAACACATCATTAGCATATTGGAAATTAATTTATATAAACCTTTTAGACGTAACACCCAAATCAAGAAATATTCTACCGTTGGACTATCCACTTCATTTACAATCGATATAAAGTCTTATATATACTTTAAGTCGTTCCAACGTTGGTGTTGACGATTTAGATAAATTAAATGGCGCACTATCAACCCCAAATGATCAACTTTCTCATGACGAAAGACAAAAATAACTACTCAGATTACCAGAGTATGTTTTCCAGATATACTGCAGAAAATTTAACATTATTTTGATGAAGGCTGGCAAAGATTCGAGTGGATATAAAATACTGCTTTTAAGAGAAATTTAGAGCAACTTGAAATCAGTTCACTGTACCGAAATTTAGTTTCTGGAACGAGTTTTTTGTAATCCATTTTAATCTTTGCCATCCTCTGTCGAAAACGTATGAAAAGCATACCAGGACATTCATGTGGCAATTCTCTTCGATATTAAGTTGTTAGTTTTGTAGTTTTGTTTCATTGAAACTTGCATTTTCAATAGCCAAGATTCGTATTCTCACGGACGAGCTGGAACGAGCACTGAATGGGGGCTCATGCGGGGGATTCTTTTCTAATGCTAAATAGCTTATAGCAAATAGACAATATTCTTATTCTTATCTCTACCAGTATGTTTTTGTATAATAAATGAAGAGATTTCATCGAGATTGGTAGTGTTATTAACAAAACCTGTTTGAAAATGTTATTTTCCACTTGAAATTGATTGTCGATCTTTCTAAAACAGTGTTTTTGAAGATTGTTGGTCATCCTGTAAAGCCTTTCCCATGGGATCACGAGTGTATAGTTATTCGTTATTGATGTCATATATCAGCACGTGCCTGTTTCATGCAAAACGCCTATGTAAAAGAGCTCAACTGTGTTATCAAATATTTTACCATCAAAAATAGGACAATTGCAGTATGGTATCAGAATCCTTTTCAAACTCTTTATGTTATTCAGATTTTTCAACTCCTGTGAGAATACACAGTCAATGGTCTAAATTAGAGGAACAAAAGATTAGTGCAAAGCATTTTGCTGGTTGTAGTTTGTGACGTAATCATATAAATCGCCCATCAGTTAAGAACCCAAAAACACAACTACAGTTACCTCAAGCCATACCCTTACCCACACCGCGAAAAAACGTTACGCGCATGCGTATTTGCTATTTCTTGTCGGCGCGCGGCCGCCCCCAGTTTCCCGCGAAAACTGAAATGAAACAACAGGCACATGCCGTCATTTTAAAATTTCTGCTTAAAAGTATCCATTTGTGAACTGTTTTGTCAAAAAATAAGAAAACTACTTAAAAGCTAAGCCTAAGACTTTAACAGGTTGAAGTTTTCTTAATTTGTAATTCACTGTGAGTTTACTAAGTTATAAAATTATTTACTAAAAAAGTTGAAACCCTCGGTAATTTGTATTTGATAGCAGAGCCTTCGTTCTTTTGGCCAGCGGAGCATACCGTTTTGCCGCGGCGCAACCCTTACTTGTGCTCCGTCGTAATTAAATATCCCCACAGCACTAACAGGTACTTTCTTGCACACTGCTCGCCCCAGGATCTGACGGCGCAGAGAAAATACCACAGGAATCCCATTTGTGTGGGCAAGACTGATAATAGTGTGAAGAGCATCATCTAGACCACCTGTAATATCAAATTATAATAACTTCATGTTTGCACGTCACTCATTTAATAACACCAACAAACTATTAGCTATTTTAGAGCTGAGGAAAGAACTGAGACCGAGTGTTAACAATTAATTTGATCAAGAAATGTATCCCATTACAAGAAAGATCACACTAAAATTGCCCTATATCATTATGACGTCAAATCAAAACAATCTATTGTTTAAACGCTAAGGACCACGGTCGTGGGAGGGGGACAAAACAGCAACACAAAGGAAATCGCTATCAAATGCATTTTGTAGAACGTAGTTTAGCGGTAACAGCCACCAAATACGGTAAATATTGTGGGATAAACATTGATACGGCTGATATGTGGAAACCAGACAATTAGAAGTTAATTGTTTCTCAGCAGAGCAGATTTAGTTCAAAATACTATTATTCATGTCGATTCTGTCCCCCTCAAAAACAAGCCGTGACGTCATAATGATATAGGTCAAGTGAGCCAGACAGTACCGCTCGAAACGAGCCACAGTATTGGCTAATCCAACAATACAAAACATCCTAAAAACAAAGAACGAGCCGAGTACAAAAACAATAGAGCTACAGTATAATGGTCCAATCAGAATACAGGCTCTCTTCTGACTTGATAGCTCAGTTGGTAGAGCGCCAGACATGTAACCTGGAGGTCGTTGGGTTCGAGTCCCACTTGGGTCAGATATTTTTTCTCTTTCCCTCGTAGGGCGTGCACACTTAGCACTACAGCTTACCACTTTACATCACATTCTTTACACTTACTAGTGCTACGCGGCAAACATGATTTCATATCATAACTACATATACATATATAATCGCCGTGATCCCATAAAACGCACCAATACCCACGATTGCTCTCATCTGACTTGATAGCTCAGTTGGTAGAGCGCCAGACATGTAACCTGGAGGTCGTTGGGTTCGAGTCGCACTTGGGTCAGAGATTTTTTCAATTTCCCTCGTAGGGCGTGCACACTTAGCACTACAGCTTACCACTTTACATCACATTCTCTGGAAGTGGTATGGTATTACTCCTAAAATTAGTAGGTTTACCGAGTTTGAGGACGATTGGCTTGATAATAACAATGTGGTGAGCTTACAAAATTAAGAGAGAACGTACGGCTTTGGAGGACGGTGTCCCACAAAACCATACATTCTGTCTTATTTTTGCGAGTTTTGAAAGCTTGGCGTTCAGTTCGTATTTACCAAAACATTCTCAAACTCGGTGAACTTTCTCATTTTAATTTGATATTTCTTGTAATGAGATTAATTTTGACATTCGGTCCCAGTCCCTTCCTCAACTCCGAATTTGCTAATAATAGTTTTTCTTCGAGCCATCTTTAAAATTAGTACACAAAAAGGAGCCGATAAGTAATTTAAGGTTTTTACAGTTCTTACAAGGGAAATATGTTATTTTCAGTTGAGAATTATAGATCATGGGGAAGCTACGTTAGCGTGTTCTATGGTATTGCTTCCTCCTCAAAAATTAACTTGACTTAGGATTCGTCGTCAATAAACCGGGCAACGGTTCGATTTGGCACTTGGCTATAACAACAGATTAACAAACCTGCAGATTCGATTCTCTCCACGTTTGGCGCTAGGATGGCACATTTTATTTTCCTGAGCTTCAAGTATTTGGTGACTTCTCGCAGACCAACAACAAATCTTCTTTTTGACTTGGCCTGCCATGAAAAATAAACGAACAGTATACGACGCAATTAAATGTATGAATGAACCTTAAAAGTTCCAAACCCTTAAAGTGCAAGTAAAGCCATAAAACAAGATTATCTCTTTTTGCTCCAAATTCTATTTCTAATATACTTCAGTTGTCTAAATTAGTATTCTTTGAGAGACTGGAGCAGCAATTCAACTAGAATAAAAGTTACCCGAATAACGGGATTGATTCATCTTGTGATGCCACAATTGAAAGCTACGGGATTTTATTGTAGTAATGTTCTCTTGGGAGGGAGTTGATTCATCTTATGATGTCACAGGATCCACGACAAGTAACCAAAATTAGGGATTAAATGTCAGAAATTTGACAAATTCTGCAAGATTAATATCTTTTTGTGAGAAACAAACACAATAGTACAATATAAATGTTATTTTTTTTGGCATAATACTTGCACTTTAAATAAATAAAAAAAATAGAGTTTGGCTACTTTACTGTTGTGTTATATATTGCATATTGCACCATCAACATTGCAGCATTGGATGGTTGTAACATCGTCAACATTGTAACATTGGATGGTTGTAACATTGTTAATATCGGATGGTTGTAACATTGTCAACATTGTAACATTGGATGGTTGTAACATCGTCAACATTGTAACATTGGATGGTTGTAACATTGTTAACATCGGATGGTTGTAACATTGGATGGTTGTAACATTGTTAACATCGGATGGTTGTAACATTGTCAACATTGTTAACATCGGATGGTTGTAACATTTTTAACATCGGATGGTTGTAACATCGTCAACATTGTAACATTGGATGGTTGTAACATTGTTAACATCGGATGGTTGTAACATTGTCAACATTGTAACATTGGATGGTTGTAACATTGTTAACATTGTTAACATTGTAATATTGGATGGTTGTAATATCGTCAACACTGTAACATGGGATGGTTGTAACATTGTAACATTGGATGGTTGTAACATCGTCAACATTGCAACATTGGATGGTTGTAACATTGTTAACATTGGATGGTTGTAACATCGTCAACATTGCAACATTGGATGGTTGTAACATTGTAACATTGGATGGTTGTAACATTGGATGGTTGTAACATCGTCAACACTGTAACATGGGATGGTTGTAACATTGTAACATTGGATGGTTGTAACATCGTCAACATTGCAACATTGGATGGTTGTAACATTGTTAACATTGGATGGTTGTAACATCGTCAACATTGCAACATTGGATGGTTGTAACATTGTAACATTGGATGGTTGTAACATCGTCGACATTGTAACATTGGATGGTTGTAACATCGTCAACATTGTAATGACATTGGATGGTTGTAACATCGTCGACATTGTAACATTGGATGGTTGTAACATTGTCAACATTGGATGCTTGTAACATTGTCAACATTGTAACATTGGATGGTTGTAACATCGTCGACATTGTAACATTGGATGGTTGTAACATCATCAACATTGGATGGTTTTAACATCGTCAACACTGGATGGTTGTAACATCGTCAACATTGGATGGTTGTAACATTGTCAACATCGTAACATTGGATGGTTGTAACATTGTAACATTAGATGGTTGTAATATCGTCAACACTGTAACATTTGATGGTTGTAACATTGGATGGTTGTAACATCGTCAACATTGTAACATTGGATGGTTGTAACATTGTCAACATTGGATGGTTGTAACATTGTCAACATTGGATGGTTGTAACATCGGATGGTTGTAACATCGGATGGTTGTAACATCGTCAACATTGTAACATTGGATGGTTGTAACATTGTCAACATTGGATGGTTGTAACATTGGATGCTTGTAACATTGTCAACATTGTACCATTGGATAATTGTAACATTGTACCATTGGATGGTTGTAACATCGTCGACATTGTAACATTGGATGGTTGTAACATCGTCAACATTGTAATGACATTGGATGGTTGTAACATCGTCGACATTGTAACATTGGATGGTTGTAACATTGTCAACATTGTCAACATTGGATGCTTGTAACATTGTCGACATTGTAACATTGGATGGTTGTAACATCGTCAACATTGGATGGTTGTAACATCGTCAACACTGGATGGTTGTAACATCGTCAACATTGGATGGTTGTAACATTGTCAACATCGTAACATTGGATGGTTGTAACATTGTAACATTAGATGGTTGTAATATCGTCAACACTGTAACATTTGATGGTTGTAACATCGGATGGTTGTAACATCGGATGGTTGTAACATCGTCAACATTGTAACATTGGATGGTTGTAACATTGTCAACATTGGATGGTTGTAACATTGGATGGTTGTAACATTGGATGGTTGTAACATTGGATGGTTGTAACATCGGATGGTTGTAACATTGTCAACATTGTAACATTGGATTCAATTCGATTGACAGTACCCCTTTAGTTATAGCAACTAGAGTAGATTTCGTATGAGTGGGACAAACTACGGCATGTCCGTAACCGTGCTGTACTGTAACTCTGTAATTTGATTGGATCAGCAGGACAAAAACAATGGGAAACCATTTCAGCGTCACGGCATGCCGTACGGTAACCGTGCTGTAGTCAGTGTATGCTGTAGCTTGTCCCACTCATACGAAATCTGCTCTATCATTAAATGTACGGTATAGTACCTTCTCAGGGTCCTTAAAGTACACCCTATCCTGGAAGCGAACCAATTCCTTGAGCAGTTTTACTGTGACGTCATTGAGTTCTTTGCCCATCACCTGATCACAGTACCTAACATGTACAAATAAACCGATTACAGCCGTTTGAAAAAGATTGTCACATAAAAGCAGTTTCCGCAAAAAGTGACATCATTGAGTTCTTTGCCCATCACCTGATCACAGTACCTAACACGTACAAAGAAACCGATTACAGCCGTTTGAAAAAGATTGTCACATAAAAGCAGTTTCCGCAAAAAGTGACATCATTGAGTTCTTTGCCCATCACCTGATCACAGTACCTAACATGTACAAAGAAACCGATTACAGCTGTTTGAAAAAGATTGTCACATATAAACAGTTTCCGTAAAAAGTGACGTCATTGAGTTCTTTGCCCATCACCTGATCACAGTACCTAACATGTACAAAGAAACCGATTACAGCTGTTTGAAAAAGATTGTCACATAAAAACAGTTTCCGTAAAAAGTGACGTCATTGAGTTATTTGCCCATCACCTGATCACAGTACCTAACATGTACAAAGAAACCGATTACAGCCGTTTGAAAAAGATTGTCACATAAAAGCAGTTTCCGCAAAAAGTGACGTCATTGAGTTATTTGCCCATCACCTGATCACAGTACCTAACATGTACAAAGAAACCGATTACAGCCGTTTGAAAAAGATTGTCACATAAAAGCAGTTTCCGCAAAAAGTGACGTCATTGAGTTATTTGCCCATCACCTGATCACAGTACCTAACATGTACAAAGAAACCGATTACAGCCGTTTGAAAAAGATTGTCACATAAAAGCAGTTTCCGCAAAAAGTGACGTCATTGAGTTCTTTGCCCATCACCTGATCACAGTACCTAACACGTACCAAAAAAACCGATTACAGCCGTTTGAAAAAGATTGCCACATAAAAGTACGACAAGCCTTTTTCATGACGCCCTTTGACTCCATCTTCAAGCTACCCGCTGTTACACAAGTTTTTGGTTGATACTTTGAGGCCACTCACACCCAGGCAAAAGGTATGAGGCCGTCCTTCTTTTTTCTCTCGCTCACCTACCCCCCCCCCCCCCCCCCCACACACACAACGAAACCCCCCCCCCCCCAAAAAAAAAACTCTCCTCCCACAATTAATGATCTGTCACTAAAATAGATAAATCAATTAACTAATCACAAATTCCAATCTATTTTCACTCGTTTTTAAACCTCAATTCCAAATCGAACATCAACATCGTATCCAGCAGAACGTCTCTGTATAACGTACGTGTACCCCTACCCCTCCCCCTCGTATACTCACTCTCTGAATCGCCTGCTGTGAATGTGGGCCTTGATATCATCTTCTGACGGGAAGATGGACACAACAGTAATATCATCATCTTCACCTACAACACGGAAAATACATTTAATGCGGAACATGTGAACACAGCAGAACACTTCATAAATTACCAAGGTTCCAGTTTAGTGTAGATTTGAAGCACTGTAAGTTATAGTGAGTAGCATTTTATCAGTCGCGTGTGACAAGTCTTACTTGACTCGCTATTGGCAATTGTCTTTGGTGCCTGGCACTCAAATGGCTTCCATCGACCATCAGCTCATTTAGCTTGACTAACATTGGATGTGCAAACCTGGTGTCCCAAAGACTTTTGACCAGGATTGTAACCAAAAATTCGAAAGTTGGATGCTACTTCTAACAAGTAGTAGTTACCCAGAGCAAATTTCATATGATTGGGACAAACTACAGCACTGACTACAGCCACACCGCGGCAAAACGTCACGCGCATGCGTATTTGCTATTTCTTGCCCGCGCGCGGCCGCCCCCAGTTTCCCGCGAAAACTGAAATGAAACACAGGCACATGCCGTGATTTTAACGTTTCTGCTTAAAAGTATTCATTTGTGAACTGTTTTGTCAAAAACTAAGAAAACTACTTAAAAGCTAAGCCTAAGACTTTAACAGGTTGAAGTTTTCTTAATTTGTAATTCATTGTGAGTTTACTAAGTTATAAAATTATTTACTAAAAAAGTTGAAACCCTCGGTAATTTGTATTTGATAGCAGAGCCTTCGTTCTTTTGGCCAGCGGAGCATACCGTTTTGCCGCGGTGCAGACTACAGCACGATTACTGTACGGCCGTGACGTTGAAATGGTTTCCCTATTGTTTTGCCCTGCTGATCCAATCAAATCACAGAACTACGGCACAGCACGTTCACAAAACATTGAATTGGGGGAAGTGGGGTCTGATGAAATGGAGGTGTCAAAATTCATCGAAAAATAACAAGTTCGATTTAAGGGCCTATGTTAGCTATTTTTAGCATCACTTTGAAATGCAGAAAATTACTTTCAAACTAAATGAAACCAAGAAATAATGGTGCAGATTGATTAAAAGCGTTTTTCTTAGTAAAGTTAAGCTACAGAGAAGCTAATCGGACAACAGATGGCGAGGATGGAAATGGATTACGATTATGAAAACGTTTACAAGTTTTAAACTATTATCTTGGATATTAGCTAATGTTTCTACTCTGGCTTGCTGTCTCTTCCAAAATTAACATCGTTTCGTAGTGTACATCACTTAGTGTATAGTGAGTATTTTTCTTATAATCAGAAAATTCTACATTATTATTTGTCAGAAAATCAGAAAGATCCTCGTGACATACATGCATGTACAGATCACAATACTTTTTTCTTATCAATATTTATTTATTCGTCTGTTTAGCTTATACTACAATGTTCTATATACTAGTTACTTCACTGGTAACTAATGTTTTCTATTTCTCGTTTCATTCTCGTTAATCATATACATTTATTCGTCTACGTACTTTTCTACGTATGTGGTGTCCCCAGTTAAGTTAGCTGAATACATTGACATGTTAATAAAGGTTTACTACTACTGCTACTGCTTACTACTCCCAAAATGCAAACCTTTATACCAAACATGGCAGCCATCTACAGGTGCTGTGATGAAAGTGTACGTTTACCTTGTCCTTCATCACTGTGATCACTCTCATTGGTTGACACAACATCCTCTGTCTCCAGTCTAACGAATCAACAATACAAGGTTTTAATTGATTGGTTTATGGGCACTGTTAAACCCCAAATGATAAACTTTCACACAAGGAAAGACAAAAGTAACTACATAGATTAGTAGAGTATGCTTTCCAGGTATACTGGAGAAAATATGAGACTATTTTGATGAAGGATGGCAAAGATTAGAGTGGATGAAAAATAAGAGAAATTTTAAGCAACTTGAAATCGGTTCACTGTAATCGAAATCACATTTATAGAATAAGCTTTGTAATTCACTTTAATCTTTGCCATCCTCTAAGTACACGTTTGTAAAGCATATCAGGACATTCACATGGTATTCTATCTCAGGGTGTTATTTTTTTAGTATTTTTAAAAGAAACTTGAAGTTTCAATTCGATTGAGTGTCCCTTTTATTAAAGGCCAATTTACACTTCACTAGGTTTTGCTACAGCTCGGATGAAAGTCGTACGCCTTACCTGTGTATGGCATGTATACACCCCTTTCACTTACATTAGGAATTAGTAGAAATACCAAATTTGTGCATGATTAATTGGTAAATAGAAACTGAATAGCAATTAAGCATTCAAAAATCGCAAATATAAGAGACGTTTGTATGGATTGGAAGGATATTAGTGTCCCTCCAATCCATACAATCTTCTCTTATTTTTGCAATTTTCGAAATCTCACCACATGGTAAATATCCGATGAAATGTTCCCAAATTTGGTATACTAACTAATTTCAATGTGCTCTTTCTTATGATATGAGTTCATTTCCTAATTAGATTAAAATTAGATTAACTTTACAAACTGGACCCAGTCCTTTTTTCAATTTGGTAGTGGCCAATCCACATGAAACATGCGCACTATAAATATTAAATTATTAGTTAACTACAATAATGTTAGCTCCCAAATCAACCCAAGTATTTTTGATACTACACTCCTAAAACCCTGAAGAATACTGTTGTTAGTGTCACATGTGAAACAATCATTGGCAGCACATGTTGAACCGTGTATCACACCATGTTGAACGATGTTGCAGGAAATAGAGACATGCTCTATTCCATTCAACAGGTTGCAACATCGTTCAACATCTTGACTCGCTTCTTTCAACATTCAACAAAGTATAATACAATTACATGTAGCTCAACAAATGTTGAACAATGTTATCGTGGAAGATAAATACTGGTATAATCAACTAAAAGTTGATCAAGGTATGCTAAACACCATGGAAAGCAAGTAGCAACTTGACGTTTTGAGCATTAGCCCTCCATCAGATTAAAAACTTTAAAAATCACTTTTATTTTACCTTTCAGCCTTGGCATGTTCATCTTCAGCTTCTTTGTCATCAGTTGAGCCATCTCGTTCTTTCTTCTTTTCCTCACGTTCCCTCAGGATAATCTGTAAGAAAAACAGTCAAGGTCAGAATCTCACCTGCATAGGGTCTTAAAAAAGATAAGGATGGTCAGGAGAGAAATGTTTTTCGCAATCTTAAAAGTAAACTAAAGCAACCTTATTTCATGTCGGTAACTCGTGACAGTCTGGTGAGATTGATAAACTTGAGACCAATGAGAGGCCTATGATTTAACATCCAAGAAGTCAAACCATTGCAGCTATTTGAAAATAAGATTGTTTTACAAAGGCAGAGACCTTCTATTCAGTTACTTAAAGTCTCAGCCAGAGTGTTGGCTAAAGTGAACAATCTGCACCGTAAAAACGTGGTTGGTAAGTGGTCGGTAAGTGGTCGGTAAGTGGTCGGTAGGTGGTCGGTAAGTGGTCGGTAAGTGGTCGGTAAGTGGTCGGTAAGTGGTCGGTAGGTGGTCGGTAGGTGGTCGGTAAGTGGTCGGTAAGTGGTCGGTAGGTGGTCGGTAAGTGGTCGGTAAGTGGTTGGCCGACCACTTACCAACCACTTTTTTATGGTGCAGATTGTTCACTTTAGCCCAGAGTGTTGGTCTGGCCGGGTTCTGAACCCTCAACCACCCACACCTCAGCAGCCTGCTGGCACTTTACCACTGAGCTATAATATTGTAACTGAGTTCATCATGTTCCACATGTTCTACATCATTCGCAAAGACTTGGTGATACTATCTTCAAGCATCCCAGACTATAACAAACAAGGACCAGTAGCTAAGTCAGAGCCTCCAGCCAAAGTAGCTGCATATGCACCAACAACAACTACAACAAGATCTGGTTGAGAAGTCAAGCCTCCAAAATGATTTGACTTGTGACAATTTACATGAACTGAACTGTTTGAGTTACAAATTGTTATGATTTATGTTTATGCTATTTGGTTGTTTAGACCCTAGCTAGTCACTCCTACAGTGCATGTAAATGAATAATTATTTAAGGACTTGTATGAAAAGGGGAGATGTTGTACTAGTTAGTTAACCAGAAGTACTGTAACTACAGTAAATTGCACCACAAGGTCACGTGACATTCAGTAAAAGTACTTGGCACATGGACTCAATGGAGAACGGTGTTTGGTCATTTGGTTGATTAGTTTGCTGGTTTTAACGTACATGTATTTAAACCTAATCCTAAACAATATAACAGACACCATCCTGGAACTCAAACATCTGTCGGAATGAACTGGTTTAAAAGTACCTAAAGCTGTTTTTCAATCAGTGTTTTGTTTCGAGCCCATAATTATTTTAATGTTTGTTTTTCTATTCAGCTTGAGTTTCTACAAAACGTTTGATATCAAATAAACAAATTAATTCTCAAATTATTCTCAAAAGAAAAAACAATAAAATAATGTGTCTGGAAAACAGATATTTTGTTTCATTTTCAAAAGAATGGTTAACCTGTCAAACGTTAATTCACATGCATAGCATGCACCAGAGAATATCCAGGAAGGGCTGATTAGAGAACTTGAAGAATCTCCCCTCTCCACTACCTGACAATAATTATGGCCATCCCTTCATGTAGGACGACACGAATTGCTACCAAATTGTATTGTATCGTGTTGCATTCTATTGTTGTATTGAATTGTATTGTGTTGTATTCTATTGTATTTTTGGTAAAAATTCGTGTCATCCTACATAAAGAGATTGCCATAATTATTATTTGGCTGGCACGGAACAGATTAGCCTGGAGGACAGATATGCAGAGCAGTATGGGTAATGAAAGTCATAATAATTAGGCGACCGTTTGGAATTTGAATCAGTCTACCATCAGCCTTGCACTGGGTTTAAATTAATGTTATTCTACTTAATTGTGAAGTAAGAGAAATAAGGAACCTTAAAACCACAAAGGTAGCTGTCAGCACTGCATTGGTTGGGGTACACGTTGGAGGTACACGTTGGGGGAACACATTCCCAATATTTTTCCACAGTGTGGTTTTTAAGTGCTTTCCTGTCTGGCAATGCTGCATATAATTTATATAAAATGGTAAAATAAAATAAAATGCATTGGGCTTGGCTGACCTGTGAATATGCCCAAGTATCTATTACATGTATATACAGAGCTGTGTCTGGCTTGGTGTGTAATGGAGGCAAAATCATTATTTTTAGAAAGCAAATGTAAAATAATAATAATATTTATATAGCACTTATACCTTTCTGTTCTAAGCACTTTACAATACAGAAAAAAATGTGCTAATGACTAACTATACAATGATCATAGAACTAATTATGGCTTAAGCTAAGAATTAAAATAGATTTAAAATTGAACTTAAACTGTCAATATAACAAACAAATTGACTATAATATAGTAAAACACAAGCTATAAATTATATGCATGTTTAAAAAGATATGTTGTAAGCTTAGATTTTAAAATGTTCACATTGCTACTCGAGCCAATGTCTATTGGTAGTTTGTTCCATAACCTGGGAGCAGCTACTGAAAATGGTCAGCATCCATAGGTTAAAATCCGCAAAAATATTTCTCAAATATAGTATGACTGTAATGTCATAGTCTGTAGTGATGCACCTTTTTTAAAGCACTTGGTTTCTTTTTCTTGGGGACTTCTCTCTCTTTTCCTCTCTTGATCAGTGGTGCAGTGGAATCCAACTTGTTGTGAGAATGAGAACTCTGTTGATTGACAAGCCATTTTATAATAAAGATTTACATTATAAATTATACAATATTAATTTGTGCATGCTTTTTTAGGGGGGAGAAAGGACTCTGTCTGACCCCAGTAAAAATATTCTGTGATCACACTGTGATCACGGTTTTGGGTGTGATCACACATGTGATCACACCTAAAATTGTGATCACATCTGAGTCATGGTGTGATCTGCAATCAAAGTGTGATCACAGGTGTGATCACACTAAGTAATATGTGATCACAAAAATAACGTGATCACAATAACAACATGTGATCACAATAACAAACTGTGATCTGTGCACAAGTGCAATATCATGATCATGAGTACAATTACACTTAATAATTAATTTTCTATTCTTATATCGTTAATTGTTTTAATGTACTATCTAGCTACATTTCTATCGTTAATTCCCTCTAGATTTTATCACCAATTTATTTAGCTATTTTACAAGAGCCCCTTTGGTGAGCCTGACTACAGCTCTTGGGAAATTGCATTGAATAAATCTGTTCAAATAAAGAAAAGTCGAATGTACATGTAGAGATCAAGAAAGCTAGGCTGCATGCATGCAGTTAAAACAATGTACTCATATCAAGTAAAATCACATGTAAAAAATTAAGTAGCTTGCCTGATCCCATGAAACAGCTATAAGTTATGTTCAACAATATTTGGAAAGTAGGACATAATAACCAGAATAGAATTCAGAACAATCATCGAGTTCACACGTCCATTGGCTGACGAATATGATTCATGGAATCATGCCTCTCCAAAATAGGCCGCTGATGTAAGTTAAGCACATTAATTTTTTTGACAACTAATCCATTTAATTACGCATTAATACTTTAGGAATACATTTCTAAAGTGTCCATTTTATCTAGAAGAATTAACTAATAAGCTTATAATTACATGTAAGCTTCCGACAGTTACGTACATTACAAATGTTTTTAAAACAGTTGACTTCTCAAAGCTGGATTCTGGTTGTAGTTTTAAATACGCAACCCACCCAGCCTCAGGTTTTTCTTGCTTTCCCAGACAGAGGAGTAAGTAAACCAGTTCATTAGCGTCTTAGATTCCTCAGAGACATAGCCATCTGGACCATTTTCCAATCCTTAATTCCATTACTATTAGACGAAGACAACCCTGCCTTCACCCTACAAACCAATATGGCCGCCACGAATCGATCCCATGATGCACTGCTTTTTATAATACCGCTGACCTGAATCGTGCGGGCGGTTTCAGAAACCTCTTGGCGCAATCGTTCAAAAAAGCCGTTAGATGTGCGATCTCTTGTAAAATCTGTATAATAGGCCTTCCAAACTTGGCAAAAGAATCTTCAAAACACCTGGAAGGTTAGAAAACTACAAAGGTAAGATGTGATAGTAAAATTGTATGGTTTGTAACCAGGAAAAAAGGGAATTTCACGCTAATTTAGGTTAAAATTATCATGCACAGTCGGTACTACGAGAGTTGAGACTGACTCTTTTTAGAAAAAGAACTCATATCATGCATTAACCCCATCACTTTTAATGAGCAAATCCGGAATTTTATAAAGTTTTATGTATATAGAATACAATTTAGCAAAGTGATCGATCACAGGAGATCAGGGTTTTTCGGAGTTCTTAAAACTTAAACTCAAAGTACACTCTGAGAGTGTCAGTGACTGCCTTAAAGACAGAAAGCCCTACAAATGAGTAATGTCATGATTTGTGAATGCTATTGAGGAGGAAGAGGAGGTTCAAATTCTTTGAAATTGCTTGATTACCAGAGAACAAGAAGGTCATCTGCTGGCACATCAGGCAACTAACATTCACTTTAAGGTGAAAAAATTACAGAGATATTTCACAAATCGCAAATTCCTATACAATTGCAGTTAATAAATACACTAGCCTTATAATTTTTGACCACAAATATTGATCCTGGGCTAATCCTGTGCCGCTGCGTGAGTAGATTAGCATCCTCCACATGTACATAATATATTTACAATGTACATTGACTGATCATCAGCAATTGAAATTAGGGCATGCTGTCAGCTGAGTGCTTCAAGAACAAGAGCAATCAATATTGGAAATCATGACAGTACCGTGGTGTCATTCAGTGTATAATTGCAGTGCATAATGACCTGCTGGCTGCCCATGACAATTAATATGCAATCTAATGGACATTTATAACAGCTAGTACAAATACAAATGTAAGTTAATTACCAGTTTTCTTACATGTATTTCTTCCATGTTTTACCAGGTAGAGGTCTGTATAAGAGGTTCAAGTGTAGAGCATGGCCAGGACAACCTTTGACATTACATGTATCTGATTATTTCTTAACAAATATATGATTCAGTGAAACATTAATTGTAATTAATTGTGTTACATTATTTAAATATTTACTGGCATATTTACATCTGCTTATCATTATGTAGTATTACAGTTGGCAATTAAGACATGATTCTGTAACCTACAGAGGTGTTTGCTATATATATTTTATATACATGTACATTATTAATGAATCATAATTAAACTTTATTGAATTTGCATCAGATCATGTGTGTGATCAAAATTATCATGAAGGAATTTAGTGTACACTTGTAAGCGTGATCACACTTGTAAGCGTGATCACACTTGTGATCACACTTCCTCATTTCCTTCACTCCAGACATTTGTGATCACAGTATCACCATGATCACACCGTGATCACATGTAAAAGTTTTTACGCGTGATCACAACTGTGATCACAAGTGTGATCACGGTGTGATCACAGCATATTTTCACTGGGATTCTGTGATCACACCATGATCACATGTAAAAGTTTTTACGCGTGATCACACATGTGATCACACTGTGATCACACTTTACTAAGGATGTGATCACATGTGTGATCACAGCGTGATCACAATATATTTTTACTGGGGAGGCCAGGGCACTGATCTACAATAATAAAGGTAAAGCAAGTCCATCCTTCTTAGCAACAACCAGACACTTGCATTAGGCTTTAATCATTGATAAAGTTTCAGTTCCTTCAATACCAATCCATGAGGCCTTAACTTAAGCAAACTTTAAGTAATAGATACAGAATGAGTAGCTGTGCTTTAAAGGAGCTATATAATAATGTCATGGTACTGCCTGTTTGTTAGTCATTTTTGCATATTTGCTTTGATTTTAAGCATCCCACATGGCCGAGAGGTTTGTTGGTTTATAACAAAATCGGTGTAAATAGCTGTTTCCGGCCCGGAATGCAAATGTAAAGTCTATTACCATGACACAGACCCTTTAATATCAGATTTACAAACTCAAGCTGAAGGCAAATCACGTACATGAATTAAGTAGTACATAATTATTGGCTTATCAAACGTCTAGATGTATATTTGTATAGAATCTTGTTTTTTGACTATTTTGCTGATACTACCTATTTCGGCTGAGAAAATCAAAATCAAAACCAAAGTTAATGCCAATAATAATGAATCTGTATCAGATTTACAGATCACTTATCGCACATTGTTTTCCTTTGTCTTCCTTCATGAATTATTAATGAGTTTGATAAATATACTGTAAAGTTCCAAAAGTAACAAGGCTCTGCAGTTTATTAACATGGACTTGCCACATCGGAAAAAAAAATTCCTGACTTTTTATTGACCAGAAAACAATTTTCACTGACCATAATTAAGACTGTTCGACATTCTCTCGCCCAAAACAAAAATCATTTAACCAAAACCTGTAGCCTCCCTTTGCAGACACTTTGAGGCATGAGGGGCCAGTGTCGTGGCAACCTACAAATAAAATTCCCTGACTTTTTCCTGACTTTGACAAGAAATTTAGAATTTCCCTGACCAGATGCAAAATTCCGACTTTTCCCTGACCTTGAACAAATATTGTTTTCCTGACCAGCTAGCTGTGGCATTACCCTGAGTGAGTTATTTTCAGTTTTCTACTGTTGTAACATCTGGAAGGCCATTACTTTCATGAAACAAAAATGCAAATATATAAAGGCATAAAGGCCAAGCTTTCCCAATTTAAACCATTTAAAAAAAACATGAAAAATGCAAAATCGTAACAGACTTTTCATGATTTACATAAAGCTGCAAGTGGCATCGTACATAGAATAACTCCATTTCACCCATGCAAAATAATATTTGGGAAAAGTTATTAGAAGTTGTTACTTTTAAAGGAGCCCTACATTTTAAAGACAAAAACAATTTATACGCTAACTTATAGTAATCATGCAGGTATAAATTTATATGCTTTACAATTATTTTTGATGAAGGATGGGAAAGATTCAGGGGATGGAAAATAGTGCTTTTACGAAAAATTTAGAGCCTCTTTACCATCCTCTATTGAAAGAGTTTGAAAAGCATATCAGGATGTTGACATGGTCAGGGCGGTGCCTTTGAGGTACACTGCCAACTATTTTCTCTTTCTCAACACATAATGAAACTTTTGCTTGACTTTTAGACTTTTGTCACAGGCGCCTTAACTTTCCTATTTTGACCTCCTACTCAAAAACATTTTGAAAGTCTCTTCTATCTCAGGATGTTATTAATTTACATTAGTATATACATTGTACCACACCAGTGAATGTCACTTTTCGCGCGCTCGGATTGGCTACTCAAACAGTGAATATGATTTCATATTCACCTCTGAGCAAAGCAGCGATCATCTCGCGAGAGTTTTTGTCCATTTGAAATAAAATAAAATAAAATAACTACATGTATTTGGTGCTGGCTATTCACCTGGAGTGTGGTTAATACCTCGCCGAAGTGGCTCGGTAAATATCCACCACTATTCACCTCCACTTCGGTGAATAATTGTTAATTATTATCATTAAGTTTTGTTTTCAAGAAATTAAAGGTCGAATATTCGACTTAAATTAGCTCCATTAATTAATTAATTGGGACTTGACGACCATTAAATTTGAATGAGCACTGCTTTCAAAGGGGAAAGGGGGATACAGCAAGTGGTGAATTAATTATAAAACAAATATATATGTTAAAATATGTCCACATCATGGTCACTGGCATTAATAATCTACCTTGCTGCTTGAGGAAGGTTTTAAGGCTGTCACCAGTGGTTTGATTGGCTGCTGTGCCACAGTTGATGATGTGATTGACGGCTGGGTGGGCAAGATGCCAGCTGCTGTGGCTTTCTTTTTGGGGGACTGCATGAGTTTGTCCTTCTCATCCTTTAACTGAAACACACAAAATAGATGAACAAACTTAATCCTGGCTCTGAAATGTTAGGATTATCATAGTCTAAAGGCAAAGTTGAAAGACAAATGCAGGGCAAGTTGACCACATTCATAATGGCTGCCTCCTAATTTTCATAATTTGGAAGATTTATCTGTCGAGGGAAACTATAATGCTACCACATGAAAGAACATATTATTAAAACTTATAGTAATACCATGACTAGACTTGCTCCAAGTCGAACTCGTTTAGTCACTGGGTAAGCGATTACTGGGTCAAAAAGCGAACGCGAGAATCGAAGCGAGAGGCGAGTTCGACTTGTTTCACTTGCAGGAAATTGAATCGGGGGATTATGTTTTGGCGCGCCTTTGACAAACTCTTCATGAGTACATTCAAATTGTAAATACCACATCCACGGTCGACTGACTTGACTCGTCAACATACAATGCCTGAAGAATTGACGCTTTGTGATTGGGTAAATCTTAGTACGTCATAAGCCACGCCTCCGGTTGAAAAATCAACCGGTAAATTTGGCACGCTGCAAGTGGGAAAAGTCCTCCGTGCGGGGGGCTAAGAAGGACTTTGATAAAGTCTATACCATGACCTCCTTGATTTCCTTTGCTCATTCAGGCACACTTAAATCTTAATCCCTAATAATATTTCCCTCATCAGCATGCATACATGATTGTGCTCCTGCAATTAAATTTCCCTTCATACATGCACATGTAAAAATGAGGGAAACCTTATATTAGTAGAAATATGAATACAGCTGAGGGAATGCCCGGCTACCAGTGGGCCAACTCATGACAGGACAGCAGTCTTAAGTGTACAACATAGTCATGCATGTACCTTCAAAATCACTCACTCACTCTGCACTCACTCAACCCTGACTATTGGGGTGGCAGCTGCCACCTTTTCCTATAACCCACTGGGTGACCACTCAAGTACTAGCAACAAAATAGCTCTCCACCTTTTCCTATAACCCACTGGGTGACCACTCAAGTACTAGCAACAAAATAGCTCTCCACCTTTTCCTATAACCCACTGGGTGACCACTCAAGTACTAGCAACAAAATAGCTCTCCACCTTTTCCTATAACCCACTGGGTGACCACTCAAGTACTAGCAACAAAATAGCTCTCCACCTTTTCCTATAACCCACTGGGTGACCACTCAAGTTCTAGCAACAAAATAGCTCTCCACCTTTTCCTATAACCCACTGGGTGACCACTCAAGTACTAGCAACAAAATAGCTCTCCACCTTTTCCTATAACCCACTGGGTGACCACTCAAGTTCTAGCAACAAAATAGCTCTCCACCTTTTCCTATAACCCACTGGGTGACCACTCAAGTTCTAGCAACAAAATAGCTCTACACCTTTTCCTATAACCCACTGGGTGACCACTCAAGTTCTAGCAACAAAATAGCTCTCCACCTTTTCCTATAACCCACTGGGTGACCACTCAAGTTCTAGCAACAAAATAGCTCTCCACCTTTTCCTATAACCCACTGGGTGACCACTCAAGTTCTAGCAACAAAATAGCTCTCCACCTTTTCCTATAACCCACTGGGTGACCACTCAAGTTCTAGCAACAAAATAGCTCTCCACCTTTTCCTATAACCCACTGGGTGACCACTCAAGTTCTAGCAACAAAATAGCTCTCCACCTTTTCCTATAACCCACTGGGTGACCACTCAAGTTCTAGCAACAAAATAGCTCTCCACCTTTTCCTATAACCCACTGGGTGACCACTCAAGTTCTAGCAACAAAATAGCTCTCCACCTTTTCCTATAACCCACTGGGTGACCACTCAAGTTCTAGCAACAAAATAGCTCTCCACCTTTTCCTATAACCCACTGGGTGACCACTCAAGTTCTAGCAACAAAATAGCTCTCCACCTTTTCCTATAACCCACTGGGTGACCACTCAAGTTCTAGCAACAAAATAGCTCTCCACCTTTTCCTATAACCCACTGGGTGACCACTCAAGTTCTAGCAATAAAATAGCTCTCCACCTTTTCCTATAACCCACTGGGTGACCACTCAAGTACTAGCGACAAAATAGCTCTCCACCTTTTCCTATAACCCACTGGGTGACCACTCAAGTTCTAGCAACAAAATAGCTCTCCGCCTTTTCCTATAACCCACTGGGTGACCACTCAAGTTCTAGCAACAAAATAGCTCTCCACCTTTTCCTATAACCCAGGGTGACCACTCAAGTTCTAGCGACAAAATAGCTCTTCTCAACATTTCTACCTTGTTTCTTCCAATTTTAAATGTAGGATACTTAAAACCATAAAATTTAATGTGACCTATTATTAAACTCTCTACATGCTCCTCAAATATTCAGTCGCACACATATAATACAGATTCAGGTTGGCCGTTTATCAGTGTCTGAATTTGTGTTTGTTGTAACGGTTGGCCACTCAATGTGGCTCTCAGGGAAATTTAATCACTAATTTCACTCATGCCATGCTAATTACTTAATATTTATTATTATGGTGTTAAGTTTTAGAGCAATTTGTGCAGAATTGCTAGAATTTAACTGTTGAGTGCGCACCTGAGTGCGCACCTGTGTGCGCACCTGCAAAAACAAATGCAAAAACACTGCCTGCCGGTTATCTCAGTGGTTAAGCTCCGGTCTGTCGAGCGGGAGGTCGCGGGTTCAAATCCCGGCCGGACCAACACTCAGGGTCTTAAAATAACTGAGTAGAAGGTGCTGCCTTTGCATAATACAGTAAACAGTTAGACCTTCACGTCTTCTCGGATAGGGATGTAAAATCATAGGACTAGTGTCCCCAATTAGCTGCAAAGCTAAATACATTTACACTTAAATAAAGTCACTTACTTAGTACTTACTTACTTACTTACTTACTTACTTACTTATGAAAGCAAGGCTAGAAAGGCCTGGTCCGTTGATTTTCGATACGAATCTCTCGAATTTCAATTCACTCTAACTTCACTTCTTTTTAAGCTATAATTACAGCACTCAAATTTCACAATTCGGTTTTTAATGTTGATGTGCTCTTTCACATGGAAATGATATTCGTTAAACTATCAAAATAGGAATACACATTTAATATGAATATATTAGCTATTTTTTTATGTGGTAAACAATGTCACATACTACCTCAATAGAAGCCAACATCTCTCCAAGATCAAACAGAATAGGTTCTCTGGTCCTCTTGGGAGAAGTGTTTTGCTGGGGTTTTCCATCTTCGCCATCTGGAGCTGCCTTCTTTTTCTTGCTTCTCTTTTTCTTTTTCTTCATCTTTTTCCCTTGGGTCACTTCAGATTCTTCCTGCGAGGCATTTGGACCACACACACTTGCCACACCCTTTAAGTGAACTGGATCTGGTGGCTAAAAAGACATGTGCAATTATAGTGATACAGCGCATGTGTGTATACTCAGGAACCTAATGCTATACAGTCATGTACATCTGTCAATCATTTCATCACAAGTTACAGCACTACTGCGTTTCCAAGGTGAGGAATGCATCATGGCATGTTCAGATGCATTGTAATTGTGTTTTATTAACAATTGAAGGGGTCCGTGCAAGAACAACGTAAGTGACTTTTGATCAAGTTCTAAATTCTCTCTTAGAAAACAAAGAATATCAAGAAGAATTTGGAATTTGATCAGAAGTCACTTACATTGTTCTTGCACGGACCCCTTCAATTCCTATCGGCTGTTATAGTTCACCACAAAATTATCTCTGATTCTGATTGGATGAAATTGCCTTTGTGACATCACAGTTGTTGTCCGCGGATGCAAACCATCAGGCGATCATGATGTCAAGAACAATAAACATCAGATGACAAAATAGTGTGTGATGTTCTTAAAACTATAGCATATTAAAAATTATACAACTGTAAGCCCTTGAACTTTGTTCTCAGTCTTATATTTGTTTTATGAACATAAAATTTCTGTGGGCAACTATCAGCCAATAGTTCCTCGACGGACATACTCTATTTGTATAATTATAGTTCCAAGACAGACACACTCTACTTGTCATTAATTTGTTCTACAGTACATCACAAAATTGTCTTCCACTCTCAGCGATCATTGTCACATGATTGCTTTTGGCCAATGAATGTGCGGCAAAATTTTATGGTGAACTATAATCATTTTATGCCTGATAGTTTGCCTCTGTGGACGACAACTATTACATCACATGATCGAAAGCCTGATAGTTAATAAATGTATCTGTGGAAGACAACTATCACATCATGTGATGAGCATGCATCAATTTTGTAGTGAACTGTAAATGCCTGATATTAGGTACCCTATCACATCATAAATGATATGTAATAAGTGCTCATGCATCAAAATTTTGTAGTGAACTATAAATGCCTGATATTAGGTACCCTATCACATCATAAATGATATGTAATAAGCATGCATCAACATTTTGTAGTGAACTGTTATGCTGGATAATGCCAATAAGTGGGAATACTAGTTATCACATCACAGGATCGCTTTTGTCCAATTATAGCATCCAAAAATAATTGTGCTTACATGTAACTATAATGCCTGATAGTTGCATCCACAGATGACAACTAGCATGTCACATGATCAATTTCATCCAATCAGAATCGGAGACAATTTTGTGGTGAACTGTAACACCTTCAGGATAGATTGCATCATTCTGTGGATGACCACTATTGCACATCGCATGTTCTACATGTATTTCATCCAATCAGAATCGGACCTCTATATATACTCACTGTATGCATGTACATGCCTACTTACTTTTCTTTGTTGTGGTTTAGCCAGCAATGCAGCACTGTATGATAAAATTGGCATCTTACTGCCACCAGTCAACCAATCACTAGTCAGTTGTGAGGACTTGTTGGCCTTCGTTAAACTGTTACTGAGGTCAGGGAATTCACTGTCTTCAAAAATAGGAAGCTGCTCCCCGGCTGGTTCTTTAACAAACACCGAATTAGGAGTATTTTGTTCTTTCTTTAAGATTTGTTTCACTTCTCGTGCAACTGCAATTCTGCTCCTGCTTGACAGCAAAGCACTGCACTGTAAATATATGTCCTTTCTCCAGGCACTGTCTCTTGGCTTTGAGTTCCCCTCTCTGTCATTTCTTGGCTTTGATATCCCAGTTTCTTTTACCATTTCGCTGGCTCGAGTCCAAACATGTGTATCAATAAATGATGAACTTCCTTCTTCTGTAGATATCTGTTCATTTCTGTGGACAAGCCTTTTATTTTTTGCTGACCTCTTAGCACCCCTTAGCAATTCTCCATCTTTTTCTATTTCACACAGTTGTTTACTTAAAGTATCAGGCGTCACTTTTAGTTCACTTGATTTTGTTTCCTTGCAGTTTTCTTTTCCTTTTCTCAAATCACCCCAGGCCTCTATCTTTTGATGAACCCTCCTCTTCCTAAATGAATGAGTGGAATCTGAGCCAGAATCTATAGGTCCATCTTTTCCTCTATTAAACTTAATAATTATCTCTGAGTTACTGGCTTCCGTTGTGGGATTTTCCCTGTCAGATTCATTAGATTCCTTTTTCGTTGGTGTTTGATATGACATTATCTCTCCATCAAATTTCTTCTTTTTATAGCTTGTTATTGTAGTCCAGCCGTCTACTTCATCTGCTGTCACTACACTACCACTTTCAGAAATCTTGTCTTTGTGTACATCCATAACATTGCCCATTTTCATACCACCAACACCTTTCCTAAAATCATCATCAATATTTGCAGTTCCTATAGTATTTAATTGATTAATCATGGTTCCTCTGCCACGCCCTCGACCAACAGGCTTCTGATCACCATGATAAGATTGCCTATGTTTCACTGTATCCATTTTAAAAACTCCAATGTTCTTCGGAAACCATGGTATGTTGCCCTGTACACTACCCCTACCCCTCCCTCTTCCCCTGAAAATCCGAATATAACCACTAGTACTTTCACTGTCATTTTGTTTAACAGCATTTTGTTGTTTCAAAAACATTAAATTCTGATCTTCCCTTTTTCTCATTGAATCACCTTGACCTGCAATGCACTCTTGATTTAGCCTTTTCTCATAACCTTCTTGTCTTTGAATAGTATTATCCATTCTTCCTGACCCAGCAATATATTCCCATACTTCATCTGATGAATGTTCTCTCCAGTTTTTATTCATCCTTTCATTCAACGATTGTCTGTATGTACTGCCATGCATCTCAGCCTTGGGATAATGAGCATACTTATTAGCCCGAGATTGAAATTCATGATCCCTCTGTTTCGGTGAAAATCCTCTTTGTTTGAGAGTTCTTTGCATATTCTCTTGTTGTTGTTGTTGTTGTTGTTGTTGTTGTTGTAAAGCTGGTTGTTCCTGTTTTCTTTCTGTTTTTGTGCCATCATATTGCTTCTGAATCAATACTTTACCAGGCACATCCTGCATAAAAGAAAATACCATAATTAGGCATTCAGTTATCATCCTGTTCAAGCTAGAATAAATTATAATTATGGTGGGACAAAATATCTCTAAAGACTGGATGAACTCATCATGCCATAGCTGTCTGCAGTAAAACTGCTAAGCACTCTTTAGAATTAAAGAGGAGGGACTGACTCCTATAGAGCTTGGAAGGAAAAAGCGAACTTCCGGTAGACAAGACGTAATTTTTTTTTTTTAACTGAGATCATATTTGAACTGCAACATATCCATCACGTGACCCAAATGCTGGGTCTGGATTGGCTAGTACCCTTATGAATTATTAATGAATATTAAAGTCATTTACTAATTTATTTCTGCTCTTATACATGTATGTGATACATTTCTTCTGCTTTTATATTTACCCGCCAAATTATAAAATAGATTGAAACAGATTTTTCTTATAACCTGCCACCATAAATAAGCCTCTATTCCTACATGTAGGCACTCATCCCAGCTGGTCTTCGAGAATTTGTTGCCAGTGCAATGAGGATTTTGCATGTATAATTTTAAACTCTGACAGATGGCTGCTAAAGCTAATATGATGGCTTGAAAGAGCACATCGAAATAAATAAAACAAGCCAAATAATTTTTTGGGGAATATACATGTAATTATATACATGATTGATTGTATGGTTACACGTATATATTACTGTCTACAATATATATATATGTGTATCCCTGCAAAGATAACAAAATACCATTACACAGAAATGTGCTTTTTTTCACCGCCATGCATCCTGACTCTGTAAATTTGTGAACTTTGTTTGCTCATATAACTTTGTCTGTATTACACTCGTTCTCAATAACACGTGCAGGTTCGAAATTGAATTTCCAACGGAAAACGTCAATTTGGTGGATGTCACTCAACTATATTTCTATGGCAACACTGGTCTGCATGCTAAATAAAATGTTGCCATACAACTCCCAGATGTGGAGGAAACATAAATAGTGTAGGAGGTCAACGAAATCGTAAGTAATTTGAGGCGACATAGGTAGAGATATGGCGGATACTAAGCCGAAAAACGATTGTTATTTGCTTGAATTCCTCACCGAAATGTCAGTTGAGAGTGGAGAGCATTGCCGATAATCCATGTCCTGAGAGTTTAAAAAATATTTTTGCCCTGTCGAATGTTGTATCCATGCCTGGAGCTCGTCGAGGTAGAGCTCGAGGGTATTGCTCGATAAAACCTCTTATAAGGAGCATATCTGCAACTGGACGAATAAAAATAACTATAATTCTTTTTGCAAGACCTTTGAAGCTATATAAACAATCAGATTTCTTATACACAAACCGCTCGCTCACACAAAGTTTATGCGATTTCCCTATTTTGACCTTATACACAAACCGCTCGCTCACACATAAAGTTTATGCGATTTCCCTATTTTGATCTTATACACAAACCGCTCGCTCACACATAAAGTTTATGCGATTTCCCTATTTTGATCTTATACACAAACCGCTCGCTCACACATAAAGTTTATGCGATTTCCCTATTTTGATCTTATAAACAAACCGCTCGCTCACACATAAAGTTTATGTGATTTCCCTATTTTGATCTTATACACAAACCGCTCGCTCACACATAACGTTTATGCGATTTCCCTATTTTGCAAACCCTTGGCTCTAAGCATGATTACTCTCCATCTAAGCGACTTTGGGAAAGACTGCCATGTTTATAAAATGCTAGTTTTCCGAATTTACTCACACAACGGTTCACTTCAAACTCCATGGAAACCGTTTGATTGACATCCACCAGAAACGACTTCGAAGTCAGGAGTTTCGTTTCGAACCTGCACGTGTTATTGAGAACGAGTGTAATCTAAAATATCTGCTCTAAAATATCCACTTTGCACAATTGGTAATTTTAATGTGCTCTCTCCAGCCATACATGTATGTTATTAGTTTTTGTCTCAAATGAGTTTTGGTGAATTTTCATATTGCCAGCAAAATATCCTCTCATTTGTTAAAAGTAATAAAACCATTATCGAAATACATGTACACATGTATGCATGCTTACCTGATCGTTTGTACTGACTTTGCATCTAGTCCCCTGAGAAACTCTAGCATCATCTGCTCCAGCTTCACTACATGCAGTGCTTCTCTGTTTGTTCTGATTCTGAACATCACGTGATGTCTTTGTTTGCTGGTTTTGGGAATGTTGGTCTCGTATGGGAGAGCTGCTTTGACGGATTGAAGAGGGCACAAATTCTGGCACCAGGGGGGAGAGGGAGGATTTCACTGCAGGACTGGATTCATTCAATGGTGCAGTATTTTTTGATGGAACAAAGTTTTTTGCATCTGGTGAGAGCATTGCAGGCTAAAGGAAGAGAGAAAAGAAGTACATAATTATATTTTTGTTTGTTTCATCCTGACTGTAAAACAGTCCATTTCGTGTTCCTAAGATGCAAGAGGAGTGACCAAAACAAAATGTTTCATAGCTTGCAAATAACCATCTTTCTTCGGGAGCCACAACTCAAAAAAGACACAAAGCCACAAAGTTCCATACTGATTATGTTCTGCAGCCATGTTCTAGTCATGCTATTTGATTGGACATATAGTATATTATCTAATTAATACCATGGTAATAAGATACATGTACATTGTATACTAGCCATTCAAATAACGCAACAAGATCCTGGCCACGGAACAATCATCAGTATTGAATTTTGTGGCTCAAATCGCAGATGTCTCAATTCTCAGGAGGTGAGTTTTGATCGAGTTATGGCTCCCGCAGAAAGATAGCTAATTATAAATGTTTCACAGCCATAGAAATGGAGATTGGAAGAAATGCTAAAGAAGTATTCCTCTCCCCAATCCCTTCTCCTCTGACCCTGTAGATTTTCACTGTCATCATTCTTCCAACCACACTAATGTAGCCATGTTTCTCAACTGATTTTTGTGACATATGAAAGGCACTGTTTATAGAACGTCTATAAACACTGAAATGGATATTCCTCATAAATTATCTGCAAAATACAGAATATTAACATTAAGGAAATAATCTGATACAGACACTAGCCTCTTCTATCAGCCACTTAGAACAGTCGAGACACACAAAACAAACCTGCAGCCAGTTTTTTTCCCAGTACAGTTCATTTTTTTATCAGTAAAAACTGGCATATGCCAGTCTAGCATATTTATCTCTGTGATTAATTGTCTTAACTGTATTCTATGATATTCATAAGTTGATTCTAGGTGTCTCATAATCCAATTTATTGTGATATAAATTTACCATATTTTTTATAAGGTCAAATATCTAGCTGTTAATACCCACTACTTTCCAACATTGCCCTGTAGAATACCTGTTTGATATTCCATGCCGCTGCCTCATCTGACACTAGAGACTGGTTTATCAAGTTCCCTTCAATAATAATATTGTCACACTTCTTTCATTTTATCCAATCACATTAAAGCAGGTAAATGGCTTCCACGCACAATTCGTCATTATTGATTTCCTTTCAGATTCTATTTTCCTGGCCACTATGTAGTGCTCACTGGGTCCCAATAAAAACGTTTTAAATGGAACAGAAATCCATGAATTCGGAAAGCTGTTGTACAATAAATCCCCTATTTGAGGTTTTCCAGGTATTACATGCTGATATTTGACTCATTGCTCACATTTTTCCGAGCTCCTCTGGGGCTTGGAAAAATACAGTCGCAACTCATAAAATATCAGCATGTAATACCTGGAAAAACATCATTCTAATAAGTGGTATAAATTGAACGACATTAGCATAACCCAGCTGCCATCTATTGGCAAACTTCCATCTGATTGGCTAGCCAGGCATCACCTATCAATCAATAGTTGACCGCATGCATGCTAGACAAAAATCACTTAAAACATGATTTTTGCGGGTTTTTCACAGTTTTCTTGATCGCTAAATTGACAGAATCGTGGCATGGTTATGCTAAAACAAATCAATATTTAATAGACTTCTCGCTCTTGGTTTCTGTAAACTTGGTAACCTGGAACTATGCCCCTCACCTTATACTATCTGCTGATAGAAACCTCGAGCTTGCAGACTGGACATTATTATCCAATTTAGTCACAATCTAACTTTTGATTGGATGAGAATTACATGTGAATTAATTGTTCATAGCAGTTTTATAATTTACAATAATTAGACTACTCGCTCTCAATTTCTATTGGCTGATAGTCGACGAGGAGCATATATAGCTCCAAGTCAACTATCAGCCATAGAAACTGAAAGCGAGTAGTCTAATTATAATTGTTTTAGGAGAAACCAACTACAGTCGTAGTAGTTCAACCTTAAACTGAAGCAAGATGTTTGGCATTTTGATGACTTCACAGCCTTAAAATGCTAAATGCTTTTGAAAACTGGCTTTTTCGCTAGTTCCACTCGCTATCTATCACAGAATAGATAGTGAGTAGCTTAGCCAATCATATTGCAGGATTCATGATAGAACACTAGATGGTTTCTAATAATAACAAGAGCCCATCTGGGCTTTCACTCGGGCCACATGAGATGAAAACACTTTCATTTGAAATCCTCTTAGTAATATTAACCAAAGGGAATAATTATAAGCTGAATATATCAGTCTTTAGGAGTTTAGGAGTGGCCGGTAGCACGGTGACTTTCATTCTCTGCTCCCCTAATATAATATGTAATTTAATATTTTAGTTTTTCTCGTATGTTGACCTTTTAATTTATTAAACACTACTTATTCATGTAACACACGTTTACAATTTAGTCTGCTGTTCTGTTATACTGCAGGTTCCGAGTACTAATAGATGATTGTCTCAAATGTATGTTTATATTTGTACCATATTATAAGTTGTATCCTGTCCATCCTGTGATGGAGCTAGCTATGTCAATTTGTGTGCCTCTATGTAACTTTATCTGCTGTTCTTGCGCCAATAATTAATGCATAATTTAACGTTTACCAAGTTTGGGAACATTTCATTGGATACTTACCATGTATAGTGAGCTTTCAAAAATAGCAAAAATAAGAGACATTAATTTGTATGGATTTGAGGGACAAACGTCAAGTACATGATTGGTTCATTGGATATTTACTTGCTCCTGTGATTGGCTCAGACTTTGGTTTTACGAAAATTATTGAAAACTGAGTGTTCTCTAATAGTAATAATTAGTAAGTTTACCAAATGAATTATTTGTTTGCATGTATGTTTGCATATTACATCAACAAAGCCATGTTGGTGGATGTTAACAAATTCCTTGTTAGCTTCTTGTGTTATTTCCACCAAAATGACTTTGTCATTTGAATCTCTGGGCATTGATTGAAACCGGCAATAATTGTTTAACAACAAATCTACACAGTGTATTAAATTACATACATACACACCCGGCGTAACTAATCGATCAAAATCGATCATCGGAAAGCTAATCGATAAATCGATTTTAATCAACAAGCATGGCATAGCGTATAACATGACATGTTTAATAAAAATGACAATTATACGGCTATCTACAAAGTCAATATGTTGAACATATATAATAAGTAATAAGGTACGGCATAGCGCATAACATGACATGTTTAACAAAATTGATAATTATATGGCTACCTACAAGGTCAATATGTTGAACATGTATAATAAGTAATTAAAGGTGATATAAGGGACCTGAGGATTTATAGATATGTATATATATATATAAGAGATTAAAAACGAGCTTGTTTTATTTTATAGTATAACGAGTGGAGTACTTAGATTTGCGAGACTGACAGTATAATTCTTATCAGGGGTCAAAAAATTATACTGGATTGCTTAGTACCCGGCCTGATTAATCGATGACGATCGATGATCGAAAACTAATCGATAAATCGATATTAATCGATGAAATTAGCAGATTAATATCGATTAGTATCGGTTAATCGATGATTAATCGATAGTCACACGAAGTTGGGCCACTAATTACATCGATTAGTATCGATTGACATCGATTGATATCGGGTTTTTTTTCGAATGCACTTCTGATACAACATGAGATGAAACGGTAACAAATTTTTGTACGGTTATAATGAATACTTTATTATATCTTTATGATGATGTCTGAGTCATTTTCGTATGACTTGCCTCGTCGTATCGTATCTGAACCGTAGTTTTGATAAAAACATTCGAAATTCCTGTCGTATCATAGCGGTATCAAGTCATACTCAAGTTTCCCACTCATATACGAAAACGACTCTATCTATTTGCTTTCCATCGGCTTCTTACATCTTTTAATCACAAGGTCCGTGTCGTTTCTATTTTTAAAACTTTTTATCATACGTATATCAAGACGTGAAAGAAATTGGGAGGGTGTGTGTCGCCATTCCATGTCTTATACAGGGTAGCATCCATTTGACTAACGTGAAAACAGAGTTAATAGAAGTAAATTTGAAAAGTGCAGTCTTGAATAGGGTCTGGATCCATTGTGTCTTAAACAGGGTATGGTTTCTCGAGATTTTAGTGTCTTGGATAGGGTCAAGCAATCAAATACCTTATATACTGTGGTTTTCCTGTAATGTGAATTTATTCAAACCAGTAAATCGGTAACGACTACCGATAGCTATTTCGCTAATTTATTACCTAATATCAACAATTGATCCTAACTATAAAATAACGGTGTGACTGAAATCACTCTACATAGTTATATTATGATCATATTAGAGTACAAACACTAAAAGCGTGCAATACTTTGTTAATCGATGTTAATCGATGTTAATCGATATTAATCGATATTAATGATCGATGATAATCGATGATCGATTACTAATCGATAAAAGGTCACAACGGCCTTGGTCATCGATTAATCATCGATTTCCAATATTAATCGATTGATTAATATCGATTAGTATTGATCAATATCGATTAGCATCGATTATCGGAAATATCGATTAATCAGGCCGGGCTTAGTATAATTAAGTAGAATTTGAATATTTTGTAAATTGAAGTATGGCCAATCTAAAATGTAAGTGGGAGAAAGTTAACCGTGTGAATCTCCGATAAAAATCGATAAAAATCGAGTCACAATTTTTTTTTTATCGATTTTTATCGATGTCCGATACAAATCGATTGATTAGTATTGACTATTATCGATTAATATCGATTTTATTGATTAATCGATTTATCGATTAGTTACGCCGGGATACACAATGTACATTTTGCATCTCTATGACAGTATTAAAACACTTCTTACATCTATCATAAAGCATAAACAAGTCAAGTATAAGCTAAACTTAGTCAGCAAGTATTTAAGTTAAGCTATATTGATAAAGCCTAAAATGTAACTCAATGATCATGAGACATGAGTCATGAAACGAAAGTCTATTTATTTTGTGCTGACTCAACGACTCACGTTTAATCATTAATGCATGCATTACTGCAAAATGGAAAGGCTCTGCACTACGATTTTTTTAAAGCAAATTTAACCACTTTCAGGAAGTCTCTAGCTTCTGTTGATATTACCTTGATATTCCATGAGATGCTCTCAGCTGACACATACACAAAACCAAGACCAAGAGCAAAGGAGAACAACAACAGAGTACATTTTATTATTCTGCACTGCGCTACCGCGCAAACAACGTATCAAGCATTGTGGGTAATAGGTTTAAGTCCCGAATGAGTTCCGAACGAGTCGTTTGTATTCGGTAAGAATCGGGAAGTTTTCGTAGTTTTCGATTTTGGGGTTTATGCGGAAACTAGAACAGAGAAACTTCTTCTAAAATGGCTTAATCTCAGCTTATTTCAGTCATTTGCTCGTGTCTTGGTTTGTTTGTTTGACAAGAGTTTGACACGACCTTTACCGGTTCCCAGATTCTCTCTCGCCGTTTATATAAGAGAGGTCTGGGAACTTGACAAAAAACTCCCACAATGCAGTTCGTGCTAAGAGCAATCCAAAATGGCGGACGAAGTGACGTTAAAGTGGTCCTTAGTTGTTTTGGAAGTTTTTAGGTTTTTTAGGCCTTAGAAATGTCAATTTTGACGTGTAAGCGAAAGCGACGAGCAACAAACACATGTCCTATGGATACTAAATATTTAAAGAAAAAATTGAACAACGTTTTTGAGTGGCCTTTGGAGTTTTGCACAGATGTCAGATCTTAATTGAGATGAATTAAGTTATTTATTAAGTGACTACAGTTACTTACTAGTACTACTACTAGAGTACGTTAGCTATATATGACCATGACAGAACATGTACGAATTATAATGGAGTCATATGGACAAATTCAAATTCTACGGCTTCTCCACGGCGTTCTACGGGAGCATAAATCTCGTATTGTACCCAATAGATTTGGTTAAAACTCGACTTCAGGTACAGAAAAATCATATTCGGCACAAGGGGACCACTGATGCCCTTAGAAAGATCCTACGACAAGAAGGCTTTAGAGGACTAAAAAGGATTCGGCATTTTGCCAACTGGGTATTCTAACAGGACATTTGAATTGTACAAGCTATGAAGTGACCAGGGAAGAGTTGTCGGCCTTTTCAAATGCAGTTCGTGGTTTTATAGCTGGTGGATTGGCATCAGTTATAGAACAAGTTTTTGTTAACCCAGTTGAAGTTGTATGGCAGCAACTTATGATGCAAGGATGCGGTGAGAGGCCAATTAGTACTATACGTACACAGCCAGTGGCATTAAGTGTTGTCAAGGGTGTTGTTAAAGTGCATGGCGTGTCTGGTTTCTATTGTGGATTTTTGGTCTCTATTTTAGACAGTAGCTTATGGAGTGCTATTTGGTGGTCCTCTTATGGATGGTACTTAGATGTGATTGCACATTATGCACCTAGTGGAAGTTCACACATTATGATTCAGGGCCTCTCAGGAGCATTATCAGGAGTGATGTCATCTGTGATCTGTAATCCACTGGAAATCCCAGGTATATGTTACAGCAAGGAAGCCAACCAATACCCCACTTTAAATATATGCCTCGCTTGTCATGCATGAAGGTTTTAATATAAGGCTTCATGACAAATTAAATTGATTCTTTTTTCCGGAAAAAAAAAGAATACATTTAATTTGTTATGGAGCTTCATAAATAACAAGTTTGTGCATGATAAGTGAAGCATATATACAATGTACCATATAGAAAGTTGGCTATGCCCCAAATACTAATACTCGGGTGCAACATGTTCTTATCCTTGGAAACTTGCAGTTATGTACTATTGTTTTTAAATGTCCAATAATTATTTGTATAAGCATGAGTCTAAATTAGTGGTAGCAAGCTAGCAGAATGCTAGTTGATAAATTGCTAGTGAAATTTAGTTAGAGTAGAGCAATTTTTTTCTAATCAGAAACATTCAACCCAAAACACACAATTAATTGACATTAAGCTGGCAAACATGCATTGGAAACCTTCAATGTAAGCAGACTATAAAAACTATTTTCGGTTTGCAGTTGATTGCAAACAGTGGTAAGAACTGTGTGGATCAACAACGGTTTCTGGGGAAAAAATCTTATCAGGAAGGAAGGATCCATGGCATTGACAAAAGGCATGCTGGCAAGTACACTCTCTGAAGTGCCATCGAGTGTTGTTATGATAATAGGCTATGAAACACTCAAGAAATTAAGCCTCAATGAGATTGCTTAGGATTGACTTTAATAATTATAGGAAAATCACATCCCTTATGAGGTAATTCCACAGAAAATTGCATGAGAAAGCCGATATCACCTGAGTCGCTTTGTGATATCGGTTTTTTGAGTGCAATTTTCTGTGGCATATTACTGAATCATGCAGGCATGTAATTTTCCAATGAATTACTCGATGATTTATTCTCTCTGTTGATATTTTGTTAAGTTATAAATGAAGGGCTGTGTGCAACAAGGGCGTAAGTGACTTCTGATCACGTCGTAAATTCTCCCTTAGAAAGCAAAGAACTTGAAGGAGAATTTAGAATGTGATCAGGAGTCACTTACGCCCTTGTTGCACACAGCCCTTCAAATAGCGTGCAGCCTACAGTGGTGATTCTACTCTGAATCACTACTCCTCTCGCCAATCAATGTCTGATTTTGCAAATGCACCAGTGCGATTCAGCTGTGACTTAATGCAATTCTATAAGGAATTACATAACTTACATGTACAATTGTAGAATCAATTTGAGAAATATTTATATTCATTACATGACTTATATGGCAAGACATGTTTGAGGTCAATATGAGCATTCTGATTAGCTGTTATATTGTACATGATCAGCATGTACCTATTTAAAAAAGGATTGTATTGGACAAACAGCAAGCGACATTCCCAGTCCAAATTGGATTATGGATATTGCTGATAGTCTGGTGAATTTGTTTGTTGTGGGGTCAAAAATCTTAATACAAACATTAATACTGTGTAGCATGAAAATTTTGCAGGAGTTTCATTTTGCGGATTGGCAGTTTTTCGTGTTTTGTGGGAACAATTTTTTGCAATTCGAGATGACTGAAATTTCTGCTGGGAACTCATTTTTGCGATTTCCTGTTCAATCAGCGGAACATTAAAAAGGAAGAAAGCTTACGGTAATATTTTCAACTTTTATATTACTTGTTGAGTTACCGTATGCTGAACTTAAGAGACTTTTCACTGAATTATACAATCTTCGAAGGCGATACAATACTGCCCTAAAGTGACTGACCCAACACCAAAATCGAACAAAAAACCTACCGGTACCCTGCCATATTAAAGAAAAAAAATATTACTACCGGTATTACAGTATACCCTATTCTATTACAAGAATGTCAAATTTTAATTGCAGAAAGTAATCTCGGCATACAGGGGTAGCTGAATGGTAGACGGCCGTCTACTGTAATCTGTGCACTTTGGTATATACGGTAGTCAGTAGTTCTTATTTAGTCCAATATCATCTCAGTAATGCAAGTTTACATTGAAAAAGCAGAGTTGTTTATTTGACTGAAGGGAGTACATTTTTGCGGAGTATTATTTTGCGGGAGTTTTTTTCTGCTGGAACTTATTTTTGTGGATAGAGGCAATCCGCCAAATCTGCAAAAATTAAATGATGTCAACAAACCCCCCATACCCAAAGGGTAGGATTTTTATAACAAATAGCTACTAATTCCTACCCACAGGGCACTTTAGAGTACAATTTGGTAATTCATTCAGCAGTAGCTTTAATTACCTACTTTTACACATAAACATAAAAAAACATAAAATTGTGCCAAATTAAAGCAAAATAAACCAACCTTTTCCATTTCGACATAGAGGAACAACGTTACATGTGCTCTGAAAGAAGAAACTGCTGATAAATTCCTTGCAAATCCCGCGCCGGGTATCTTCGAGGAAAGTGCAAAACGCATTCAGTCTCTCAGCTAATTCAATATCTAACACAGATCCACTCGGTATGGGTTGCTCCCATATAAAAGTGCCGACTCAGGGATGCTCGTTGGAAATTTTAAAGAAACCCATTAAATAAAGGTACCAGAATCTCGTTCTGTGAGCATGGCTCAAATTTATCTTTATCTCTAAGAGACACCAATCAAAACCCCAAAATTAACTGACATTTGATCCAAATGCAATCGACTGTAAAAATATCAGGACGCGAATCCTGGCCAAGAGGTCATTGAACGGTAATTATATTTTCTGACAAGTAGTATTTACCCTAAAAGGTACCACGATAAGCACAACTGTGGACATTTCAAATTGAACACCCTAAGTGGTACGAAACTACGCCTTTTATCCCCATATAGGGAGTATACCCCTCCCCCCGGGAGTTTGGCTTTGTTGGATGCTTTTTTGGATGCAGGTTGACGCAGTGGTAAAACACTCGCCTCTCGCCGCTGCGGTCCCGGGTTCGATTCTCGGCTCGGGCACCGTATGTGAATTAGGTTTGTTGTTGATTCCTTATCTGCATTCGAGGATTTTTCTCCGGGTTCTCCGGTTTTCCTCCCTCCTTAAAAATCAACCGTGAGTCGAGTGTAGTGTGTCCAAAATATTTAGTTAATGTAGCACTGCATGAAATGGCCTGTATACGAGCCCTTATTCACATCTTATACAGTCCGTATACACACGTGTGTAAGGCAGATATACGAGGATGGCAGGATGTGTAATGCGTGGATACGGTCCTTATATTTTCAGGGTATGCTTAGAAAATGGCAGGATCTGGTACACTTGTGGCAGGTTTCCTGATATGTCCGTATACGCACCAGTATACGTGTTGTGTACTGTGTGTAACAGGGCGTATAAGAAAGGTTGTGTATAAGGCATGTAACACTTGTGGCAGGTTTCCTGATATGTCCGTATACGCACCAGTATACGTGTTGTGTACTGTGTGTAACAGGGCGTATAAGAAAGGTAGTGTATAAGGCATGTAACACTTGTGGCAGGTTTCCTGATATGTCCGTATACGCAACAGTATACGTGTTGTGTACTGTGTGTAACAGGGCGTATAAGAAAGGTTGTGTATAAGGCGGGTAACACTTGTGGCAGGTTTCCTGTTATGTCCGTATACGCACCAGTATATAATTGTATACTGTGTGAAACAGGATATATAAGGTTGTATATAAGGAAAATAGAAGGATACTTACAGGTGATGTATGTATGATCATACTGTTTGGTATAAAAGGAGCTACAATGCTCCGTAGAAGTTTAATTTGAAATCAGTTTTAATTTGCGGTATAAATTATTACGCGATAGTATGACGCTTATTAATCGATAGATTCCAGCCACTAAATCAGATCTTATGAAGAAAAATGATAACGTAAATTCATTTTAACCGTATAGTTCCTTTATTTAAACTTTAAAGGGACAATATTTTTACTTTTTTTACATCATTTCACATGCAGTATTCATGCATGCAGCCCAAGGCATCGGTAATTGTTCTTTATAGTTCAGTGGTTCGATAGAACCCCATTCATCTCAATTCACCTTTTCGATCTGACACCCCTTCTCTCTCTAAAAAACTGAATTAAATAATGAGTTTAGAACATATTTGCTCCTAATACATCTCGATCTAAACTAGATTCAAAACTGATCATCATCAAAGTCCAAGCTATCATCATTTGTTTCATGCACCAGTTCACCATTAATGATGCTTCTTGGCGCACTGTGACCGATACCACCATTGCCGATTCCAGATAAATTTTCTGAGTCACCATCACTGCAAAAAATAAAATGAGAAATATTAGTTTAATTATTCGCGAAGCTGGTAACAAACACATTTATATGCCCTTTCCGAAATCAGCCTCTGGGTAAACGTTTGAATTGTCACTTCGTGGCATCCAACTGCGCTAATACTACTAATGTAAACATGCCCCACAAAGTTGAAATTGTCTCAAGTGGATTGACAGCAATTTAAAGCTAAATGCGTCTCGATCGAAACTCGAAAGTCACTTTGCAAATTTATACCGGAGGTTTTTCCCCCCCCCAAAAAAACAAGATAATTTTATACCAACAATACACCAAATCCAATCTCTGAAATATGTCTACAATTTGAGATATGATTTTTCAAAGAGAACCACACCAGAGCCGAGTTTTTGGAGAGTGCTTTGTTTACATCGAGAGCGGCCAGAGCGGACTGGCCATGGCGGAATATGCACTATACTTACTCAATGAAAGTTCTTTCCAAGAAATAAAGAAAACAAAGAGGTTGACTCGTGGCAAGCCTAAATATCCACGTGCATTAAGCTGCTGGTTGCGAAATTACTGAAAGTATCATTACTAAGAGCTAGCTAGTTTATGTAACAACCTACAAGGCATATTTTTACAGTGATTAGTTCATTACCCCCTGGTTATGATACTATTTGTCAACATTTGAATGCAAGTACATGTACATATCTGTTAAGGCCCGTTCATGGGGGTGTGAACATGATCTGACGCATGAAGATATGCTTCACCGGTTAGGATGGAAATCTCTACAAGCACGCTACGCTATGTACTGTGTTATCTTTGTATTTAAATGTCTTAATTGTAATGGACCAGTTTTTTTAGTCAATATTACGATAAGACCTCTCATGCCCAAATGGCCTGGATCTCATAATTCCTAAAGTTAAGATAGAAACTACAAAGAAAGGCTGTTTTTTACTCAGGGGCAAACTATTTTAATGATCTACCAACATACATTAAAGAAGCATCATCATTGTTAGTTTTTAAAACAAAATGAGACATTTTTTAGATTTTTGAAATTTAAATAATATTGTAGACATTAGTTATAGGATAACTTTGTACATATCTTCACTGCAATATTGTCTGATATTTTTATACTTTGTTATTTAATTTTTCTGATTTCCCAGGGCACCCACTGATAACAGCTTTGGCTGAAGGGTTCACCCTGGTTAAAGAAGATATTATTGTTATTATTACTACTACTTGCCAAATCCTCTTCTCACTTAGTGTCCTATCAGTAAAAAAACATGTAGATTCCCCTTCCTAAAAAGAATGATGCATAATCGGAAGGTATGATTCCAACCATATATAACTTTGCAAGAGTACCATAAAAGCCGCATGCAAAACTACGATGCCTTTCTGGGAAAAAAAGGTTCATAAGTGTTCCTACTTAAATTTGAAGCAAAACCTCTTCAGAAGAGATTGGTGTCATTCCAAGTCATTCCAATTAGCCACTTTAGAAACGACTAGGGATTAGGACGAGTTCAATCTCGCAAAGGCGTTTGGGATCGTTACTGGGGACATGCATCATACAGAATACAAACAAACATGGTGAATAACTCATCGAATACTAGCAGAGTAAGCAAAATAAGCTTGAAAGAAGACGCTTTACCAGAAGTGAAGCTTGAGAGATTGGACTTGCCCCAATCCCCTACTCGTCTCTAAGTGGCTAATTGATACTGCAACATCAAATGAAGGGCTGTGTGCAAAAAGGGCATAAGTGACTCTTGATCACGTTCTAAATTTTCCCTTAGAAAACAAAGAAATTGAAGGAGAATTTAGAATGTGATCAATTATTCTGCCAATTCTTCTCCAGAATTCTTCTGCTAATTCTATTCAAGAATTCTTCTCCAGTTAACTCAAAACATTTTCAAGGGACCTCATTCCATTATGTACAAGACAAAGCGAGGTTTTCTGGCAAAACTATAAGAGTGCGAGGTCTGAAATTGTTTGTACCTGCGTATAAGCCACACTCTCAATGTTGGCCCTTGCTTTTCTCCAAAACAGTGTGGCATACATGTAGGTATTTATGGTAAGTTAAAGTTAATTCCCCATAAAAACAACATGAAATCAATAACAAGTTAAAACCTTTATTCCAGAGTGATATCAACAAAACTAAAAAAGAGAAATAAAAGAGTGCTGGATATGAACAAAATGCTTTCTTTAATGTTTTCAATTGTCTTA
This sequence comes from Actinernus sp. WN-2022, assembly GCA_030867875.1. Lineage (NCBI taxonomy): Eukaryota > Metazoa > Cnidaria > Anthozoa > Actiniaria > Actinernidae > Actinernus > Actinernus sp. WN-2022. The sequence continues at coordinate 7,878,955 of JAOWCC010000655.1, read as the reverse complement.
TTTAACTGGGAAGTAAAATTTCACCTGAACAAGTGAAATTTCCATTGTCTTTTAGGTGAAATTTCACTTATAAAGGTGAAGTTTCACTTCTTCTGTTGTATATTTTCCAACAGTACTGTACATTATTACCAGTTTTACAAATTTATATTCATAAAATATGTTGTGAGGGAATATAAAATAGAGGCTGGCATTTACAACTTACACAAAGCTTTCAAGCCTCCGAGACAGCAAAATTGCACACTTGAATTTGTTTTTATTCTTTCATTTAAAAGGTTAAGCTGCTTAAAATTAAATGGAAAGGAAAAAAAGAATTTGTTCAGCCATATCACAAGAGGCAAAGACTAGTATGATAAAGTCCCTCTGTTAAATCAATGTTCAATATCCCTGTTCTGGGCCTGGTTTGAAGCAAGTGTAAGAGCTACCCCAGGGTTAAATTGCTAACCCAAGATTAAACTGAACAGATTTAGCACTATCCTAGGGATAAAGTTACTCTTGCTTCAAACAACCAGGCCCTGGAAATCAATAGTCAATCCCAAAGACAAAGAACAGATTTATAAATTACTGCAATGAGCATGAATCCATGAAGTTCATTCAACCGGTGCTTTACAAATATTAAATCAACTGTACAACAACTTGATTTTCTTTCTGTTCACTGGACCAATTCTTACCAAATAGCTTAGTTTAGTTTTTTAGGGTGAAATCCCATTTTGTTCATATCCAGCACTCATTTTTTTTTTTAGTTTTCTTGATATCACTCAGGAATAAGGTTTTAACTTAATTGTCATTGATTTCATGTTGTCTTTATGGGGGATTAACTTTAACTTATCATAAATACCTACATGTGCAGGTATGCTGCACTGTTTTGGAGAAAACCAAGGGCCAAAGTTGGGGGTGTGGCTTATACGTGGGTACAAGCACTTTCAGGCCTTGGACTTGTGTGCATATAGTTTTGCCAGAAAGCCTTGCTTTCTCTTGTACATGCATGTACATAATGGAATGAGGTTCCTTGAAAATGTTGTCAGTTAATTGGAGAAGAATTCTGGAGAAGAATTGGCAGATTTACAGAAGAAATGACAATGAAAGTTGTAACCATATTCAATGTTGCGGTATCAATAGTCCAGTTTTGTATTCGAAAATTACTGCTGAATGCGATGAATATAGACACATGTACACAGGGTTAGCCTCATTCTGAAGTTAAACATTCTTCAAAAACTCATGAATAATTAATAAGCATTTTGTCCAATCAGATGAAGCAAATCAGTCACGTGCATGCTCCTTTATACCTGATAAAATCTTATCATTCTAAAAGGCCCGCGGAGGAATTTGAATTTTGTCCCAGGGGGAAACGGGGTTAATGATTGAGACAATGGAATTTCTATTGATGTTTCAGCTTTCTCATTGAATTGCTAATTAGGATGAACGTTTTATATAAAGAATACTAATGAACATGAAATTTTATATAAAGTTTCATCCTAATTAAGAATTCACTGACAAAGACCCGAAGATGGCAAAAAGTACACGGAACATAAGATACCTCGATAATAAATTTTGCACTAAATTTACTAATATCAGCAGACTACCGAGATACACAGATAATATTTTTTAAATGAAGTTATCCAACTACCATTACTTGTTTACCGAGCCACTGTTTAGTTCCAATTATGAAACCAAACTCAAAGCCGTTAAATAATAAAAACGTGCATTAAACTTACATATTTTACTATTCCCTTGAGATGTGCGTCTTTCTTTCATTGCATTCTTAAAGCATTTTTGAAGCCATTTAAAACACTCACAGCACGTGTTTTATCAAGTCTAAAAATTCTCGGGCTTTGCCCTCGAATTTCTAAACTTGATAAAACACTGCTGTTCATGTTTTAAACAGTACTTAAATACCAGCGAGAAGGTGCAAAGCGTGAAACTACAACAACACACAGCGTTGTGAATAGCCCACCTTCTCGCTGGTATTTATGAATGTTTAACTTCAGAATGAGGCTAACCCTGCGTACATGCATCTGTACTCATTGCATTCAGTGGTAATTTTTGAATACGAAACTGGACTATTGGCACGAGTCATTTGGAATGACACCAATCTCTTCTGCAGAGGTTTTGCTTCAAATCTAAGTAGTAGCACTTATGGCCCTTCAACCTTTTTTTCAAAAAAAGGCATCCTAGTTTGGCATGTGGCCTTTATGGTATTCTAGCAAAGTTATAAATGGTTGGAATCATACCTTTCGCTTATGCATCATTCTTTTCAGGGATGAGAATATACATATTTTTTTTACTGATAGTTTTGAATCCAGAGAAAATCACAGGGCAAGCGAGTAGAGGATTTGGGCAAATACAATTTTGAATCACTTGCCCAAGTGGGTGTTGATTTTTTTTCTTCTAACCTTGCATATCAGAATATAAGTCTATCCATGTACAATGCGTCCATACCAAGTCTACCTACATGTATATACTACCATTTGCAAGCTACTGATAAGCATGAACCTTTTTCCGCGTTCGTTTTTGTTGAAACCTAGACGTCTGGCGGCACAAACCTTTGCAATTTAACCGCGATAATGGCAATCTTAGACATGTCCAGCCTTCATGTTTCAGCGAGTGGGATTCATGTTTGGAAACTTTTCAGCTAGATTTTCCTTCACGCTACGCACTAATCATATAAATGTCGGTTCAAGTTAAAGTTTTGGACGCTCAGAATTATGTGAGATGCAAGACATAACGAGCCAGACGCTCTTAGCAACCAATGTTTGACTAGGCACCCGTGAGAGATCGCAGAACTGAGTTCTGCGATCTCTGCGGGGTCCTAGTCAACTCTCTACATTCCCATCAATTAAACGCAGCTTGAGTTATCTCTAATCCCTTTAACTATGACAGCCTTCGACGACCACTAACTTAAGTTGAAATCAATCTTATTTTGGTAAACTTGCCGGAGTCGCTAGAAACAAATGAGTTCTATATCCCTGAAACGCTCAGGCAGACTAAGCAGCCAGGACTTCCCGCTGGATGAACCAACTGGGGATATAGAACTAACTTGAAATCAATCGTATTTTAGTAAACTTGCCGGAGACGCTAGAAAAAAATGCCGGGTTCTATATCCCTGAAGTGCTCAGGCAGACTAAGCTGCCACGACTTCCCGCTGGATGAACCAACTGGGGATATAGAACTACATGTAGCTTGAAATCAATCTTATTTTAGTAAACTTGCCATAGATGCTAGAAAAAAATTAGTCAGTTCTATATCCCTGAAGCGCTCAGGCAGACTAAGCTGCCAGGACTTCCCGCTGGATGAACCAACTGGGGATATAGAACTAACTTGAAATCAATCTTATTTTAGTAAACTTGCCGGAGACGCTAGAAAAAATGCAGAGTTCTATATCCCTGAAGCGCTCAGGCAGACTAAGCTGCCAGGACTTCCGGCTGGATGAACCAACTGGAGATATAGAACTATAGCTTGAAATAGTAAGTCTTACTGGATTCTCTCCTTCGTAATGTAAATATAAGCATAATAACTCAGTAATAGTTAGGTTTTCTTTTAAATGGTGTTTCGGTTCCCATTGTCACGTTTCTCTGTCCTGTTTAGATGTCATTTAATTGGCGGCATTTTTAGAAGGCTGTCCAACTCCGCTCTATTATGTTCGTCGCTTGAACCCTGAGTTAGGAGTACCGAAGTGTTCTTGGGTCGAAATCTGTAGTCTAAGTTTCAAACACACATGTAAACTAACGCGGAAAAAGGTTCATGCTTAACGGTAGCTTGCAAATGGTAGTATCCATGTACCCATCTACCACATACATGTTATCATATTTTTTGGCTCACTCCTGGTTTCTGGGAAACTATCCACCCACCCCTCCCTTGGATATGCATCCTTCTATTAATGATTAATCATTAAAGGAGAGGGTGAAGTGTGGGGGAGGAGTTTCCCAGAAACCATGTTTGATCCATTTTTTTAGAGGCCTAACAGAATTTGTTGGGTATTCTCCAGTCAGGCCAACTTGCTTTCTTTAGCATATCTTTCAATTTGAAAATGAAAACGAAATGAACCTACATGTAGTTGTCAGTAAAAGGAGTTTAATAAACCGGAATAGCCAGAAAAAAGCTGCTAAGTTTATTACAGACAAACAACAGGGAAAGCTAAAAAATTAGTAAGTACAGTATTCACTCACGGATAAGCCACACTCGCGGATAAGCCGCACCCCGAGTTTAGAAGCTTGATTCAGGGAAAAACGTTTTTTGGAAGAATATCAAACATACATGTACATTTTATAAACCTTCATCAGTTTCATCAGACTTTCAAACTGGAGAAAACTCCAAAGTTGTACCTGTAATTTCAGCTCTGAAATAGTATAAACTTCATGTCTACATACTTAGATATATTATTTATCTTTCCATAGTGTTTGTTTACCGGGATCTGGTCATTCAGGTCACTTTTTAGATCGAATTTTACATAACGAAGCCAACAGTCTGTAGCTTAGTAACCAGGCACCTGTTGGAAGAGAGAGAACTGGACACTGAAAGTTTGTTTTTGCTGAACGAAGTCAAAACAACATGGAGTAGTTTTCTTTTTAATCAGCTGTCTGTTGCTATCATGCCTAAAAGGATATCCGGAAGCCATCTATTGGAGAAAAACTTGTTACTCAAAGACTATCCAAGGTAGTACCATTGTATTTTTGGACAACACAGTCTTAGATTCTGTTGCCATTAAAGAGACACTGTCAAGGGTCTCACTATATCCCAGGCAGAGATGGGAAATGCACTTATATTATGTCAGCAGTGTGTTGTTTCCTATTTGCTGTCAAGTCTTGTAGACACCGCAGTAATTATTGTAAAGGCACATCAAATAAAGGAGACACCGTGGTAAAATAGTTTCACTTCATCCTCAGATACCCAAGGGCAGTTAGTTGGCAATGGGCAAAAAAGGGTGTTTTTTTTGGGTGACTCCAAGGTGACTCTCAAGGTGACTCCAAGGGTAAAGACTTGTAGTCTGATGATGACATCACGTGATGTCACAATGACATCATCAAAATAAAAATAAATCTAAATTCTCCATGGATTTTTTAGCTACATGTACATTTGTCCTATTAATTTATAAATATTTGCTGAACCTACAGGTGCATAAAACCGAGCATGTGTTTGCCATTACAACAAAAATGGAAGATTTTAGAACACTTTTTATTCCAATTTTAAGCTTTTTTGGCATTTATTGTCGGTCTCCAAAATCCATGCTCAGTATTGGAGCATTTTTTTATTTTATTTACAAGCTCTGAAATGCTATTTCCAGCATTTTCGATGCAATGTTTTAGTAAGGTTGGGGGTCAGTTGAATAGACTGCAGTAAATAGCATATTCACAATGCTCACTCAAGGGTTAGAGTTGAGTTTCTAATCAAAGTTATACAAAACAGAACAAAATCACTGCCACAGCATAAAAATCACCAAAATTCCTGTTAAGCCAGGTCTTTATGGCTTAAAGGCAGCTACGCCCCTGACAGTAGAAGAGACAATCTATTTTAGAATGGTAGGTGCATGTTTTTTTACCAAAACTAAGTTTAATATTAGTATCTGGTTAAGCAGATATTTCCATATGTTGTGCTCATTAAAGTAGTATATTGGCATGTAATAATTAATTACAGTATGTTGTTGATACTGAATTGAACCGAACTGAGCTGCCAAACAGTGCTGAACCAAACAGAACATTTATACACTGCATCAGCTAAGTTTTTCCCTTATCCGAGATGTGGTGTTCAGGGCTAAAAATAACGGCCGGTCATCGGACAATGTCCGGCCAGAATTGGAACTTGTCCGGTCAAATCTTTGCCTTGCCGGTCATTTTGACCAGTCAATGTTACTACAGTTTCAACCAAATACTGATCTTGACCAGCGACTGACCGGCCATTATTTTTAGCCCTGGGTGTTAGACTTGTCAGCTAACTATATCATGTTTAGCTTACATACTCGGATAAGGGAAAATTTACATGTAGCTGACGCAGTATATAAAGTTCCTGTTTGCTCTGTGCAGTGCTCAATTCAGTATCAACAACACAATCTAATTAATTATTACGAGTCAATATATAGTTCTTTAAAGAGGTCGTCTTTAGTATATTTCTTCAACCAGAAAACGAGCACAACATTGGTATGCACTGAAAACATTTGCTTAACTAGATACTAATACTAAACTTAGTTTTGGTAATAAAAAAAAAAATGCCTGTACGATTTTCATCTGCATTTTCTCGCCTCCTTTGGACTCTGAAGCTTTGAAATATGGTACAAAAGGGCAATATTGAATTGGATTTTAACCATCAAATCCTAAACTAGAGACTTGTACACTAAATGTCAAGAAAAAGTCGCTTTACTGCACTTCACTTTCAGTATCGAAATTCACATCTGCCATGTTGAGAGAAATAGTGTTCTGGTTCAGTAACGTCACAAGCCACCACAAGCACAGTTGAGAAATAGGATTAAAGGTTTCCTGTAGGCAAATTGAATCACTGAAATCATTTAAAGGGGAACTGGACCCTAAAATCAACTGTTTTTGAATAAAATCCTTAAGTATATTAAAACAACATTTCAAGGGTAGTTTTTGCACAGTGTGTAAATTCCCCCCCCCCCCCCCCCCCCCCCCCACCCCCTCCAAAAATATATATATATTAAACACAGAATTTTCAGCTTTGACTGGTGGCTCAGAATATGTTGTCAGTGAAGTATATGAGAAGGTATGACGTCACATACGGGAAGAAAGTTTACTTTCAGAATGACAGAAGAAAGTAATTTGGTTTATCATATGTATGGCTTTCAGCTACTCTAATGACAGTTATCATCGACTTCCAGGTTTGAAGAAGCAGAGACAAATGTTGCTGAGAAGATTTCGACAGAAAATCCAAGGATTTCCAAGAATTTGTTCCTGTGCTCCAAGCCGATCTTGAACCATGTAATACAGTGTTGATATGGGAATCTGATGCCAAATAATGTGCGTAAAAAATTTTTTTAACTATTCACTGCTGGCAAGTGTAAATAATTAAAGCCTGGTTTTCACTAGTGATGGAAGCCGAAACGGATGTGTAAGCATAAGAGATTTACGTTCTTGTGAAAATCAACATGACGGAAGCACAAGCCTTGTCCAGAAGAGAAAACCTTGCTTGAATGCTATATTTACATTGCCAGGGGCCTGAGAATGAGCATTCTGATTGGCTAAATTATTCTGCTTCTGCTTACGTTTGATTAGTAAGCAATAGAAGCAGAAACGTAAGAATTAGGAAGCCTTCCGTTCCTTCCACTTCTGCTTCTGTTGAGCTTCCACTTCCATCTCTGTTTCTTTAATTTCACTAGAACGTAAGGCTCCTTATGCTTCCACTTCTGTCGCTAGTGAAAACTAGCCTTAACTGATCAAAATTTGAGGGATGCAGCATGCAATCATGTTTTCAGTTTACTATACATTTGTCTGTAATTTTTCCCGCAGACTTTGACCCGTTGTTTAATAATATATAGATAAATGTATTATTGGTAAACTGAAAACAAGATTGCATGCTTCCCAGCACAGCCACAGCACTCAAATTTTGATCAGTTAATCTTTTACCTGGTACCTTAAGCTTGCAGATTTTTACGAAAATTATTTGGCATCAGATTCCCATACGAACACTGTATTTCATGGTTAAAAATCAGCTCGAAGCACAGGAACAAATTATTGGAAATTTTTGGATTTTCTGTTGAAATCTTTGCTAGCAACATTTGTCTCTGCTTCTTCTCACTTGGAAGTCAATGATAACTGATATTTGTAGTATCTTGAGTCATTAGAGCAGCCGAAAGCTATACACATGTACGATAAACCAAATTACTTTCTTCTGGCATTCTGAAAGTAAATGTTCTCCCCATATGTAACAAAAAAAATCATTGTGAAATGTGAAATAAAGTATTGTATTGCATATATTCTCATAAACTCTGCTAACACTGCATTTCTTGAGTCTCACCAGTCAAAGTTGAAAATGCTGCATTTTATATTATTTTTTTCTGGAAAATTTACACACTGGAAAAACTACCCTTGAAATATTGTTTTAATACACTTAAGGATTGTATTCAAAAATGGTTGATTTTTGGGTTCAGTTCCCCTTCAAAGTAGTAGCGTAGATGTAGTAATAAATAATTCGAAATAAATAAGTTCTGCTATATTATTTTTTTGTGTACAGATGACACAAGCCCTGTAATTTGTGAAGTCAGGTACAGAAAATAAATTAGTTTTGCCATGCTGTCCACAACATTGAAAATATGGAATAACAGCTTCTAATTGCGGACCATTTTGTTTTCTTTGTGCTGGAGGTGTGATTGTTTTTCCTTGGTATGTTGACGTATGATACTGGGAAATTTGCACTGAATTGAGCCACCACACAATCTACAGTTATCAGCAGAGAATCGAACTTGAAAACAAATTTTCTCTTCATAGATGTGCAACACAGATAAATAAAATAGCAGAAATATTCTTTCAAATACATCTTTGTATAATAGTTGGGTTAACTTTAGGGTTCAGTTTCAGTTCCCCTTTAAAAAACTTCAACATTGAAGGTCTGGAGTTGACAGGGAAAAATGTGTTTGTTCACATAAACATCACAACAGTTCTTGAAAAAAAAATCCATAAAAATCTTTTGTCCGAATAATTTAACCAAAGAAATGCAGGAAAATGATGTGAACTTTGCTTGTTATTGTGTAGTACTTTGACTCAACTGTTCTTTCATTCAATATCATTGTTCCAGTAAATATTGGGTTCTTAGCAATGTTGTTTTTTCACCAAGTTATTTTTTTATTGTATATTTCACCGTGCCATGGTGTCTAATAGAGAAATTGACAACAAATAGGAAACAATACAGCGTTGACATAATATATGTGCATTTCCCAGGCCCACCTCTGCCTGGAATATAGTGAGACCCCACTGCCAACAAATGACAATTTTTATTATGATGAAAGACAAAAATAACTGCTCAGATTAGCAGAGTATGCTTTCCAGGTATACTGGAGAAAATGTGGGACAATTTTGATGAAGGATGGCAAAGATTCGAGTGGATGAAAATTATTGCTTTTGAGCTTGAAATCGGTTCACTGTAATCGAAATCAATTTTGTAATGCACTTTAATCGTTGCCATCCTCTATCGAAAATGTTTAAAAAGCATACCAGGACATTCACATTGTATTTCTCTTCTATCTTACGGTGTTATTTAGGTAGTTTTGTAAGAAGCTCTGCCGGCGTATTAAAATGAAACGTGCATGCACGTGCTTAAATTGTCGGTCTAAATTATTTTGGGCAGCTAGAAACTTCTTCTAAAAGAATCACTCTAAATAAACTCGGGGGAAAATCCACGAATGATTCATTGACAATAACAGATGAAGCATTAGTTTTCTATGAAAGATTCCGTATTGAAACAAAGTCTTCTTAGTGAACAACATGACCGTATGCCGTACGGACGGAGTAAAACGCAGGGTGCAGGGCACGCAGGGTACGCAGGGCACGCAGGGTTTGCAGGGCACGCAGGGTTTGCAGGGCACGCAGGGTACGCAGGGTACGCAGGGTACGCAGGGTGTTAAAAAAAATAGAGTTACATAATTTAGTGCCTTTGGAATATCAGATTTATTTTTCAAGAATGAAAGTTAAGAATGAAAGTTTTTACATTTATAGCGAGTTTGACTTGTGGCAAGTCTAACATTTTTACTTTGTGTTCTGGTGACACAGACTGTTATCGTAGTTTTGCCTTTACTTGCTGTTGCATTAAACAGTATCTAAAAACCTACGAGGCCTTGACTTACCTTAATTATTCCACTACAAGTAAAGGCAAGGAACTGTTTTCCGAGAACCGGAGCGCCTATAGATATAGGAAGAAAGAAAAACTTCTGTCCCCGAAGCGCATCTTCTCTACGTATATTTTATTTCAATGTATTAAATTTAGTCGGTAGTTGAATGACCGAGTGGTTAGAGCGTTCGTCTTTTAATCCAGAGGTCCGGAGTTCAATTCTCGGAGCGCACAATTTTTGGTCGATTTTTTTCTTCTTCCTCTTTTTAAGTTTTCTTCTTAGCGTTCTACCTTCCACACCAGTAGTATTCTTTAAACCCACCATCAGCCAGCTACCAAATTAATATTCGCTATTGTTTACCTGATTTCTGCCTCGTTTAATAGCGTAAATCAAATTTCAAGCTAAAACAGACAGACTACATCAGTTGAAAGAGAATTTTAAACTCAGTAATCACCGAAAATTTGAGAGTGATAATAAATAATTTGAGGAATGAGCGATTAAAAATCTCAAAATTTATAAAGAATAACTGTCACCCAGCCCATTTAACAGTTTTGAAAAAGTCAATTTCACCATAAATATTTAACATATGAATCTCAAATTTTCGGTGATTACTGAGTTTAAAATTCTCTTTCAACTGATGTAGTCGAGGCAGAAATCAGGTAAACAATGACTTCAGCAAGGAGCGAATATTAATTTTGTAGCTGGCTGATGGTGGGTTTAAAGAATACTACTGGTGTGGAAGGTAGAACGCTAAGAAGAAAACTTAAAAAGAGGAAGAAGAAAAAAATCGACAAAATTTGTGCGCTCCGAGAATTGAACTCCGGACCTCTGGATTAAAAGACGAACGCTCTAACCACTCGGTCATTCAACTACCGATTGAATTTAAAACATTGAAATAAAATATATGTAGAGAAGATGCGCTTCGGGGACAGAAGTTTTTCTTTCTTCCTATATCTATGGCGCTCCGGTTCTCGGAAAACAGTTCCTTGCCTTTACTTGTAGTGGAATAGGTAAGGTAAGTCAAGGCCTCGTAGGTTTTTAGATACTCTTTAATGCAACAGCAAGTAAAGGCAAAACTACGATAACAGTCTGTGTCACCAGAACACAAAGTAAGAATGTTTAGACTTGCCACAAGTCAAACTCGCTATAAATGTAAAAACTTTCATTCTTGAAAAATAAATCTGTATATTCCAAAGGCACTAATGTACCGATCAATTCGAAACATCACCATCCCCCCCCCGGGCAACCACCGGGCATTTGACTCATTTTTGTGCCCGGGGAGTAGGGAATTTGACATCGGTAGCTGTCCTTGGGGTGGGGAATTTGACACCGAATGGGAGGGGTGGGGGGGGGGGGGGGATTTGAACAAGTTGTCTCGATTTCGAATTCATGTTCCGTTCTCGTCCTCGATCGAATCATGGAGGACACTTTTATATTAGATACATTTAAAGGACAAAACTCCGCTTTTGTGAGTGAGTGGCTGAAGAATAAGGGACTCCAAAAAGCCGTGTGCTGTGTTTGAAGGTATTAAAATGTAAATGTAAATTGCTTTTGAATATTTATAAAAGGCTCGACATGTAACAAATACCTGGGATACAAGGTCAAGGGCCGGCGCTTTTAAGTTATTATGGAAGCTGTTTTATAGAGGTTGCCCCTCCCGTGACAACCACAGCTCGAACGTTGCTTTATTTAATACTGTGTTGTAGTCCATTTGAATTTTAATATATTTTATTCTCAGTCACGAGTCTCACAAGAACTATAAGTTTTTCTACCCCTTTTTATATACGCGTACTACTTCGAATTTCGTCGCTTGTTAAAAAAGTACATGCATGCAACGATGGGAAAACATCTAGTCTTCAAGAACATATAAAGCATTGAAACTCAACTCCATCTGAAATTGTTCACGAAGACATTTTAGTCGGTTCATTCATTCTCCCGTCAGTACTGCTATTTTCGAATGACCTTTGGAACTGTGAAAAAAGTAATAACGTACTGACAACGTATCGTCGTATTAACCGAAACAACGTAGTGTAGACAATGGAACGCCTCCTTTGGACATTTTAAAGTTTATTAAACGCAATATTGAAGAGCAGTTTGCTCCAGGAACGTGTTTTTATATTTGTATATTTTAGATTAACAGGGCACAGCCTGGTTATTTAGTAAGATACCTGGTTGTCATCAAGTAACGCTGTTGTGCCTGATGGAGTGTTTTTTAACGATGCTGGCTATGAGGACCCAGGGGATACAAACAATGGGTAACTGACGAGGTGAACCAACCCAGAACGAGATAAAAAACTTACATCACGTGTTGTCGAAAACTAAAAATAGATTTAAATAATGATCATGGGACATGAGGATTCGTTCTCTTACCTCCTTTATTTGTTACTTCTCCGCGGAGAACTTCTCGCGAACTCCCCCAGATTCTACTGCATTATAGCTAAGTAGTCAGTAAGTTCGTACATCAAGGGCACCCAACAAGTACTTTTTGAAATTCGTTTGAAACCAGTTGACTGCAGCTTATCTAGCTATTTTAAGGCGCCTACTATGTCTTTTGACGTATTCTAGAAAGCTATTAGCTGTTCGGATTTTCTAGGTGGAAAAATACTATGGCAAAATATTCCCGGCCTACGAATTTGTTATTAGTCTAGAACAGAAACAAGAATTTTCTAGCCCAAGTAACTTCATGTTGCAAAGTTTTGTGGAGGTACGAATTGTTTAGGGATTCTTTTTTCCTTTAGGAAATTCTTAGGGGATGAAAATGTATTGTTCTGACTCTATTGATATTTTAGTCTTCCTTTTCTTCTATAATTTTCTAGGGATTGAAAACAAATTTTCTAGCTAGTATTTTAGAAAAACAATTTTCTAGGGACAATTTTTTCAAATCCGAAAGTTTTAGGCTACCTTACTCTCCCGAACAGCTTTTTAACCGAAAACTTCGTTTGGGTGCGGCTGTTTACATGCGTGTACCGCAAGTGGGCAAAGCCATGCTAGGAAACGGGTTAAAAAAACATGTTGTACCGTACTTATAAACTAACGCCCAAAGCACTTAGAAAAAGATTTCGAGATACTTAACTAAGTACAAATTGTATAAAGTTCTGCAACGTTCGATTTACGTATCAGTCAATTGAACCCCTGGATTGAACCCCAACCACCGACCCCCGCGACTTCAGTAGTGGGGTTAACCGGGCCTAAGGCCGTGGCAAACCTCTTTAGCACCTCGCTTTCTTTGGATTGGCCAGGGATTAACGCCTGGAGACAATCTACCGCTGATTTAACATTGTATAGCTACAGTGCGTGCTCTAACAGTTTTGAGCATAGAACTGATTCGTTTAAATAGCGTGGAGTTTTACATTTTTAGAGCTCTGAATTAGTATATAGGTATATCTCGGCGAATGTAGCGATCAATGCATTTAAATGTAAACCACTCTCCAGTGATCGTAGCGATCAACTTATCCCTGTATGGATTGCGAACTGCTCAAAACATGTCTCAGATATTCATTGATAACGGTATGCAATTTTAATGTTTTTTTTAACAGGAACCTAGTGTTTTTTTGGCGGGGATATGATTGCTATGTTGTTGCTATTTAACAAAAAGGTTTTGTAATCAAAGGTTTGTTGAGTACGTATTGGCTTCATGTAAGTAAAATAAAACCTATATTGAACCAGCAGTTTATCTCTATCCTTTTTAGAACTTTGTTTCAACAAGGAACAAGTCGCATCGAAAAATAAAGGCTGTGCTACAACTGTCTATTAAAAAAAAATGGGGTGTAAACCACTATGTCCCGGGGGTAGGGGCATTTGATCGCCTAATACGACGATGGGGTGGGGAATTTGAACAACATTTTTGGCCCGGGGGACGGGAATTTGAACAAACCAAACTCCAAAAATTCAAATGCCCGGGGGTTGCCCGGGGGGGGGGATGGTGATGTTTCGAATTGATCGGTACATAAATTATGTAACTCTATTTTTTTTAACACCCTGCGTACCCTGCGTACCCTGCATACCCTGCGTACCCTGCGTGCCCTGCGTACCCTGCGTGCCCTGCACCCTGCGTTTTACTCCGTCCGTATGCCGTATGGGATTCGAAGCCGAAGGTTTGGTGTGATAATTTCTAACTAGAGTAAAATTCATATTTTTCGGCTAAACCACACAAATTGGACCTTCAAATTCGTATATAATCTTACCTGGATATTCTTCTGATGTTCAGAGTTGTTTGGAGTCTGTTTTGCTTTGTCCTTGAAGTCATCTGCACAGATATTGTAAGTCAGCTCCAAGATAACAGCTTCAAGATGACAAAATGGCGAACGCAAACTGGAATGTTTCGTATTGCATTGTGGTCTATACACAAACCACAGGCGGCCCAGACTCTGATTATTCCCCAACTCGTGAATACCGTTGGGCGAAAACTTATCAGTTGTAAAAACGGCTAGAATTCGTCCATATTTTCCGACTGGCAATAAGAGAGGTTATTAGTTGGCTAAGCAGCTAATACGGCTGTGTATTTTTACGAGTCATTTGATTTTGGACAGCGTTTAGGCTACACTGGTTCCAGAGGTTTTCAGAGAGAGCCGCGGAGATAGAGGGCTGCGAAGAGCTCGCTGATCGCGGCTATTTTTCTGCGGCTATTCTGCTCCTGTATGGAATCCCCACACAGACACTGACGTAAATCGCCTTGAACAAGTTCAAAAAAACGCTGCCAGATTTGTTTCGAACAATTATAATCCTACTGTAAGCACATCTAATTTAGTCAGGTCATTAGGTTGGGACACTCTAGAACAAAGACGCCTCCTTAATCAATCAGTGCTGTTTTTTAAAATTAGAAATGGGCTGGTAAACATCCCTTTCCCTGAGTGTGTTACTACTTCCTCCAGATCTAGTAGACGCCATCAGTATAAGTACACACAACTTCCAGTTAATGTATTAGCATATAGCTATTCTTTTTTCCCTAGGGCTATAAGAGTATGGAACCTGCTTCCGTATGAAGCAGTTTCTGCTAACAGTCTAGCCAGTTTCAAGTCAGCCGCCCTGCCTGCCATTCGATCTATGCAGGTGCCTAGCCACCTGCGCAGGCTATAGATCGCTCGTATATATGTTTAGTTATTATTCTTATCTATTTAATATTTACTTAATATTTTGGTATGTGTCACGACTTAAATCGCGTAGTTTATTATTACTATTATTAGTAGTATTATTACTACCATTAGTAGTAGTAGTAGTAGTAGTAGTATTATCATTACTATTATGTTACTTAGTTTATTATTATTATTCTAATTTATATATTATTTAAACTCCCAGTATTAGTGAAAACTATCCCAGGGAGTATAACCATCTAAGTATCTAGAAAACCTCTGGAAACCAGGGTACGCTACCAATTTAGCGCATCACTGACTATTTATATGGCAGATATCGCATGTGGGAGGCAGTTTTACACCATCTCGAACTCGGTTATTTCGAACCTCTCGCTATCTCGAACTGAAATAAACCCGTTGAATTTTTAAGCCGTAGCTTTAGTTTGGTGTTACTTTTGTATAGATATCCTTCACAAACAACAAGTTAATTGACGGCACGCAGCTGGCGATTGAAGAAAAATCATAGTATTCGACATCAGCTCGTTTTCTACGGGGCTCGCACAGTGAAGTGAAAAAGATACCTTGTTTAAAGTAGCCGGTGAATACTTTCGATGATATATGTTCGCGATGCGAAACAACTTTTTAAATAAACTGTGAGGTTTAAAATGGCGTGCTTGAGTTCTTTTACTAACCGGAGTTGAACTTATTTAAAGTAAGTTTGATCGTGAATAGACCTTTTCCACGCGGCGGCCAAGATTGTTCATGAATATGGGGGAACTTATATCCTCCTTCCCCCTCCTCTCTCCCACCACAGGAATCCCAAATTAACCAGAGCCTGCAAGCAGGCTAGGGGGAACTAGGCTACTGGTATTCTGAGGTTCAGTTCGAGGCACAAACGTTATTTATACAGGGAAATGAAGACCACACAGTCAAAGAATACTATCATAGCATGAAACTCGGACAACTTTACGCTTCTTTATTGAATACGTAAAGTTGCGTAAAGTTGGTTGCCATCTTTACGTAGATTTTCGTAAGCGTAAAGATGCGTAAAGTAATTAAGTTGCTATCTTTATGCAGATTTACTTGGAAGCTAAAAGTAGAGTTATGTGCTATCTTTACGTAGATTGACGGAAGCATAAAGATGCGTAAACACAGGGCCGGTATAAAGTTTCTCAGCCTGACTGTGTAAAATCCCAGAAAGGATCGTTAAGACCCATGGCCATGCATAAAATTTGAAGACGGTTAGAGATGTGTTTAATTAATAAAATAAACGGAAAACAACAATGTTGCGTGCATATTGATATATTTTAATGTTAACACATCACATTTCCCAATTTGAGCGTAAAGAAAATATCTGAAGGATAATAAAGACAATTAACGATATTGAATACGAGTGTAGTTTACCGTGAGACGTATAAAACAAGTCTATCCGTGATTTATAGAAATAATTGAGCTATATATATTCCCTTGTACTTGTCAGTTTGTAAATTGTTGAAGACGTGAAGAATGACTCCTGTGAACAGCACACTTTTTTTTTACTGGTCATTATACAGTCCGTATACATCAAGATCAGTACACGTCAGTATACCGGCCCGTGTACGGTAACTCGTACACAGCGTATAATGAATCAGATGTATACTGGTCATTATACAGTCCGTATACATCAATATCAGTACACGTCAGTATACCGGTCCGTATACGGTAACTCGTACACAGCGTATAATGAATCAGATGTATACTGGTCATTATACAGTCCGTATACATCAATATCAGTACACGTCAGTATACCGGTCCGTATACGGTAACTCGTACACAGCGTATAATGAATCAGATGTATACTGATCATTATACAGTCCGTATACATCAAGATCAGTATACGTCAGTATACCGGTCCGTACACAAGGTGTATACGGACTCAGCATACTTCATTATACATGACATTTCATGCAGTGTAGTGGTGAGTGCAGGGCCGTAGCATGACCTGAAAAACTGGGGGGGCACAAAGTCATTTCGCAACCTAACCCCTGGGTTTCCGAGGGGGCCAGGTATCTTGTTTGTTTGTTTTTGGAAAACATTTGGGGGGGCACGAGCCCCCCCGGCCTCTAAGGGCGCTACGGCCCTGGAGTGTGTGAGGAGTAAAAGCAGGCCCCCACCAGCTTTAAGTTGTATAATACTCAGCTTGCTATAACAAATAACATATTTATTTTTTATTATTTGTCTATCAAACTGTATTTTTCTTTTTCTTATATGTTTCTGCTCAAATTCGTCTTTCCCTCGTTTCATCTCAGAGCAGCAATTTAGGCAATTTACAATAAAGGATTTCAGTGTTTTGCTCTTCTGAGCTTAATTGCTGTCGTCACACGTACCATGAAATCGTTAACACATACAAGTGAAAAAAGTAAGAAATAACAAGGAACAGCGTTGAAGAAACGTTCTGATAAACAGCATGGGAAATTGATCGACATCGCCATTAAATTCTGGACTTAAGGCTGGAAGATATAGAGAAAAGATGCGATGTAGGAAATTGCTATTTCAAAAAAATATACGAGAGTTTGTACGAAGAGGAAGAGAAGAGTATTTGGGTTTACACTAGTACCGAACGAAGTGCTGAGGATGTTGTATTTAGTTCATTGTTTCGCATCCCTTCCTAATTATATCCTGCTTCTGTTTTTATATATCTTCTCCTAATCCTCACAATGGGCAAACTGTCTATAGTCTTATAGAATATGTAGGAGAAATAGTAGTGTTAGCTCATAATTAACGACAAATTGCCAGAATAGTATTTTATCGTAGGTTTATTAGTTTGTCGTTTAATTCATGATGCTGTAGGATAATTCCAGGCCGCAGTGTTGTGGTACAGTTTCTGGCCCTGGCGTTTTTTGTTGTTGCGGTAGTCCTGTCCCTTAGATTTTGCATGCGCAAAATGAAATTTATTTAACAACTGAAATTTAGTGCTTCTTCAGTTTATGTCAGGTGCGATAATAGTTCCCAGTCTGTTGGTAGCGGAAGACAATCAATATGAATTATTAACTTGAATGTCATCCAAAACCTTTTAATCGCGTCTTTTTAAATTTGCCAGGAAATCTTTTAGTTCACACTCGTATAAAGGAGCTACTACTAATTACTGTGAATTCAATAGCGCGTGTTCAGTGTGGTATTAGACACAAAAACTGAAAAGGTAAATACCAGCGGCCTGTCAGAGGGAGAAAGTAGGTAAGTGGCTAGTCATAGGGGTATAGAATATTTTGAAACAATTAAGGGTCTCGGCGAGTCTCTGATTTGACCATTCTATCAATACCCCTAGTGATTTAATGCACTGGTCAGTCAAATAACCCCTCCCTCCCGACTCCCGCGACATGACTAACAAGTTCCCCGGCCAAAATCACTAGGTTCCTTTTAAAAAGCCTTTTTTTAAATATCCCTGCCGCCCGAGACCCTTGGAAACCATAGCTGAGATTTTGATATTTCTTATAGTACTCGTGGTATCTTGGAATGTTTTGAGGAGTTTGTAGTGCATTCAAATTGACGATCGCCGAGATAGACCAATTCGCAGCTCAATCCAGAGCTTGGAAAATGTTATATCCGCGCTTTTTTACCGAATTTCCCCGCTCAAAAACTGTACTGTATTCGTTAGTGTTAAATTACCGCTAGATTTCCCCGCAGCCGGACGCTTTTAATTCCCCAGCCAATTCAAATAAAGCGAGGTGTTAGATTAGGTGTTTGCCTCTTCTTACCGTATTTCTCCTACACATTTCATATAAATTTTGCCAGTTGTGAGGATAAACAGTAGATGCAGGAAATCATTAAGAAGGGATTGCAAAACAATGAACTAAAAACAAAACCTTTGTCAGCACATCATTCAATACTATAGTGTAAACTCACATACTATTCATGTTTCTTTAACATGTACTCTCCCAGTTGCCTCTACAGCTTGTCCATGCAGGACAAGAAATTCTCAAGTTAGAAAAAGGAATCTGCTTCCTTCTGAATTGAGGTCATGCATTTATGCTATACCACATAACCGTGCTGCCAAACGCCAGTCGAATACCAGACTGTGGCTCAGCAATACTGACAAAGTAAGTCTTGACAAGCCTTCACTACTCAACTGAAGGTTTAACTGTAAAGGGCTAGAACTTAGTACACGACGAACGCTGAGTTACTTACATATGAGGACCGGCCGAGGTTGATTCCTGAAGGGAAGTTCACTATTTAGACTAGAAAGTGATTCGGAAGGGAAGATAGTTTATATACTAGAAAGTGCTTCAAAGGAATATAATTTTGACTCTGTAACCAGAAACACAGCACATCAATTGATCACATCGATCAAGAAAACAACTCAAAAGTCTTCAATATCTAGAACAGATGCCTTTCGGCCAGCACTAAATAAAATATATCGGCTTTGAATACAGAGCAGTCCCAGAGGGTTAAATCTTTTACTCTTGCAAGGTTTAGATACTAGAGACGGTTCTTATACAACACCAACGAAAGCGAAAAGGGAGAGAAGGGAGGAGAGAAACAGAAGAGAGAAAGACTCAATTTATCAACCATTTTCAGAGTTACCTTACGATGGGAAACATCGTTATTAAATGAATTATTTTGTCCATTGAATTGTGCGTTTCCTTGTGTGGTAATATGCTACTTTTGATTATTTGCTGTCGTTTCAAACAACTTCGCAATCAGTCCAACATTCTAATAATTAATGCAGCAACATTGGACCTTCTCAACTCCATCATTAACATTCCCTTAGCGCTAGACTTTCTTGTGCTGAACACTGGAAACCTCGATGGAACAATCGTACCAGTTGTCGTCCACTATTTGATGAATGTTTTCATGGTTTTGACTTTGCATTGCAACCTTCTTTTGATGGCAGAAAGGTATGTGGCAATCAAGTTCGCGTTGTGGTATCGTGCGTGGAAAACCGAATTCAAAAACGCTGAAAGCAGTTTTGTTACTATGGTATCTACTTTTACGTACAAACGATTTTACAGAGATCGTACGAGTGCTTAGAAAACCGCATGGTTACACTACAACCATTAGCGTTTACTGTGTCGCAGTATCGAAGTAACGGAAAGTACATTAGTTTTGTCTTCTTGGCGTTTATTTTGGTCACTCTGACGACCGGAGCCCTGCTTATTTATAGAGAGCTATGCCGCGCTTACAAGAGGCGCTCTGGCTTTGATGGGATCAACGTTTGTACATCAAAAGGAATCAGCGGCTAAAGCTATGAAAGATATCTACAGCGGGAGAACTATTGTGCTTGTTGTAGTTCTTTTCACTGTGAGTTTCATTCCTGGATTTGTGGTGTCCCTTAATGCGCATTGCTGGTTACAACGGTGACAATATGTGGCTTACATATTGCATGTTTGTAAACGTCGCACTTGAGTTCAATGCTTAATCCATTCATTTACCTCACTCGTGCTCAACAACTGAGGAAGGCTGCTCTTGAGTTTTCTACAATATCCTTTTGGGAAAAGTCCTCTAAAGGAAAGGAAAAAGACTAAATGCCGGGCGCGAAGTCATTCAACCCCCGTTGATGTTCCAAAACAAAACTCATACAGAAAATTCCTCACACGGAGAAGTACAATTGATGAGTTTTAAAAATCGAGTTTCGCAGGAACCTACAACCTCGATGTCATAGACACAATACTACTTGGTGTCGGAAAATACGCTAGCAACTCTGCTGTCTAGCAGAACTGGGGAGATTTGCACTACATAATGATGCAAAATTCAGATGTATTAAATTTTTGGTCCAGTATATAGCAAACCCAGATGACCCACCCAAACCCTCTCGTGATATGTACTCTGACATGAAATCAGAGACCAAAAAAGCTTTTGGGAGCACTAAAACATGCTAACTCCAAATTGGTTTTTGGAAATATCTGGTTGGACCAAGAGTTAAATAATGTCCATGCACCTAACCTCGAACCTATACAAGAAAATAAGCAAGGATTAATGATATAGAATTTCAAGTCTGGCTGGGGGATCTACATAACGACAATAGGAGCGACCCTGACCAGAAGAATAAATTGAGAACAGACCACCTTTTTAAAGTCACATTTATCAGAGGTTAAGAACCTTAGGCACAGAAACGCCCTCGCTAGATTACGAATAAGCAATCATTCGCTAGAAATAGAAAAGGGGCAGATACTCCGGTATCTGAAGAAAGAACTTATTTTCAGTGCCCCAATGAGACCGAAGATGAAAGCCACTTTCTTGTTAAATGCCCTTTATATAACAACTTGAGGAACGAATTATTTGCTCAATTTAGCTCCCTTAATATCAATCGTAAAAGAATGTCAGGCGATCAGTTGTTCCTCTTAATGGATAGATCCTCCACCTAAACTCGAAAACATAGTAGCGAAATACATATTTAACAATCTTAGTTAGATATATATACTGTATAAAATATTTGGATTCAGTTAATGTACACGTTCGTACACAATATTGAACACAGAATTGCACTTACGCGCCTTAGAATAAGTAATCACTGCCTTGAAATTGAGAAAGGGAGGCGTGAAAAGCCATATCGGAAAGTCGAGGACGAATCTGTCCCAAATGTAAAAGGGAGACTTACAACACAACTTACGACTCTCTTAGATGCAGTATACTGATAATTAGTATCATCAATGATCAACGAAAGTACAACTTCGACAACACTAAATAACAACAACCCTCTTTAACATTACAACGAATCCACCGCTTGCACTCCAAAAGCAAGTTGCAAAATATGTTCACATGTTAAAGTACGCAACGAATCATGGTGCTGGTCCCTCAAATACTATTCCTACTTCCGGTAATTAGACTCTCCATTTTACATTTTAGGTTGTCGTTAATTAGCGTACTTGTAGCCTTCAGTTATCTCCTTACAGATTCACTTTAAACATCCTGCAAGACCAATGTACAAAATTGTATACGGTGCTAATAAATATATCTATAGTGAAGGCTCGTATTGGAAGGACAACGTTTTCAATCATGGTGGAGCCACGTTCAGTCGCAAGTACGAATAACCAGCAGTTGTAATGAAAACGGACATGATAATAATAATAATAAATAATAATGGTCATATTTATATAGCGCCATATCACCACAGTCTCGTGGCGCTTTACATATTACTGACATATCCCGCCAGTGATTTTTTTCGGACTGCTAACGGCGCTAATAGCTGCCACGCAGTTTACAATGTTGAGTGTGTGGTTAGTGCAATGGCCAGGCTGCTGTACCGGGTGACAATCCCCTTCTCTTTTTCGAGTAGTACAACAGGTTCTTTCACGTCCCCTTCAAATACTGATTAGAAGTGGAAGGAGACAAGGCCAACGACTTATAAAACGTCCCTGCTCAAGGACGCGGCCGAGATTCGAACCCCCGACCTCCCGCACTCTAGACCGTGCTCTACCAACTGAGCTAACCGGTGAGGCGGAAGTGATGAACTGATCCTACAACACTTGGTTGCCGAGATCGCAGCCATATTGAAAAGTGTGCCCTTCTTGTACGAGGCATGTCACGTGATTTTGAAAAGGCCTATATATTAAAACAAACTCTAAAAGTAATTTGAATATCACCAAATTTTCTTTGTGATCTGATCATAATTTTCCGTTTCCTGTGAATTTTCTTCAACAAAAAGAGGCCTAGCTGAGTGGCCTTAACTCGGGCAACCTAGAAATAGGTTAATTTATAATACATGGAGTTCTAGCATATTTTTGTGCCATAACATGATTTGTGCGGCTAGGGGAACTGGATAATTGATTCACTACTCATGCTCGTGATAATTTACATATAATGAAAAACTCGCTAGCGAGAAATCAGAAACTCGCTAGCGAGAAGTGGGAAAAAATCGCTAGCGAGAAATCAGTAACTCGCTAGCGAGAAATCAGAAACTCGCTAGCGAGAAGTGAAAAACTCGCTAGCGACAAATCAGAAACTCGCTAGCGAGAAGTGGTAAACTCGCTAGCGAGAAATCAAAAACTCGATCGCTAGCGAGAAAAAATTAAAACTTTCTCGATGCAACTCGACTATACCTTTACATAACTGAGCATGTAGCTTCTATAACTCAACAGTGTTCATAGACGTTTCAACCATTAATAGATAGTTGATTGACTTTTGGCAGCAACGGCTTGCCATACCATAACACTAAATAAACTTTTGTTTCAGTGTAGTTTCACGTTTACGGCAGATCATTGTCTTGTTACTAGTATTAAAAGGTTTCGGCAGAAATCATTGTAGATGTTTGCGTATTAAAATCTCAACTCTTCTTGGAGTCTGAATTTCCACGTGCATGCAATCAGTCAGGCGTGAACGGGTCAGTCTGATTTTTTTACAGAACATCAACCGAGTTTTGAAGCAACGTTTGTCATATTTGAAAGACGTGCAAAAACTCCTATACTCTTACCTGAAAACTTCTACACTTATGAATTTCTTCAGCATATTACCGAGATAAATCACCACTCACCTTTTGCACTGTTCTTCAAACCACGAGGCGAACCGTAAATCGTAATGCATCATGGACATGCTGAGTAAATTTATGCGCAAAGGTACAAACCACGTTTTTCGTGTTTGGATTGCGCCTGTGGACCACAGGTAGCCCGCGTTAAGATTAGTATGCGTTCTCGCTCTCGCTCGAACGCAACAATTAAGGGTCTCGGCGAGTCTCTGATTTGACCATTCTATACCCCTAGTGATTTAATGCACTGGTCAGTCAAATAACCCCTCCCTTCCGACTCCCGCGACATAGCGGGGCATTTCACAGTTTGGCCTTCCTGACTAACAAGTTCCCCGGCCAAAATCACTAGGTTCCTTTTAAAAAGCCTTTTTAAAAACATCCCTGCCGCCCGAGACCCTTGGAAACCATAGCTGAGATTTTTGATATTTCTTATAGTACTCGTGGTATCTTGGAATGTTTTGAGGAGTTTGTAGTGCATTCAAATTGACGATCGACGAGATAGACCACTTCGCAGCTCAATCCAAAGCTCGGAAAATATTATATCCGCGCTTTTTTACCGAATTTCCCCGCTCAAAAACTGTACTGTATTCGTTAGTGTTAAATTACCGCTAGATTTCCCCGCAGCCGGACGCTTTTAATTCCCCAGCCAATCCAAATAAAGCGAGGTGTTAGATTAGGTGTTTGCCTCTTCTTACCGTATTTCTCCTACACGTTTCATAGAAATTTTGCCAGTTGTGAGGATAAACAGTAGATGCAGGAAATCATTAAGAAGGGATTGCAAAACAATGAACTAAAAACAAAACCTTTGTCAACACATCATTCAATACTATAGTGTAAACCCACGTACTATTCATGTTTCTTTAACATGTACTCTCCCAGTTGCCTCTACAGCCTTCTCCATGCAGGACAAGAAATTCTCAAGTTAGAAAAAGAATCTGATCAATTCTTCAAGTTCCTTTTGAATTGAGGTCATTTATGCTATACTGACGACATAACTGGTGCCAAACGCCAGTCGATTACCAGATGTGACACAGCAATACTGACAAAGTAAGTCTTGACAAGCCTTCACTACTCAACTGAAGGTTTAACTGTAAAGGGGTAGAACTTAGTACACGACGAACGTTGTCAACAGAAGCTGAGTTACTTACATATGAATGCAACTCAGTGGGACCGGCCGAGGTTGATTCCTGAAGGGAAGTTCATTTAGACTAGAAAGTGATTCGGAAGGGAAGATAGTTTATACTAGAAAGTGCTTCAAAGGAATATAATTTTGACTCTGTAACCAGAAGTACAGCTGTCGCACATCATTTGATGACATCGATACGATCAAGAAAACAACTCAAAAGTCTTCAATATATAGAACAGCTAGCTAGACGCCTTTCGGCCAGCACTAAAAAAAATATTTCGGCTTTGAATAGAGCAGTCCCAGAGGGATAAATCTGTTACTCTTCCAAGGTTTAGATACTAGAGACGGTTCTTATACAACACCAACGAAAACGAAAAGGGAGGAGAGAAACAGAAGAGAGAAAGACTCAATTTATCAACCATTTTCAGAGCTACCTTACGATGGGCAACATAATTAAATGTCTCATTTTGTCCATTGAATTGTGCGTTTCCTTGTGTGGAAATTTGCTACTTTTGATGCTTTGCTCTCGTTTCAAACAACTTCGCAATCAGTCGAACATTCTAATAATTAATGCAGCAGCATTGGACCTTCTCAACTCCATCATTAACATTCCCTTAGCGCTAGACTTTCTTGTGCTGAACACTGGAAACCTCGATGGAACAATCGTACCAGTTGTCGTCCACTATTTGATGAATGTTTTCATGGTTTTGACTTTGCATTGCAACCTTCTTTTGATGGCAGAAAGGTATGTGGCAATCAAGTTCGCGTTGTGGTATCGTGCGTGGAAAACCGAATCAAAAACGCTGAAAGCAGTTTTGTTACTATGGGTATCTACTTTTACGGTACAAACGATTTTACAGATCGTACGAGTGCTAAGAAAACCGCATGGTTACACTACACCATTAGCATTTACTGTGTCGCAGTATCGAAGTAACGGAAAGTACATTAGTTTTGTCTTCTTAGCGTTTATTATGGTCACTCTGACGACCGGAGCCCTGCTTATTTATAGAGAGCTATGCCTCGCTTACAAGAGGCGCCTGGCTTTGATGGGATCAACGTTTGTACATCAAAAGGAATCAGCGGCTAAAGCTATGAAAGATATCTACAGCGGGAGAACTATTGTACTTGTTGTAGTTCTTTTCACTGTGAGTTTCATTCCTGGATTTGCGGTGTCTTTAATGCGCATTGCTGGTTACAACGGTGACAATATGTGGCTTACATATTGCATGTTTGTAACGTCGCACTTGAGTTCAATGCTTAATCCATTCATTTACCTCACTCGTGCTCAACAACTGAGGAAGGCTGCTCTGAGTTTTCTACAATATCCTTTTGGGAAAAGTCCTCTAAAGGAAAGGAAAAGACTAAATGCCGGGCGCGAAGTCATTCAACCCCGGTTGATGTTCCAAAACAAAACTCATACAGAAAATTCCTCACACGGAGAAGTACAATTGATGAGTTTTAAAAATCGAGTTTCGCAGGAACCGACAACCTCGATGTCATAGACACAATACTACTTGGTGTCGGAAAATACGCTAGCAACTCTGCCTGTCTAGCAGAACTGGGGAGATTTGCACTACATATAATGATGCAAAATTAAGATGTATTAAATTTTAGTCCAGTCTAGCAAACCCAGATGCCCCACCCAAACCCTCTCGTGATATGTACTCTGACATGAAATCAGAGACCAAAAAAGCTTTTTGGAGCACTAAAACATGCTAACCCAAATTGGTTTTGGAAATATCTGGTTGGACCAAGAGTTAAATAATGTCCATGCACCTAACCTCGAACCTATACAAGAAAATAAGCAAAGGATTAATAATGATATAGAATTTCAAGTCTGGCTGGGGGATCTACATAACGACAATAGGAGCGATCCTGACCAGAAGAATAAATTGAGAACAGACCACCTTTTTAAAGTCACATTTATCAGAGGTTAAGAACCTTAGGCACAGAAACGCCCTCGCTAGATTACGAATAAGCAATCATTCGCTAGAAATAGAAAAGGGCAGATACTCCGGTATCTGAAGAAAGAACTTATTTTCAGTGCCCCAATGAGACCGAAGATGAAAGCCACTTTCTTGTTAAATGCCCTTTATATAACAACTTGAGGAACGAATTATTTGCTCAATTTAGCTCCCTTAATATCAATCGTAAAAGAATGTCAGGCGATCAGTTGTTCCTCTTAATGATAGATCCTCCACCTAAACTCGAAAACATAGTAGCGAAATAAATATTTAACAATCTTAGTTAGATATATATACTGTATAAAATATTTGGATTCAAGTTAATGTACACGTTCGTACACAATATTGAACACAGAATTGCACTTACGCGCCTTAGAATAAGTAATCACTGCCTTGAAATTGAGAAAGGGAGGCGTGAAAAGCCATATCGGAAAGTCGAGGACAGAATCTGTCCCAAATGTAAAAGGGAGACTTACAACACAACTTACGACTCTCTTAGATGCAGTATACTGATAATTAGTATCATCAATGATCAACGAAAGTACAACTCGACAACACTAAATAACAACACCCTCTTTAACATTACAACGAATCCACCGCTTGCACTCCAAAAGCAAGTTGCAAAATATGTTCACATGTTAAAGTACGCAACGAATCATGGTGCTGGTCCCTCAAATACTATTCCTACTTCCGGTAATTAGACTCTCCATTTTACATTTTAGGTTGTCGTTAATTAGCGTACTTGTAGCCTTCAGTTATCTCCTTACAGATTCACTTTAAACATCCTGCAAGACCAATGTACAAAATTGTATACGGTGCTAATAAATATACCTATAGTGAAGGCTCGTATTGGAAGGACAACGTTTTCAATCATGGTGGAGCCACGTTCAGTCGCAAGTACGAATAACCAGCAGTTGTAATGAAAACGGACATGATAATAATAATAATAAATAATAATGGTCATATTTATATAGCGCCATATCACCACAGTCTCGTGGCGCTTTACATATTACTGACATATCCCGCCAGTGATTTTTTTCGGACTGCTAACGGCGCTAATAGCTGCCACGCAGTTTACAATGTTGAGTGTGTGGTTAGTGCAATGGCCAGGCTGCTGTACCGGGTGACAATCCCCTTCTCTTTTTCGAGTAGTACAACAGGTTCTTTCACGTCCCCTTCAAATACTGATTAGAAGTGGAAGGAGACAAGGCCAACGACTTATAAAACGTCCCTGCTCAAGGACGCGGCCGAGATTCGAACCCCCGACCTCCCGCACTCTAGACCGTGCTCTACCAACTGAGCTAACCGGTGAGGCGGAAGTGATGAACTGATCCTACAACACTTGGTTGCCGAGATCGCAGCCATATTGAAAAGTGTGCCCTTCTTGTACGAGGCATGTCACGTGATTTTGAAAAGGCCTATATATTAAAACAAACTCTAAAAGTAATTTGAATATCACCAAATTTTCTTTGTGATCTGATCATAATTTTCCGTTTCCTGTGAATTTTCTTCAACAAAAAGAGGCCTAGCTGAGTGGCCTTAACTCGGGCAACCTAGAAATAGGTTAATTTATAATACATGGAGTTCTAGCATATTTTTGTGCCATAACATGGTTTGTGCGGCTAGGGGAACTGGATAATTGATTCACTACTCATGCTCGTGATAATTTACATATAATGAAAAACTGAGAAATCAGAAACTCGCTAGCGAGAAGTGGAAAAAAATCGCTAGCGAGAAATCAGTAACTCGCTAGCGAGAAATCAGAAACTCGCTAGCGAGAAGTGAAAAACTCGCTAGCGACAAATCAGAAACTCGCTAGCGAGAAGTGGTAAACTCGCTAGCGAGAAATCAAAAACTCGATCGCTAGCGAGAAAAAATTAAAACTTTCTCGATGCAACTCGACTATACCTTTACATAACTGAGCATGTAGCTTCTATAACTCAACAGTGTTCATAGACGTTTCAACCATTAATAGATAGTTGATTGACTTTTGGCAGCAACGGCTTGCCATACCATAACACTAAATAAACTTTTGTTTCAGTGTAGTTTCACGTTTACGGCAGATCATTGTCTTGTTACTAGTATTAAAAGGTTTCGGCAGAAATCATTGTAGATGTTTGCGTATTAAAATCTCAACTCTTCTTGGAGTCTGAATTTCCACGTGCATGCAATCAGTCAGGCGTGAACGGGTCAGTCTGATTTTTTTACAGAACATCAACCGAGTTTTGAAGCAACGTTTGTCATATTTGAAAGACGTGCAAAAACTCCTATACTCTTACCTGAAAACTTCTACACTTATGAATTTCTTCAGCATATTACCGAGATAAATCACCACTCACCTTTTGCACTGTTCTTCAAACCACGAGGCGAACCGTAAATCGTAATGCATCATGGACATGCTGAGTAAATTTATGCGCAAAGGTACAAACCACGTTTTTCGTGTTTGGATTGCGCCTGTGGACCACAGGTAGCCCGCGTTAAGATTAGTATGCGTTCTCGCTCTCGCTCGAACGCAACAATTAAGGGTCTCGGCGAGTCTCTGATTTGACCATTCTATACCCCTAGTGATTTAATGCACTGGTCAGTCAAATAACCCCTCCCTTCCGACTCCCGCGACATAGCGGGGCATTTCACAGTTTGGCCTTCCTGACTAACAAGTTCCCCGGCCAAAATCACTAGGTTCCTTTTAAAAAGCCTTTTTAAAAACATCCCTGCCGCCCGAGACCCTTGGAAACCATAGCTGAGATTTTTGATATTTCTTATAGTACTCGTGGTATCTTGGAATGTTTTGAGGAGTTTGTAGTGCATTCAAATTGACGATCGACGAGATAGACCACTTCGCAGCTCAATCCAAAGCTCGGAAAATATTATATCCGCGCTTTTTTACCGAATTTCCCCGCTCAAAAACTGTACTGTATTCGTTAGTGTTAAATTACCGCTAGATTTCCCCGCAGCCGGACGCTTTTAATTCCCCAGCCAATCCAAATAAAGCGAGGTGTTAGATTAGGTGTTTGCCTCTTCTTACCGTATTTCTCCTACACGTTTCATAGAAATTTTGCCAGTTGTGAGGATAAACAGTAGATGCAGGAAATCATTAAGAAGGGATTGCAAAACAATGAACTAAAAACAAAACCTTTGTCAACACATCATTCAATACTATAGTGTAAACCCACGTACTATTCATGTTTCTTTAACATGTACTCTCCCAGTTGCCTCTACAGCCTTCTCCATGCAGGACAAGAAATTCTCAAGTTAGAAAAAGAATCTGATCAATTCTTCAAGTTCCTTTTGAATTGAGGTCATTTATGCTATACTGACGACATAACTGGTGCCAAACGCCAGTCGATTACCAGATGTGACACAGCAATACTGACAAAGTAAGTCTTGACAAGCCTTCACTACTCAACTGAAGGTTTAACTGTAAAGGGGTAGAACTTAGTACACGACGAACGTTGTCAACAGAAGCTGAGTTACTTACATATGAATGCAACTCAGTGGGACCGGCCGAGGTTGATTCCTGAAGGGAAGTTCATTTAGACTAGAAAGTGATTCGGAAGGGAAGATAGTTTATACTAGAAAGTGCTTCAAAGGAATATAATTTTGACTCTGTAACCAGAAGTACAGCTGTCGCACATCATTTGATGACATCGATACGATCAAGAAAACAACTCAAAAGTCTTCAATATATAGAACAGCTAGCTAGACGCCTTTCGGCCAGCACTAAATAAAATATTTCGGCTTTGAATAGAGCAGTCCCAGAGGGATAAATCTGTTACTCTTCCAAGGTTTAGATACTAGAGACGGTTCTTATACAACACCAACGAAAACGAAAAGGGAGGAGAGAAACAGAAGAGAGAAAGACTCAATTTATCAACCATTTTCAGAGCTACCTTACGATGGGCAACATAATTAAATGTCTCATTTTGTCCATTGAATTGTGCGTTTCCTTGTGTGGAAATTTGCTACTTTTGATGCTTTGCTCTCGTTTCAAACAACTTCGCAATCAGTCGAACATTCTAATAATTAATGCAGCAGCATTGGACCTTCTCAACTCCATCATTAACATTCCCTTAGCGCTAGACTTTCTTGTGCTGAACACTGGAAACCTCGATGGAACAATCGTACCAGTTGTCGTCCACTATTTGATGAATGTTTTCATGGTTTTGACTTTGCATTGCAACCTTCTTTTGATGGCAGAAAGGTATGTGGCAATCAAGTTCGCGTTGTGGTATCGTGCGTGGAAAACCGAATCAAAAACGCTGAAAGCAGTTTTGTTACTATGGGTATCTACTTTTACGGTACAAACGATTTTACAGATCGTACGAGTGCTAAGAAAACCGCATGGTTACACTACACCATTAGCATTTACTGTGTCGCAGTATCGAAGTAACGGAAAGTACATTAGTTTTGTCTTCTTAGCGTTTATTATGGTCACTCTGACGACCGGAGCCCTGCTTATTTATAGAGAGCTATGCCTCGCTTACAAGAGGCGCCTGGCTTTGATGGGATCAACGTTTGTACATCAAAAGGAATCAGCGGCTAAAGCTATGAAAGATATCTACAGCGGGAGAACTATTGTACTTGTTGTAGTTCTTTTCACTGTGAGTTTCATTCCTGGATTTGCGGTGTCTTTAATGCGCATTGCTGGTTACAACGGTGACAATATGTGGCTTACATATTGCATGTTTGTAACGTCGCACTTGAGTTCAATGCTTAATCCATTCATTTACCTCACTCGTGCTCAACAACTGAGGAAGGCTGCTCTGAGTTTTCTACAATATCCTTTTGGGAAAAGTCCTCTAAAGGAAAGGAAAAGACTAAATGCCGGGCGCGAAGTCATTCAACCCCGGTTGATGTTCCAAAACAAAACTCATACAGAAAATTCCTCACACGGAGAAGTACAATTGATGAGTTTTAAAAATCGAGTTTCGCAGGAACCTACAACCTCGATGTCATAGACACAATACTACTTGGTGTCGGAAAATACGCTAGCAACTCTGCCTGTCTAGCAGAACTGGGGAGATTTGCACTACATATAATGATGCAAAATTAAGATGTATTAAATTTTGGTCCAGTCTAGCAAACCCAGATGCCCCACCCAAACCCTCTCGTGATATGTACTCTGACATGAAATCAGAGACCAAAAAAGCTTTTTGGAGCACTAAAACATGCTAACCCAAATTGGTTTTGGAAATATCTGGTTGGACCAAGAGTTAAATAATGTCCATGCACCTAACCTCGAACCTATACAAGAAAATAAGCAAAGGATTAATAATGATATAGAATTTCAAGTCTGGCTGGGGGATCTACATAACGACAATAGGAGCGATCCTGACCAGAAGAATAAATTGAGAACAGACCACCTTTTTAAAGTCACATTTATCAGAGGTTAAGAACCTTAGGCACAGAAACGCCCTCACTAGATTACGAATAAGCAATCATTCGCTAGAAATAGAAAAGGGCAGATACTCCGGTATCTGAAGAAAGAACTTATTTTCAGTGCCCCAATGAGACTGAAGATGAAAGCCACTTTCTTGTTAAATGTCCTTTATATAACAACTTGAGGAACGAATTATTTGCTCAATTTAGCTCCCTTAATATCAATCGTAAAAGAATGTCAGGCGATCAGTTGTTCCTCTTAATGATAGATCCTCCACCTAAACCCGAAAACATAGTAGCGAAATACATATTTAACTGTTTTTCTCTTAGAGATAAGGAAAAACAATCTTAGTTAGATATATATACTGTATAAAATATTTGGATTCAAGTTAATGTACACGTTCGTACACAATATTGAACACAGAATTGCACTTACGCGCCTTAGAATAAATAAGCCGTAATCACTGCCTTGAAATTGAGAAAGGGAGGCGTGAAAAGCCATATCGGAAAGTCGAGGACAGAATCTGTCCCAAATGTAAAAGGGAGACTTACAACTCAACTTACGACTCTCTTAGATGCAGTATACTGATAATTAGTATAATCAATGATCAACGAAAGTACAATTCGACAACACTAAATAACAACACCCTCTTTAACATTACACTGAATCCACCGCTTGCACTCCAAAAGCAAGTTGCAAAATATGCTCACATGTTAAAGTACGCAACGAATCATAGTGCTGGTCCCTCAAATACTATTCCTACTTCCGGTAATTAGACTCTCCATTTTACATTTTAGGTTGTCGTTAATTAGCGTACTTGTAGCCTACAGTTATCTCCTTACAGAACATCCTGCAAGACCAATGTACAAAATTGTATACGGTGCTAATAAATATGTCTATAGTGAAGGCTCGTATTGGAAGGACACCGTTTTCAATCATGGTGGAGCCACGTTCAGTCGCAAGTACGAATAAGCAGCAGTTGTAATGAAAACGGACATGATGAACTGATCCTACAACACTTGGTCGCCGAGATCGCAGCCATTTTGAAAAATGTGTCCTTCTTGTACGAGGTATGTGACGTGATTTTGAAAAGGCCTATAATTGGGCCGCGTCAGGCAAAAAGGTCCCGGACGACATTCAAGTTAAATAATTCCTACAACAGTGTTCCTTATAATAACAGGTTGAAGATCGTATTGTATTCTTGACGAGAAGCGCTATATTTCATTCCGGCTAACAATAAATGTCAGTTTCAAGAAATTGACAACAAAAATCAGGGGTGAAATTTACATGATTTTGATGCAAGGGCCCGATCACAAATATGACCACAAAAAATAGGAATCCTGTCAGTGGGGATGATTTTGATGTATGAGATTCATTTATACCTGCTGGCATTAAAGAGTAAAACATAAATAAGATGAACAAGATGACCACATTTTGGCCAATTTTTTTTTTTTTACAGTCATTCTATTCCCCGTAGCTCATAATATGATTTTAGCAATAGTACAAGTTACACCTTGAAACAATCATCTGATGATAAGGAATCATTTGCGCCTGATAAAATTGTGATGACACCCTCGTGTAAAATATCGTAAATTTCGTCTTCGATTTCACTGGTCAAGTTCATGAAATCAACACTACTTGTTAGTAGCACAATGTGGCGCTCGCGATGCATATTGTAATAACATGGTGCAATTTCAGAATACATTTACATTTTATGTCGTCCGGGCCCTTTTTGCCTGACGCGGCCCATATATTAAAACAAACTCTAAAACTAATTTTAATATCACCAAATTTTCTTTGTGATCTGATCATAATTTTCCGTTTCCTGTGAATTTTCTTCAACAATAACTGTGTCTTGCATGTTTCTTGAGTGAAGTTTGTTTCTGCCTCAAATTTATTTTCAGCAGTTTGCTGTATTTATTTGGCTGACCTCTTTAATATTAGCTTGGAGATGGTTATTATTCAATCAGTTGACGCAGAATGTTTGCAAGCTCGTAAATATACTGATTGTAAATTTTGAGATAACAATATTGGCGTCATAGTTAATAGAGTGGAATGGTTATGAAACCCAGCGACCTTCTTTGTTATGTCTTTGTTCGCATTTTCAACCGTGACCGTGCACAAAACACGATAGAAATTAGAATATGTTAATCAATCAGCCAATAGAAACGTTTGGTTCAGTCGTTCAAGCGACGCTAATGACCGTGCACAATCTTTTGTCTTACCCCCTACCAACCTAAATCGCAGCGCCCTTGAAGTTTGCCTGGTTTCCTAACCATTCCTCTCCATTAAAGTGCCTATGAACCTTATTTTTTAAATTTTAGATATCAATTCTAAATCAAGCGAATAGTCGAATGGTAAAATATATTTTGCTTTGAATGCTGTGCCGCTGAGTTAAGGAGGTTTTAATATCCAAAATGCTAATTACACGACGTCAGGGGGAGGTATCTGCAATCACTTCTTAGTGGTTGTGAATGGGCGTTTCTACTGATGTAGGAAAACGAATTTCAAACATCATTTTATTTCAACCATGGGTATAACACTGATAATTTGAAAATTGGTTTAATTGTATCAAAACATTTTGTATAATAATTGATGCCTCCCCTGACGTCATGTAATTAGCATTTTGGATATTAAAACCTCCTTAACTCAGCAGCACAGCATTCAAAGCAAGATCTATTGTACCATTCTACTATTCACTTGATGTAGAATTGATATCTAAAATAAACAAATACGGTTCATAGGCACTTTAAATAAATTGCCATACAGTGTAGCCACGTACTAGAGAAATAATTTAAACATAGTGCCCCTAAGAGCAACTCGTGGATGGTCAGTGAGCTATTTTGGTATATACTTAAAATTACGTGCCCGATGACGTCATCATTACGTCATTACCACTAACTGATTGATAGGGACCCACTACCATGTCTGTCCAGGTTTGAGCCGACTGGCATTAGAAATGAGGGAGATATGCGCTTGTATTTAAAATCACGTGACCGATGACGTCATCGTTACGTCTTCACCAAGTGATTTATGGGGACCCACTACCATGTCTGTCCAGGTTTGAGCCGGCTGACATTAGATGGGCATGTACTTAAAATCACGTGACCGATTACGTCATCGTCACTAAGTTAATCATGGGGACCGAGTACCATGCCTGTCCAAGTTTGAGCTGCCTGGCATTAGAAATGAGGGAGATATATATGGGCATGTACTTAAAATCACGTGACCGATGACGTCATTGTTACGTCATTACCACTAAGTGATTGATAGGGGCCCCACTACCATGTCTGCCCAGGTTGAGCCACCTGCCACTAATCAGTTACGCGAGTTAGCCATGAAAATCTCATACCCGACATAAAAAGTATACTTGTGAAATATCGATTGAATCAGATGAGGACAATCGATAATATCGATTTGTTAACACCGTACGGAGTCAGGCCTGGTACGGAGTAAGTGCCGGCTTGAGCGAGCGAGCAACATGTCCTCCAATCACACGAGTTAAAAATAAGCATTTTATCCGCTCTGGGTTATGGTGTTCACCGCGCCCTCGTGCATCATCATCTTTATTCACACACTATACATACTTAATTTTACAATAATACAATCTATACAATAACCAGCCGATAACCTAGACTTTCTCAAAGTCCTTCTTAGCCCCCGGCACGAAGGACTTTTCCCACTTGCAGCGCGCCAAATTTACCGGTTGATTTTTCAACCGGAGGCGTGGCTTATGACGTACTAAGATTTGCCCAATCACAAAGCGTCAATTCTTCAGGCATTGTATGTTGGCGTGTCAAGTCAGTCGACCGTGGATGTGGTATTTACAATTTGATTGTACTCATAAAGAGTTTGTCAAAGGCGCGAAATGTAAGCTCCGCCCCTGTAACGTGTTTTCGCGCCAATACATAATCCCCCGAATCAATTTCCTGCAAGTGAAACAAGTCGAACTCGCCTCTCGCGCTCGATTTTTGACCCAGTAATCGCTTACCCAGTGACTCAGCGAGTTCGACTTGGAGCAAGTCTACCGATAACCTTACCTAATCCATGCTGATATATCGATCAGTCACGATTTGCCTGTTATTTTCACCCAACAATAGATCATTTCCTTTCCTAAATAGCTAAATAATATAAGGTATCAAATATTGCTACTTTAGTAGTTTCCAGTGAAAAGTGATTCAGTAAAAGTAGCAGAAATGTCGCTATAAAAACTTAAAATAACCCGAGTATTAGGCCCGGGAAAAGGAGAGGGGGAATGGGGAAGAAGAGAGTAACTTTCACAACCGCGTATTTTGCCAAGGAAACTGTTGACGGCTTTGTTTTTTTTTGCCGTTGAGGCGCGCAGATATTTAATTCTTTCGTTCACGGTATTTCTTCACATGACAAGAATCGCTGACAAAAATCACTTTGTCAAATAAGCCACTGGCTTCGACTTTACATTTATCTATTATAAACAAAAAAAATGTATACTTTATTACACTTTATATTCGCGACACTTTAATTTATAAAATCGCGAAAATTTGATGTCGCGTAAAATGTGTCGCGAAAATTAGGTGTCCATACATATAAGCTTTAAGTGAATATTAGTCCTTTAATAATCATTCCGATCCACTTATTCATTATTTTCGTCGTCCTCATCTTCAATCTCCTCTGCACCAAGTTCTTGGAGTATTTCGCTCGTAGTCGTTACCATTTACGAGCTCTTTAACTGAGTTCAACCAAAGAATTGAACCTTTCAACGGCTTAAATATTTTTCTCTACCACCAATTGACCCATACCAATGCATTTATTCATGAGCCATTTAGTTGCTAGGTGCCCGCTTTGCAAACCTTGTGGGGCATAAATGACTGTAAATAGCCATTGAAGTTTCTTGTGGTAAGACAATTTTATTACCATTCAACGTTTCACGCATTGGCCTACCGAGAAGTTACCTCGTTTACCTTGCCCAAGTTACAGTTTCGTTGCAGTTGTAGGTAATGGCAATTTTTTTACACTGGACATTGTACCTTGCAGGTTTTTACCAACCGGTGTGCCATGGTTACGAGCATAAGAGAAATACAAATAAAAAACAAAAATTGTATACGGTAGTCTGGTTTATTTTCGTTTTTAACCCAAATAATATTATATTTACACCACACCGGTCTTCCCCCACCGTTTGTATAAGATTGGGAAGTGACGATCGCGCTTAGCCAGGTGAAGGAGGCACGAGGCTGAAAAAGGGGACCTGGGTGGGCGATTGCTTGAGAAAACGAAGGACCGAGACATAGGGTATAGCCTTAGCATATAGAAAAGTTGCTTGAACGAATGCAAATTAGGTGTGTTGTCATCTTTTATACTGCACTTGTATGGGGTAAGACCGCTGCAAATAGCGAAGGTATTTGATGATTGAGCTATCGACGCAATCGCGAAAATAGTGACTCAGTTTCTACTAATTTAACAAAATCGCGAAAATAAGTGTCGCGAAATGACCAACCCCAAATCGCGAAAATAAATGCTCAATAAATGTTCAAAATGTCTGAACCACGCAAACACGGTTTATTTTTAGTTTCAAATAGACCAGTTTACGGTTCATGCGTAGTTGTACAAATCCAGTTTATTTGGCGGGCGGGCAGATGTCAGACCGCAATGAAAAACTAAGTGGTGGCCCCCAGGAACACTGAAGACTTTAACAACTAAGCTGACTGTGGGCGAGACGTGTCAGTCCTGTGCATGAACCGTAAACTGGTCTATGAGTGACAGATTTGAGAGCTTTGCACAGATATCATTCATTACTATTTTATCTCCCACTCTGAGTAGGTTATTTTAGTGCTTTTTTAAATATGATTAATATGAAGCAAAATTGTTTGTATTTTACGGAGTTTGCCAGTTTTCAAGCGTTCCAACCACGCGACTAAACGATAGTGTTGTAAAACCAACACCAAAGTAATTACAGAGACAATCACGGGAGCAAGTAAAAATACGAGTCACGAACTTAAGTAATTCGTGTTTGGTTTTATTTAAAACAGTCACGTGGAAAAGTGACGCAATCGTGGATAACTCTCGCTAACACGAAAATTGATTGCATGAACCAAACATTGGTTTTAGTTTAGAACTTGACTGACTGATAATTACAAAACACTTTTCACAGCTAATTGAAAAGCTAAGCAAACAAGAAACCAAAGCAATCACTTCAGTATTACTTTCGACACTCGATCGAAAACAAGAGTCGATTAAGGTATGAGAACCGCTGCGGGAAAAGACAGTCCTTCGAAACGGCAGCTGGTACTCTCTCTCCGCAGTGACTCTTAATTGATAAAACCAGTGTTTCTTCCCCCGACGCGGAACTAGACTAGTCAAAAACTGTATCGTAACACTAAACAATACTTTTATAACACCGAGTAGCCAATATATAATAGAAAGGGTCGTCTTTTCTGTCACTTTTGATATCTCAAATCCACTGTTGTACTACTGAAAAGTACATAAAAATATATTTAAAAGTCAGTCGTAAAAATAGACACGACGAAGTCAAATTCGAATGTCCAGTTCACTATAACAACACCGCGGTATCGATGTAGGAGCGGAGTATGGGAACGAGGTTTCAAATGGCCTTTTGCAGGGGTGGCAGAAAACGACTTCATTTATTTAAAGGCACGAGATGGGTAGTGGTATCAGTAAAACCCGTTTGTAAATGTTGTTCAATCGATTGTCGATTTTTCTAAACTGCTTTTTTGATGGGATCAGGCGACAGCAGTTCGTTTCGTTGTTGAAGTGATTGATCAGCACGTACCAGTTTCCTGCAAAAGGTTTATTGACTTATGAAAGCTTGCAAACTTTCCTCGATTGCTTGTTGCTCAAAGAGAAACTCGGAAATAAACTAGTACGAAATTGTAATTAACTGGCTCTGTCAACCAAATTGAACCTGCAAGTTTCTTTAAAACAAAACTACAAAAATAACACTTTTTCAACGGCGGATGGCAAAGATACTTGATTTCGGTTACAGTGAACCGATTTCAAGGTACTCTGAATTTCTCTTAAAAGCAGTATTTTCATCCACTCAAATTTTTACCATCTTTCATCAAAATCGTCTCAAAATTTCTCCAGTATACCTGGAAAGCATACGCTGCTAATCTGAGTAGTTATTTTTTGTCTTTCGTCGTGAGAAAGTTGATCATTTAGGGATTGACCAGAGGTACCACACTCCACTGCTACGTTTCGCGGTTTTCTCTTAATTTGCGTAAATTTAAAGCTCTAACTTACAGCTCATTCTTCATCAAGCTCGTTCCCAGAGCCCGCGTATCTTATGGTCAGCGCCTTGTATCTTCGCGCTGACCAAAATATTCGCGGGCTCTGGGATCGAATCGATTCGTCGTGCATTTCATTTCGCTTACGCATGATTACGCTGCACGCTGGTTCGCTTAAGCCCCGACCGAATTATCAAACAATGTTGAATTGCACGATCGAATTTTGTTCGATCCAACATTGTTCGATCATTTGTCCAACATTTTTTGCTTGATCAAATATTGGGTGAAGTTTGCTTTTCGTCAAAACATTTCATCCATTCTGTTCAAGCAACAAATGCTGTAGTGTTTGGCCAGTCTTACAACAAAGTTGCATCGATAAGCCAGACACGTCTACACTGTTAACCAATCAGGACTTGCTATTTTACTTTCGTACTTAGGCTCTTAGCGCCGACAGGTCTGCAAAACGTTGCGCATGCGTGAAATTTTACCCGGGAAAACGCGCGCGCGTCATTATGGTTGCAATTTCAATGGAAATTTGAAGTTCAAAGCATTTTTACAAAAAAAAATCAAGCCTCGATCTTCAATACTTACCATAAACCAATCCCAAATTTAATTGACTTTGACTCAACTAACAAAACTCTTAACTGTTGCGATTTTCCTCGTAACTCTGGTCGTTTCTGCTATGTTCGAGTTTCTGTACAAAAACCATTTGACATTTACAGCTGCTCCCGCGATTTCTACCGCTGACTGGGCATGCGCAGCATATTGCAGACCTATCGGTGATCATCGGTAGCGCCATCTTTTTTTTCTTCGTTTTTCAATTCCCGCCAATAATGTTGGTTCAGTCATCTGTCAGTGTTTTGCCGCCAACCCAATATTTTCATCCAACAAAGCGGCTGGATCGTGTTATCCAACTTTGACCAGGACTTTACATCGTATTTTGAAAGCTGATAAAACTCAGATCAAGCAAGTAAAAACCGTTTTCCTATTAGTCTTTTTACCACCTAAAGTCTATGTCTACGTTAAGTTTTGCCCCAGCAATTTCAAAACCATTTAAGACATTTCTTTACTACATTACAGTGTTCTGCAAGGATGCATACATGCATGCCTAACACTTCTTCACTTCAGCGGAATAGTGTTGGTTGTCAAATAAGGCAAATACAAGTGCTGCCTTCTAGAATCTTGTCCTGAACTTTGTCACTCGATGTAGATTTTTCAGCTTGTGTCGCAATAAAAGAACACAGAAACGCAGCCACTGTGCCACTCAAAGTGGCCCAGAATGCCCATCCAAACGAGCATTCATTCATTACAAAGGGCTCTGCGTTTTGGTACGACTTTGCACAGAGTTTCTTTACATGAACGTTACCCCAGCCGGCCGGATAGAGTACCAGGCCAATTATCAAGAATAGCCCTGAGGAATAAAAAGACGAAAAAAACATTAGCCCTCATTCCCATCTGATAACTGGTTGTTCACCTGCAAATACTTTTCTGAGTATGTGCACTACTGACCGAGAGACTCAACTTTCCAGTTGCGAATGTCTGGCGGTATAAAGTTATATTCGAAAGAAGTAGAGGATGAATTTCATTTTGTAATGAAGTGCAGCAAGTTCGAAAGGCAGCGAAAAATGCTATTTGATGAGGTTGTTAAAACAACTTCCTGTTTCGAGAACATGAACAGCTGGCAAATATTGTATTACTTGTCTGGTGCTAGAGAAAATGAGGGGTTATTCACGAACTTCCTGTTCCAGTGTTTTAAAGAGAGAGAATTGATGATTACTCGTACCTCCTAACTATCGCTTAGGATTATAACTTAACACAGATTGTTAAAAATGTTTAAACTATTATTAGTGTAATTTAGTAACTTATCATGTAATGACTGTTCGGAACGCTACGCGTTGTACAATGTCAATAAAGTTTATCAATATATTGTTATTTTGTTGAATGATAAAATATAGTTAAAAGAGGGGAATGGATGCGAAACCTAGCAACCTTCTTTGTTATAGATCTTTGTTCGCTTTTTTCAATCGTGACCGTGCATAAAACACAATAGATATTGTGTTAATAGAAACGTGTGGGGACGCTAATGAACTTCGACCGTGCACAATGTTTTGTCTTACCCCTTCCAACCTAAATCGCAGCCCTTTGTAAGCCCTTTGTAAGGTTGCCGGGTTTCCCAACTATTCCACTCTGTTAACTATGGATAAAACAATTATTAAACTTGGCTATCGCAAAATATTATCTGTCCATGTCAGGAGTGGACAAAACACTGACTCCCAGTCCATGGACTACCGCAAAAAAATACCATCCTGGGCAAGTAACTGCTGTAAGGAGCTTGTATCATACCTTCTTTGTGCTGTAGCTCGTATAACATTTATTATTTGCCATCTGTAGCTCGTATAATACCGGTATTCATGATTTCACATCGTTCCGCAGCCAGTTTGCATAACCACAGGTATTTCGGGTTACCTGTGGTCATTTAATACCGCTTGGCGAATTAGAGATAAACGGAGTGAAAGTACCACTCAATCAACTACATAAGGTATTGCTCTTATTTCTGAAGATATTTGTTACATATTATGGGGAAAATACATTCACACAGCGCATATATGAACTCTTCTCGAGGTAACGACCACATACATGCACCGGTCACTCGAAATACAAAAGTAGAGCTTGGGATGCCTGTGGTTATTCAAAATGGCTGCGGAACGAAGGCAGGCGGGTATATACTTCATGGTAGTGTTTCGTTCCATATAGTCTCCCTGCATAATACTGTAAAACAGTAGAGAAAATAATTATGCAGGGAGACTATATGGAACGAAACACTACCATGAAGTATATACCATCATGAGTGACGGTATTATACGAGCTACAATACGGTAGCACTACAGCAGTTACTTTCCCAGAATGGTATTTTTGGGGCAGTCCATTTGGGTAGTCCATGCACAGGAAGTCAGTGTTTTGTCACACCGCGGCAAAACGTTACGCGCATGCGTATTTGCTATTTCTTATCGGCGCGCGGCCGCCCCCAGTTTCCCGCGAAACTGAAATGAAACAACAGGCACATACCCGTGATTTTAAAATTTCTGCGTAAAAGTACTATTTGTGAGCTGTTTTGTCAAAAAATAAGAAAACTACTTAAAAGATAAGCCTAAGACTTTAA
The DNA here is from genome assembly GCA_030867875.1 of Actinernus sp. WN-2022. Lineage (NCBI taxonomy): Eukaryota > Metazoa > Cnidaria > Anthozoa > Actiniaria > Actinernidae > Actinernus > Actinernus sp. WN-2022. Next base: position 7,836,833 of record JAOWCC010000655.1, on the reverse strand, counting down.
CAGGTTGAAGTTTTCTTAATTTATAATTCACTGTGAGTTTACTAAGTTATAAAATTATTTACTAAAAAAGTTGAAACCCTCGGTAATTTGTATTTGATAGCAGAGCCTTCGTTCTTTTGGCCAGCGGAGCATACCGTTTTGCCGCGGTGTGGTGTTTTGTCCACTCTCGTCCATGTCTGGCTATCAGTTATCTGCCTTCAGCAGCGGCAAATAACTGACAGCTTGCCAGAAACACAAATCATCATATTTTGCTCAGCCTCGTCCAATAATTGACTTCACATGTTCATGTCACGATGTAAGCCATTCTGATTTATATGCAAACCAGAAAATCATTGGCTCGAGTATCTTGCGAATACAGCCGTCTCACTTCGAGAACCACAATCAAAACATGGCTCTGCGTCTGGAGACGGAAAATTCCATACTGATGACGTTTGGCGGACAGGATCTGATCAGGTCATTTGATTGGCTAGTATGTCTAATTATCATATAAAAACCAATAAAATGATGCAACCGGATCCTGGCCGCGAAACGTCATCAGTATTTGTTTTAATTTAAAAAAAAAAAAAAAAATTATTACAGTTTTCTCCATAAATGAAATAACAAACAAATAATATATACACTAAATAAAGAGTGGAGGGAAACATCCAAAAAGCGCCCTTGACACCATACAAGGGATGCTCCCCTGTAACTACAATATAATATGAGAAAAATCCATAAAATAAATAATATATAATATAAAACTAGCTAAAATTCTAAAATATATCAAAAAGTTGACTTTATATACTAAATATAAAACTAAGTATTACTAAGAAATGACATAACTTTGTGCTTAAAACTAGAAATACTAATAGCTTCTTTTATATCATTTGGTAGACTGTTCCATTCATTGATAATGCGGATAAAATAGCTATATTTAAAACTATTAGTTCTACTATACATACTGACAAGGTCAAGAGTATGGAATTTTCCGTCTCAAGACACAGACGTCTCTCTCGGGGGCCATGTTTTGATTGTGGTTCCCGATCCGAGACGGCTGTATTCGCAGGCTATGGCTAGAGAAACAAAGGCATGGTTCATATACATGTACACTGTACATGTATGCCGACTTCAGAACGTTTGCTGCAAGGACTTGTTTTCCACAGGATCACACACTAATGAACTCAAAGGTTAATTTACTCATATTTTTTAATAGACCAAATGTTTGCAGAATGCTGCTTTAGCGATCTTTTGGAGGCAAACATGAAGCTGTTTTACTATCTTCTCAAACATCCAAGCAAAACCTAAACTGTCAATCTGTCTAAATTGATCTTGTCAAGGACCTGGCATTATTTCAAGGACTTTTCGAGGCCTGTGCGAATCATAAAAAGAAACAAACTGGGGCAATCCATTGGTTGGCAATTTGAACTATTAACAATGGGTAACGTTTACGAACAAAGCACCCTCCCATGCTTGATGAATAATAAACAGAATATTGCATGTATACTATGACATTCCACACTGAAAGATAAAAAAACGTATCTCGGCCTGGTGATGTAATACCTCTCCATATATATATATACGACTGTATATACATATACAGTCAATCCCAAAAAGGTTACAGTCCAGCAGAATATAATATAATACTATAATATCCATTGTTTTGGGCTATTGTCTAGACCAAAACAGTAGGCCAAAACAATGGATATTAAAGTATTATATTATGTTCTGCTGGACAACCTTTTTGGGATCGACTGTATATATATGTATAACTATAACAGCTACGACGTTATGTGCACTCTGATTGTCTAAAAAACGTGTTTTATCATAGTTTAAAAACTTTGTGCACAGTGCACAATCCAAGCAGGTGACTGGCTAATTATGACAGTGCTTTATTGGTGAACACAACATGATGTGTGTACAGTTGGAATATTAAAAGGGTTAGAGATGTTACGTTTGTCTTTTATTGACAAATACAGGCATTGCTGACCGTACAATGAACTCAAAAATTTGTCTTACTGCTCTTGGCCTCATGCAGTATTCATTATTTTTGTTTCCTCATATTTGACAATGAAACATATACACCAGTCAACATAAACAAAAACAACAATAATAAGAATCTAAAACAATAACTAAATAACTTTCAAAAATTCAAGAATTAATGGTAAAAACACAAAGGAAATCAATGACTGTGAAGACATTTTATACCTGATAAAATGTCATCCAAATTTACATGAACTTTTAGCTTGGATTTTCTCAGCCAAAATAAGTTGTCTCGCCAAAATATCTGAAAAACAGGACTCTTTGCCCTCTTTACATGTGAATTAAGTTTTTGAAGTCATTTAATCAACTCACAGCAGTGTTTTATCAGATCTAAAACTCTCAGCCTGAGGCCTCAAGTTTTATTTATATCTGATAAAACACTGCTGCTCGTTGATTAAACTATACATCTAAAATACTTTGAAAATTTATTCTAAATTATTCAAAGTACTTATAATAACTTTTTAAAATTTTAAAAAGCCATAAGTATTAAAATGCTTAATTACCTCCAATAGCTTGTACAAGTCCACCAATTGTGAATAATGATTTGCGGCCAATACTTTGAACGCAGAAGCCCACCAATGCCATAAAAACAACAACACTTAATATTGCTGTTCCTATCATGAGAAACACAATAGCTGCCTTCCACTCATCGCACACAATGTCAGAAAATGAGTCTCCAAAATACATGCATCGCATTTTCCTTTCCCCTCCAATGGTTGTTGCAATTTTTATGCAGTGGTTAATTATTCCAATGGTTGGAGCGCCCTGCTCTCTTGGCGAAATGGCTGGGACTGATAGATTACGCTGTCCTGAGCTCACAGTCCCAACGAGCCATTTTGGAGTTAATATCCCAGCAATTGTCGCTAATGGGACTGATGTAGAAAACAGTACCCACAATACATTCCATGTCGTGACAATGACATAATGATCTGATGACATTTTGATATTTGTAGTCCTTTGAAGACTAAACTTGACTACTTCTGTACTGGAATTATTCTTTAAGGAAAGGTTTACACAATCATGTGTCCCTGCTCAGAGTATCAAACAACTTGTCAATGTTTCTTGTTGGAAAATTCTTTAAGTGTCTTGCTCAAACCTAAAACAAAAGAAAAAAGAGTAAGAAAATTATTAATGGTAAATAAGTGAAAGAGGGGATATGTGTTTTCATTGACAAACTTGCATTTTCATAGGAATGATTAGCAGTAATGATTGACCTCTCTACTGTACTAGCCATGGCATGTACACACACTTCCTCCCCACCCCTCACCCCCTGGCAGTAAAAATGTAGTTTTAGCATTTGAAGGAATGTGTCACATTAGAACGGATTTCGATTGAATATTGAAAGCAATCCATGATTGCTTTACTTTTGCATTTGCTCAATTTTCCTATTGGCTGTGTAAAATGTTTTGTGATTATCAGCCAATCAAGTGCTAAACTAAAACCAAACGTGTTTTGGTCCATCACGCCATCAATCATCACGCCATCCACGGTTGTGTTTACTTTTCCTTGTGATTGGTTCAAATAAAACCAATTGTGAATTACTTCAGTTCGTGATTGGCTCATTGCGTTTTTACTTGCTCGTGATTGGCTCATTGTGTTTTTACTTGCTCGTGATTGGCTCATTATGTTTTCACGTGCTCCCGTGATTGGCTCTGTTATTACTTTGGTTTTGGTTTTACGACACTCAATCGAAAACCGCTCTAATACATGTAAATATTGTTCTGCTTCCAAATGATACATTTTCCTGAACACAAAAGGAGAATTTAGAAACTGATCCAAGTACATTTACACCTATTTTACATACATGTAGACAATATTAACAGTATTTTCTCATCTCCACAACAAGAATTGGATGTTTGGCAGAAAACTAGGTTTTATCTACCTTTCTAAGCGATCTGAAACTCTTGGACATGGTCCAGAAGATGTACACCCACATTAGTCTAAGATGACTTTGTTTTTTAAGCCTTTAAGTGCTGAAAGTTCCTCTTAGAGGCTTATAAAATACTTGAATGTGTCTGTTGAACTGTGAAGGATTTAGGTGTTATCAAAACAGCTCACTGCCAGCTACATGTAATTCCCTGTTAAGTCTGCATGAAGTTCTATAAAAAGAAAACAGACTTTTATTCTGTTAAATTTCAGACCACAGTCAGGAATACCACAAAATATTCACTTTCAATTAACAACATTTGTTTCAACTTTTGAGGCATATTCTATCTATGAAAGAGTCGTTAAAAGAGACATTAAAGAGACAGCTTGTGACTTAATGTGACTCAGTAACAGCTAGACTTCAGTTATTACATGTACCAGACATTTATGGTAGGGGTGTGCCACAAACATATCGAAATCCTGACCCTATTTAAGGGTGAAAATTTGTAAAATGTGTTACGTACCCTTTCCAAGCCTTGAAACTCAAATATGAGACCTATTTATTTATTGTTTGGTGTTGTAATGATTAAATAATTAATGTATTTTGCTTTTGCTTTATGTTTATTGAAGATTATTGAAGATTGTTGTTGGGCATTACATTCATACATAAACTTTATTTAATCTTGAATTTAGAGTAGCTTTGACAAGCTAATGTCTTCGAGAAAAAAAAATCTGTATTATAATATTCTTACAAAAATACATATAAATTTCTGTTATAAGATATCTACACTATATGCAATACTATAATATGCACTATATATATAATTATACTTATTTGAAAGTCACATAATTTGAGATTTTACTCTTAAATTCATTAAGTATGACCTTATTTAAGGGTCCAGCACCTCGAAAACCATACCCTATCCCACAGCACATACATGTACCTATATGGCTTACATATGGGAGTGCTGTCTGAGTTATAGAGGTATATATCTCCAAAATGCTAATGAATGTGATGTAAAACCAGGAATAATTTATTATTATAATCACATGCTGGTATATATATGATAAAATAATGACTATTAATAAAAATCTATGTTCGAATGTATAATAATTATTATTATTCTATATTAACCTTTGTAAAAGTAATTTTACCAAATACTTTTTTACAAAATCGAAGAATACTTTCATTCAAAAGGGAAAAAAATGATAGTCAATGTAATTAGACTCAAATCAAGAAATATTCTACATGTACTATTCAATTGAACTAAATATTTTTGATAACAAAATATTAATGCAAAGGAATGGTGTAAAAGTAAACAAAGCTATTTACAACACGATTCTGGGCATGTCAAGTAAGTAACTTTATTTAAGTGTCAAATGTATTTAGCTTAGTTTGCAACTAATTGGGGACACTAGTCCTACGATTTTACGTCCTTATCCGAAAGATGTGAAGGTCTAACCATTTGCAGTTGTTTCACAAAGGCAGCACCTTCTACTCAGTTATTTTAAGACCCTGAGTGTTGGTCCCGCCGGGATTTCAACCCGCGACCTCCCGCTCAACAGACTGGAGCTTAACCACTGAACAAACATAAAATAAAATTAACATAAAATTATATGTGAAACAAATGACCAAGTACTGTATGTGTGCCACCTATACTCGTCAAACTCATTAATATTTCATAACAAGACTATAAAGCAAAATAAAGACTGTGACATGACTGGTATGTAGTCAATATTAATTGTGCTGGTACATGTATTAATGCAGCATTAGCATTTCACCTAAAAATATATTTGTGAGATTAGCAGTACTTATCAACCACTTAAAAAGATTTGAGATCACAAAATTAATTAAAATCTCAAGTGGCTTAAATATTCTGTTTTGTATTATTCTTGTTGGTTCTTGATATGTGCATGAGCACATGTATAAAACCCCAGCTCCCTTAGAGGAAGTTATAAAGGGCTTGTAGAACCTCTAGACAACAATGAAATATCTATAGGCACTCTGCACAGCTTTCTTAGAATGATTACTGTATCTTTACGTTTGTGAACATGACCTTAATATACCATTAGTCATCACAGAGAATACAGTACATGCAACTGTTCATCAATGCTAAGGTCATATAAAAGATGTGCATGAATTGAGGGTTGACATCCTCCAAGTTAGGGATTGAAGTACTTAATAATTGATATTGATTTAATAAGAAATGATGTCTTACAGGCAACAAATTATATTAGAAAGGTTAAGAACCAAATGAATTGAAAAGGCTGATGTGACATGATTAGTATTGATTGCATGTCAGTGCAGTGTATGGGGTAAAATAAATTGGATTAATTACTGCATCTGAAACTGGAACAAGACAATAGGCTGTAGCAGATCCCCAATATGATTTTGCTTGAATACGCCTTAAGTGCTGTGTGAAGTACTGTCTGACAGTCCACAATCAAAGTTACAAACAGAAATAAAGGAAGCTCTATGCTGTTGGTCACTTTAACTGAGAAAACCTAAAGAAAACACCATTCAGCCAATTGGAAAGGGAGAAGACAAATTATATATTTCAATCACAAATTTGAGAACTTTCCCCAAACTAAACTAAGGTATTTTTATTGCAAAATTCTACTTTAGTAGAACTTGATTTGTTCTTATACTGCAATAATCCTCAACCTAAACCTGAGAAACTATGAAAAAGTTATACTGGTTTAGCAATTTTGAAAAAAAAAATCAACACACCGTGTCCGTGACATCATCTGATTAACTTCAATATTATTCATTTATTTGCGTGTAAAATTTGAAACCGGAGTATGAAAATTTAAAAATGGTATTCATGAGAAAACTCATACCAAACAATATTGAAACCACAACATATAATACATGCATGTACCATATTTTCGTGAATAAATGCCTGGGGCGTTTATTCAAAACTGAGCTCTTTTGAGCGGGCATTTAATCGAGAGGGGTGTTTATTCAAGATGGTGTTTTGGGGCAATTAATTCTTTTTAGGCCTGCTAAGGGAGGGGGCATTTATTTGAGAGGCATTTAAATGAGAAGGGGTGTTTATTCACAAAAATGCATCAGGTAAGAATTAGGCTTATAAACTCTTGTACATGTACATGTATATGTAAAAAAAAAAAAGTGCCATATTTGCATGAGGGCTACAGAGATTGAAGCTGAATTATTCCAGGGGTTGGGAACCAAATCTGCAAAGGGAGATCAGACCTGCTAGTGGTTATTATCCCCTGGGGGATCAAATATACTAGCAGATTTGATCAGGTGGGATACCTTCCACTAGCGGAGTTGATCCTGGGATCAAATCCATGGGCGGGGGGACACCGCTATAAACTGGCTTTAAATTAAACCTCTACATGAAAACTTTCCCCTGAGCCATTCAAGCAATATCTACAGGTGCATTTAACTATTAAAAATGTGCAGCAGTTACAAAAATTAATGTAGTCTGAAATTTTTTTAGTCATGGAGTATAATGGAGTATAACCTAAATACCATGCAGAAAATATGAGAACTTAATGGACCAGTTTTAGCCAGCACGCATGCAAGAAAAACTTTCCATTTGTAACAAAACTGTGATATGACACCATACATGATTTCTATGCATTACTTGGACTGTGTTCATAGGGTTTCAAAGAATAATCATTGTAGTCAAATACAACATGTGTACATAATTATACAGCTGTCCTATATAGTGGATTGAATATAGATTAACAGAAAGAGAAAAACTGAATACATTAAAATAATTATTAGTACAAAGCTCAATAATTAAAAAAAAATTGATCACATACTTTTACTGGGCTCGAACTTAACTTCTTTATCCATTAGGAAATGTCTGCTACAAAAAGTATAATTTTTTCCACCAGCAAAACTCCAAGATACTGACACAATATATTGTACACATTCACAGAATAACTGAACTAGAAGCACATACAATGTAAGAATATATTTTATAATTTACAATGCTACTGCACTGGCAACATGTGTACTTTTAACTCGGTACTTTTAATCCTGCATCTGGTGAGAATTAGGCTATATATAGACTCCTGTAAGTATGCCAGGTTTGTTCCAGGATTTCAGGGGAGAATCAGAAAGTTGCTTGTGAAAATATATTTCACTTGCAAATTAATATATCTGCTAGCATTTCACATGCATGTTTGCAAGCATTAATTTTGAGCCATGCTTTTAGGAGAGTCCACACTTCCTCATTTTTTTCCCCTAGTGTGTCGACATGTCAATCTCACTGGCATCATGCCAGCTTGCTTATTATGATCTAACCACAACTACGAGCAATATAGCAGCTGGGCCGAGTAGAATTATAAACATTAGTCATCATTTCTAGTTGTTGATCCATGCTGACAAAAAAATTTTTTTTAACTATTTTCTAAAGCTTCGACTATTATTAGAATGCTTTGTTTGGGTCCAGACATGTCAAAACAGGAAAAACGAAGAGGAAGTTTTGAAGGAAACACTCAAAAACCACACCTTGGAGTATTAAATTGATAAGCAAACTTATATACAGAATACAAAAAAAATTAATTAAAAGGAATTTTAGATGCTATATTTTAGGCAACTGTACATTACATTATTTTGTTTGGTGACATGAAAACATTGGATAAAGTCATAAACCAGAAGGTAAAGTAATTTACCATTAAGATTAGAAAGCATAGGAAATGATATTAGTTGCTTCTCAATTATAAAAGGCACTTCATAATTCTGACTTTTCATTTAGCTACAAACTTATCTTAATTGAGTCAAAATAATACTAAATGCGTATTCATAATTTATATACATGTACAATAGGCAAACTAATTATATTAGACGACTCAAAAAGGGAATAAAGGAATAAATAAAGGCTGTTGAATAACCCAATTCCGCTATAAGCTTACTAACAGTACCAATTAAATAAAGCAGAAGGTATAGTTATTTCACTGCGAATATGTACGTATTTGGGGAAACGTCTCGCGATCGGTTGTTTATAGGTGGGAAAAAGGCCAAACGGTTCACGATTTTGACTCCCTGGGGTTAGGCTTTTAGTATTGCTGCACGCAAAGCTTTTCGAGACAATAATAGGAGTCATGTTTTGTTCACACCGACTGACCGAGCCTGAATAAATTAAGAAACTTTCGCTTAAAATTTCTAAGAAGACCAAATAAGTTATGCTTCAGATACATGGAGCTTGTGAATTGTGAAAATAAATGAATATATACACAAGGTTTGTTATGAGTTTCTACGGTCGGGTATATTGGTTTTCGAGCTTTGTTGGATTGATTTATAAGCTCATCGTAATTCTACTTGAAAAGAAATATAAACATTTCTCGCTTTGGGTAAATAGCAGTATTCTGCACCACTGCAGATGTTTCGAATCAGAATTGTAATAACAATGTGCTGAAAACCAACCTAACTCATATTTAACCGTACAGCAAAAATCACACCGGGGTTGAATGAAATATTAATCGACAAACCTGTTGAATTTCTCAGTGTGTAAATTTCATGATCCGTTTTGATTTTATAACGACTGAGACTTAAACTGGGACTAAGCTTGAGAAGAAGGAAATGTTTTGTCTACTTACGTATACAAGAGCTTGTATGTCGTTTTAACGGTTTGCGATTTTATACCAGAAGCAATCGAAGCTTTGAGTTTGATCGAATGGCTGGATTCAATTCGCGCGAAACGGCGGGAGAGTATCAGACTCGGAGAGCGTGTTCACTTCCAGCAAAAACCACAAGTCTGAAAAGCAGCCAGGCAAATCTTTAACCCTTTCGGCGTTTGATATCCGAGCATACATATCTAAGCCCAGCCCCATCTAAAAAGCTTTGATACGGATCTCGAGGTCACTCTGTTGAAATATGTCTACGCAAACAACAGCAACTGCGGCAAAGTTTTCTGTACAAATATTATTCAACCGTCTTCGGATCTGATCTGAAGAAAGTTAATCGCTTGTACGTCTAAAGGACGTACGGCAAAAATGATTTTCAATAACAGGCCCGTTCATGCGCTAACAGTACTAGTTCAGTAGTTGATTGAGAGCTCGGTATTTAATACTTTGTGGTTTGACAAGCCATGACCATTTCTGTGATTAAATTTCTGAGCATAATAACTTTTTTATGTACGGCTTCATAACTAAACGGATTCAACCCCACGGAGGCTTTGAAAGATTTCCTTTATAGTTCCTATGCAAAAACTCGATTCCTGCTTATTCATGTTAGAATAAAGAAAAGGAAATGCTTACCGTTGGCGTTACTCGGCTAGTTGAGTAGTTGTTGCGGGTAGTTTTCTATGAACGACTTGACAACTGGTCAGACGAAACCAAGTACGACTGCCTTTTGTTCTCGAGCTTCATGTACATTAAACGCTTTCCTCGGTTAAGTTAAAACAACGATAATGATTAGCACTCTTCACTTCTACGTGCCGGAATGGTTATACAGAGGATCACACCGGCAAATGTTTTGCGTTGGAGTTGAAGGCCAAGCGGGAATGAACCGGAAGCCGCAGTGTTTGACGGGTATAAAGCTTCAAAGGTGTCACATTACAGAGCAGCAGTGAAGCGGTGAGGGACGTGACAACACTACATATCTATCAACACATTTCCCGCCCACTCGCTTTACTTTCATTACAAAAGGATCTTCTCGAACTGATTGAGAGTGACAACTATTGATATTGTACTTATGTTTTCTGTTTCACGTTCTCTATGAAGATATGAAACGAAATTCTGAAGCTAATAAGCTACCAAGTTATCATAGTTAGCGGGTAAACTCCAGTATAGGGTTTTGAACGAGGCGTGGATTCAGTTCGGATGCGACGTTTCAAACCAAACTGTCCGAGAAAAACTGTAAATTGAATGCTTAAATGAACAAACACTGAGTTCTTATCCTGTTAGATAGAATAGGGAACATAAAGCGATAATCTTTCTGCGATATGAATAGCACTTGCCGAAAAAGAAACAAGCGAGCTGTCGGTGGTACGACCATGATGGTGTGGTTTCCGTTTTAGTAAGAAAGCTTAAAGCTGTCGGAACTCGGAATATACTGACCGAATTAAACTTTAAATTAAACTTTAGATCATACAGATATCATATAACGCGGGGAAAATAAATAAACGCGAAGTTATACTGTACCGAGGATCATGTAGGGGGGGTATCAAAGAAAAGCCCGGCACCAACCACTAGCGATCATTCCTAGCCGTGCGTCTTGGTGAACTTTGCCCGTACTTAAATAGGTTATTGTGAAGAAATATTTATGCCCGAAGATGGCTATTATGCTCGCATTACGCTCGTGAAAAATATATCTCCGAGACCGGTACAGTGGAACCCCGAAATAACGAACCCCTATTTAACGAAGTCCCCAGTATAACGAACGATATTCTTCAGTAAAATGTTACAGTAAAATGTATGGAACAGAACCCCGATCTAACGAACCCCGATATAACGAAATCCCCGTTATAACGAACACAATCAAGAAGCCCAATCTTAAAATCTACCCCGATATAACGAATAAATGTTATCACGCGAGGGAAGATGGCAATGCGAAACAGATCAACATGACATTTGACAAGTCAGATGCGAGAGAAAGAGAATTGAACTTCAGGGATTCTAACTTTGACAGCAACTAGCATTGTCTTGTTTAAGTTTTCAGTGTTATATACACAGCACTGTGTACGGCTCCCGAGCTCGAGAAATGGCGCATTATGCCGGCATTATGAGACCCCGATTTATGCTCGAAATTATGCCGTCATAATTTCCCCAAACCTCAGTAGCCGTGCGACGAACGAGGGGTGGCGTGAGATGGGAGTGAGTAATGCGACCGCCTTCCGGTTATAAGCGCCGGTCTGTCGCGCGGGACCGACCAACCTTCACGTCTTCTCGGCTAAGGACGATAAATCGTAGACCCTCGGTGACCTCCATAGAGTGGCCTGTTTAAGCCTGTTGAAGTTCTCCGTCCACCTTCGAGTGGTAAAACAGAATAAATGTACAGATTTGCTAACATAATACACTAGGGTTTAGTGTTAAACGAAAAATGACCGATGTAATTCTAAATGACTCCACGGCAAGATCTCGGAATAAAAATACAATTGGTGTTTCCTTTTAGTTTTAAGTTCTTTTTTTTTTCACATCAGAGTGCAGTCAATGCGGAAAGGAACTTTTATATCATAACGGCTTCGCCTGAAGAAAAAATACATTATAACAGAAATGATACCACGAACAATAGAAGTCACTGAATGACAATGATGTAGAAACAAAATGATAAAAGGCACTGAGAACTCTTCCTTAATCGGCTCTGCAGTTGTAAATAAAAACAGTCAGAACGATCCGTAAAAAAACATTGGTTGGAATGAAAAAAAACACCATATTATCACAAATCATTTAGTGAAGCGGCCACCTAAAGTTTTCGAGAACGCATTTTCATTCTCTAAGAAATTCTGACATCTAAAATCCGAAAGAATAAACCTTTAGCAAATAGAGGTCACCTAAAAGAATTGCCTAAAGGAAAAAAGAATCCCTAAAAACTCGTACCTCCACAAAACTTTGCAACATGAAGTTACTTGGGCTCGAAAATTCTTGTTTATGTTCTAGACTACTAACAAATTCGTAGGCCGGGAATATTTTGCTATAGTATTTTCGGTTGACTCGATTTCCACCTAGAAAATCCGAACAGGTAATATAGCTTTCTAGAATACGTCAAAAAACATAGTAGGCGCCTTAAAATGGCTAGATCAGTTGCATACAACTGGTTTCAAACGAATTTCAAAAAGTACTCGTTGGGTGCCCTTGGTATTTCAGAAAACAATTTTCTAGGGACAATTTTTATAAATCCGGAATTTTTAGGCTAACTTACTCTCCCGAACAGCTTTTTAACCGAAAACTTCGTTGGGTGCCCTTGTTGTTCTCCGGCTTCGTATCTGTTACAGTATCATAACATATGTGAAGCTAGTGTTGGTTTATGTCGAGAACGTCAGTAATTAATATTAATTGTTGTATATCAAATGAGAAGTCCAAGATACAACGTTAGTTATATTGCAATTGCATGAGTCATGCAATATTTCTGCTTGCCAAACCTAGCTTTCTTCAGGTACTAGATGTTAATAGTTATGACAAACGATAACACATATCATATATATGTACGTCGAGATTAATGCCATTCAAAGTTTTGTATCACCAGCTATTTCCCGGTCAAACACTGAACAAACGACAATTTTAGCGACAAGCGACATTTCCAGACCGAAATTGTTTGCGGTAATAACTGTTCAGCTGTGGGAAATGGATAAACAACTACATATGTACAGTGTACAGTTTCTCTTGATTATCAATGCTAACACTGGAGTTCATGAATATCAGTGAACTAAGATCATGGTAAACTGTCAGTCAAAAGTTCGAGAACTGAAGCTCACTTATTTTTGATACCTTCTAAGATTCATGATCAGTAGGTTTTGAAACGGTATAATCGAGTGGTGTGTTTGAGACTGATATGTTAGACAGCACCGATATATGGTTATCGTCAGTCATTCACGGTAACACCAATCCATTTGAAATGCATTCCGCGCCTGGGTCGCGCCTCCTTTATCCACTGAACCCCCAAATCAGCCACTTTATCGTGATCCGAAAATAACTGCTCAGATTAGCAGATTATGCTTTCCAGGTATACTGGAGAAACTGTAAGAAAATTTTGATGAAGGATGGCAAAGATTAGAGTGGATGGCAAACACTGCTTTCAAGTTAAATCGTAGAGTTTTGTTTTTAAGAAACTTGCGATTGATGTCAATGTGGACGGAATATCTACATTGCATAATACCTCCGCAGGTTAGAAGGTTTCCGTATGAGTAGCTGGGTTTGTTCAATGGACATTGACAGTTGCTGTTCGAAGTTATTTTATCCAAGACTCTGCCAGCCAGTATTAAAAATTCTTATTGAAAGGACCGCCGGAACAGCCAATAAGATTTTTGAGATTCAAGGGGATGTTTTTTTAACTTTGAATGGACAGCATAAGCTTGCGATGACTCTGTACTAATCTTTTTTTCTGCAAAGTGTAATCAAAGAGGCCCTTAATTGTTATTTAAAGGGGCTATGTCATGAAACACCGATTGCGTACAATTTCAATCAAGTTTTGAGGGGCTGATCGACCGAGGGGCCCCAGGATCCGGAAGTTGTAAGAGCTTCCCTCTCACTTCTGTGGCCCGTGTTCTATCTTCGCAACGCGGCGCCACATGTGAGTTGAGTTTATTGCAATGTCTCATATTCTGTATTATCATCCTTAAATAAAATATCCGTTCCTTAAATAGGGTACAATTTTTGTTCCCCTATATATAACTCTTGATATGCAATATCGTGCATTTTCTCAACGGACGGCCCGCTAAACGTAACAATCAAAAGTATTACACAGACTGAGAGAAATAAAAACGATCTAAAGCATTACACAGACTGAGAGAAATAAAAACGCCGGATCTGTTCAATTAATTCTGAGTATTCACTTGTACCTTAAATAGGGTCTCATATTCAAGCCTACGATTTTTCACCCTTAAATAGGGTCAGGGGTTCGATATCTCCGCGGCACACCCATATCCTAAATCTGGGAGTATCTCCCCCTCCCCCCTCCACCAGGGATTTTTACTGACCTTCCACAGTGTGTATGATGTTCATCATGCGGCTATAAAGACTTCTCACCATGACACAGCGGCAAAGTAATTGATATATCTTAAAACCGACTTGCCAATGATCCGTTGAGGTTAGATGCATGGCACAAATATACTGGATGAGTTCACATGACATATCAGGCAACAAATACAAGATATGGCAGATTCGTGTGATTTCCCGGTCACGAGGCGAAATACCGCTAGTAAGATCCTAATAAATACACCTTACCTCATTGCCTCCATTCTACGATTAAAATTACAAAGTAAAAGTGCAGTTTATCATTTCAGTTCATTAATGTTCTTCGCCACAACAAGATGCAGGGACGTAATGACAAGTATTCAGTTTCAGTTACCTGGAAGACTTACAGCGGTGACAGACATACAAGAAAAGTGAAAAATCGGATCAATCCGGCCCCACCTGCCAATTTTTTTTTCTCTGACTACCCGTGCATATACAACAATTACACCATTTCGTGGTTAATTCCGACATTTTGAAATGGGTATCAGAAACATGGCGCGAAATACAGAGTTTGTATATCCGATGCCAAATAATTTCTGTAAAATATGAGCCCTATCCAGTTATCATTGATTTAAAGGTCAAAGTATAAAAAAAAAATGACTGGCATTGAAAAAAAATATTAGCGTTTAGCACTTTAAATATTCACTGTCCGGCTGTAAAAGATACCTGGTCAGGAGCCCATAACCAGTGTCCTATATAGTTGTCACAGCGTTTTTACAAGTTGGGCTATTTTTAGATTATTTTCCCTGCCAATTAATGGTTGCACCGTGGCGGAACAAAAGACGCCTCATTAGCTACTTCTGTTATACCAAAGAACATGGCTGCTACGCTTTTGTGATTTGATTCCCTTAGGAATAATTGCAACTCAACAATAGCGGGAAACCGTTCTAAAAATAACCTAACTTGTGAAAACGCTGTGACATAGGCCTAGTATGCGGGATGGACGCTCCTGGTTATGGGCTCCTCACCTGGTTAAATATTAACTCGGATCAAAACTTGATGTAGCTGTGCCGGGAAGCGTGCAATCGTGTTTTTAGTTTTCCATACATTAATATAATTAACAACAAGTCAAAGCCTTTTTATATATTTTTTAAGTCTGCAGGTAAATTTACAGACAAATGTACATATGGAAAACTGAAAACACGATTGCACGCTTCCCAGCACAACTACATCCCTCAAATTTTGATCAGTTAATCTTTTACCTGATATCTTAAGTTTTCAGTTTCTAAGGTACGGTTGATATCTTGGTTCTCTTATGTCCGAAAATTAGAACATTTGATGAACGATCAGTTCTATCAGACGATAGAAGGCTTCGAGCTCATTGTTAAATATATATATATTTTTAATAGAGTTATAGAAACACTTGAATTGCAGTGGAAGCATTGCTATCACCATTTTCCGTTCTCCCAAACTCCCACTCGCATTTCTATAACTCTATCGGGAAACACGGAAAAATAATGTTTCTATTTCTTTAGAAGTTAGTCCATATCACTGTTATTGTCTTCTGATTATTGTCTTCGTGTTCTTTTTGGGGTTTTGTATATATTTTGTCCCATATCATTATTGTTGTATTATCATATTGCTGCTCAGGAAAGTTAAAATCTCTAAACCCTTGTACATGTGGTTAACTGACAAAGTCTTAAAATTTAACTGACAACTAACTAACAGCCGAAATTTTAACTGACAACTGGCAATTGTGAATTTACTGATAGCTATCAACAAAATAATGGTAACCTTGCGGGTGGTTCACTGACAACTGACGACAAATAGCCGAAATTTTAACTGACAACTGACATTTATATACCCCATCTAGACTCTTCAATACCTTTCAGAAGATCGAACGAGGTGTTTTCTTCAACTTCCTAAACTACCTTAGCTGGCTAGTGACTCCAAATTACAAACCAATTACCTCCTAAAATACGACAATTTTTACTCGGGCCAGGCCTTTGGCCGCCCGAGTCTAACTCTGCAGGCCGTTTTTTTGTTCGGTGCAACAAAATTTCTGCGCATGCGTTAAATTATGCATTAATTGTTGGCGCTAATAGATTTCTCTCCAGTCCTGTCGCCAGATTCTGCGGACGCTATTCTGAACACAGGCCGCCCAAGTTCTGACTGTATAACAAGGTTTGTATGGGAGTTCTTCCGATAACTCAGAATAATAACATAAATCTCCTGTAATACAAGGTAAATAAAGGAAGAAGACTTACTTGAAGTTGTTTTGTCGTCCTATGTGTATTTCAGGTCGCTAGAACGGTGTTTTATGGTAAGTCTTCTTCCTTTATTTACCTTGTATTACAGGAGATTTATGTTATTATTCTGAGTTATCGGAAGAACTCCCATACAAACCTTGTTATACAGTCAGAACTTGGGCGGCCTGTGTTCTGAACTCCTGAACTTTGAGGTACGTTTCGTAGGTTTTATGCCACATTTCATCACATTTCATTTTACTCTCGGTCATAATACATACCAACGCAAACACCGTGATCGGTAGGCTAACACTAAAATATTTTCGACCGTGTTTTTGGCTGGTTTACCGATCTCGTATCGAGACCTGTGTACGTTTAATACACAGGTATACTGAATAGCTGATATTTTAATATATCGAAGTATGCTGAGCGATTTACTAGCAAATACATATACTGTGGTTGAGCAGTTATGGGTTACTATCTTCTATCGAAGTCTGAAGACATCTGAACTCCTGAACTGTGAGAGCAACGCTGTCACTCAGCACAGAATTAATTTATGATGAGCCAAGCAATATTCAACTCTCGAGGTAAACTTAAACAAGAAACCTATCACGGCCGAGGTTTTGGTTCGAGAAATTAAAGGCTTCCAACAATTCCCTTTATAGTTCTGTAATATAATGAGCAGACTGAAGTTTTGGGAAGGAGGGTAAAGCTTTTAAATAGTAGCCAACAAGCATTTCAGTTAATAATCTTTAATCCAACAAATACCAAGATGGACTCGTAATGGACTCGTCAAGAACAGCAGATAAAGTTACATAGAGGCACACAAATTGACATAGCTAACTCCATCACAGGATGGACAGGATACAACTTATAATATGGTACAGATATAAACATACATTTGAGACAATCATCTATTAGTACTCGGAACCTGCAGTATAACAGAACAGCAGACTAAATTGTAAACGTGTGTTACATGAATAAGTAGTGTTTAAATTAAAAGGTCAACTTCTTTAATTTACATACGAGAAAAACAAAAATATTAAATTACACATATACTAGGGGAGCAGAGAATGAAAGTCACCGCGCTACCGGTCACGCCTAAAGACTGCTAAATTCAGCTAATAATTCTTCGCTTTGGTTATTACTAAGAGGATTTCAAATGAAAGTGTATTTCATCTTCAATCTCATGTGGCCCGAGTGAAAGCCCAGATGGGCTCTTGTTGTATTTATTTTCCTCTTCTCTCTTTTGCTTTTTATCAAGTTGCAAATCTGACGTGAATTAAAGGTATGTGAAATGAAAGCACCCAAGTCCCTTCCCCATATATGCCTTATTGTCGGATTCCGTTAACCATGCGGTGATATATATAGATATAACTAGAATAGAAGTGAAAGAGAAAATATGTGCCTTGAGTGGGATTTGAACCCACGGCCTCTGTATACTAGTCCGCTGTGGTCGAGATGGGAAAGCCTATAAACTAGCTTTCAACCTAAGGATCATACTGATTCACAGGCCCTATGGCCAACTTAGGAATCACTAAGTTTAAAGGATCTGTATAGATGGGTTTCTTCTTTATACTGTTTATATAGATATATTTCCTTCCTTGGAATAAATTAAATTAATCTAAATTAACTTAAATTGTACTCTAGCTGCAACAGGAAACGAATGACGTCCACGTATTTATACTTCCTTCCTCAAAATAAATGCACTTAAAATTATCACCCTGGTTCTAAAAATAAAACCAATGATGCCAACCCTTTTTTTATAGTGTTCCTTTCCCAGTTTACGCGTACGTAGGAACAAAAATAACGCGAATTCGCGATAACACGGTTCAGTATCAGAAAGACGCTAGGTGTGGCTTTGTTATGAAGCGGAAGCCATAGATTAGGGTGAACAAGAATGGAGATAAGGCTAGGGCTTGGCCAAATTTATCAGCGCTAAAACTTAAAAAGTCGAGAAGATAAAATATGAACACTCTGGAAGGAAGATAAATGTCCAGGCATAAGTCACTGATTGTGTTTCGCCCTTCGCTCTTGAATACGACGAGGTTATCATATCGTGAAGTCAAAAATCATTTGAATACACGCCAGCCGATCGAATGACAGGACTCGTCATTACTACTCTTGCTAGCTTCCAACTTTTAGTGAACTTTGGCGTAGAATCTCTGGTATCCAGAGTGTATTTAACTGAGCGGTTTTCTGGTTTTCCCACAAGTCAAACCACATCTAGTATTTTCGATAACTGACGAATGCAACACTGAACCCATCCTCGGAGACCCAGGGACAGTCAGTGAATGACGGGCAGAAAGCGGACGGAGGGGGAGGGGAAGGGGAGTTTTCTGTCCGTCGTTCACTAACTGCCCCTGGGTGGGTCTCCGAGGATGCACTGAACCGTGGATATATGGAATTTATCTTCGACTGAGCCAGCGCCAGTCAACTCCTGAGCTCGATATCTCACGAGTGCGCACATTTACCACATAAGTTAAAGCTTTTCCAGTCTTCTTAGGTTATGTTCTTCAGTTTCTGTCGAAATCAAGCTGGATTCTCGAATATGATCATGATTTCATTGCCACTGATATTTAACAAAAACTCGCGCAAGGTGATCGTTGCTTCGCTCGGAGGTGAAAATGAAATCATATATATTCACAGTATAAGTAGCCAATCAGAGCGCGCGAAAAGTGATATTCACTGGTGTGGTATATACTAATCCATAATATTTTCTCTCAAAGTTTGGCCTTTCAGTTATACTCTCTCTGTCAGTAATTTTTGTTCCTCGGAAAATTGTTTGCGGATCATTGTCTCGCCAATTTTGAGTTTGTGCTTAATTTTCGCCCTGAAATTATATCTGTGCTCTCAGGTTAGCTCGCTGTATGTCAGTTTTTGCGGTAACTGATTGTTCGCCTTCGTCTTACCACAGGCAGCCCAAGCTCAAGTTACGAAAATATAAGGGTTTGTATGGGAGCGTAGCGAACTCCGTTTACTAGCCAGAAATACTGATTTCCGGCTGAAATCAGCTTAAAACTACCCAACAAGGAGAGAAACACGACAGAAGACATCACAGTGGCAAGATAAGTCATTTTATTCAAATATTTTACAGTATTTCTGGCTAGTAAACGGAGTTCGCTACGCTCCCATACAAACCCTTATCTTTTCGTAACTTGAGCTCGCTACGCTCCCATACAAACCCTTATATTTTCATAACTTGAGCTTGGGCTGCCTGTGGTCTTACAAATACCCATGCCGTATCAGTACATAACTTTCTGGTGTATAATTTTGATTAACTCGATCGGAACTCAGAACCTAATCCAGAGTATAGATAACTCACTTTCTCGCGGCCATAGTTAAAACAGCGCACCCTTGGAACTCATTGTTTTCAGTACGGCAACATCTCATGATCACTGTTTTTCAAGGAAATAAAGTTCGGTTATTTTTGTTAATATGCTTAGTCCTTAATTAAAAGGGATCGATGAGAACAGGTGCACAGGATTTCGCTGGGGTGTTTTGACTCTCAGTTTCTAATTAGTTCTCATTCACTCCTAACCAACACTTTCTCGTAACGGCCAAATATCGTTTGTGTAGCGACAATATAGGTCTGAACACTGAAACAGTCTCATTGTTTGGTTTATAATTAAGGTTTCATTCACCGAAACCTCGAACTGAAAACATACAGCCGATTTAAGTTTATCCTTTATCCCCCGTTTATCATGCGTACAACTAAGGACACAAATCACGATTCACTGCGGTTCTCGTTCTCTCTTCATAACACCATCATTCACTAAGAATTTTCTTTATGTGGTATTTTCTGTGGATTTGATGTTTAAATTGTGCTAGTGTCTCATTCACTGTTATTGATTTTTTTTTGACATACTATAGTATAATTAATTAATGTAGGTACCGGCTATTCAGTATTCTACTAGTCCGAGAAGACAAATTGCTCCACTACGGCCCCCGCGAAAGAGACGGGTAATCTCAGGCTAGCATTCCCATGAAGTACAGTACCATCTCAGTGATATTACTAACCTACAAGCAAGCTAGTGTTATAAATTTTACGGCTGTCACTAGCAAAATATTACACTATGAACTCTCAAGCCAGAATCTTCCTGTTGTTACAAAATATTAATTCCTCTTTAATTGCTTCAATTCAGTTATCGACAGTTAGCTATATACCAGTTTAATACTAGTACTACCTTACTCATGTCTACATATTTACCTCTTACACGAATGTTCCTCGAGATTATTGACTTGTCCCCAAATGGTTTCGCTCCAGGATTGACAGCGTTTGAGAATTGCTGCAACTCATCTGGGAAAAGGCAGCGAAGTTCTATTTCTCAAAGAACATTTCTGCGATGAAATCAATTGGCGCTGTAATTATGCTGTCGGTACGGCACGATTAGAATGCAAAACAGAACTCGCAAACGCTAAAAAGGAGGAAAACTCTGCATAATTCAATACAGACCTGTGCGGTTTTCCGAACATTATAAACTGACAAAAGCTTCACAAGGGAGATTAACCAATGAACAACCTTTATACTCTCCCGAAAGGTTATCAACAGAAAAACTGATTTAGTAATACACTTTAATGGTGTTTCTATTCAGTCTCGACAGGCGAGATCTCTGCGATAAATTTAATTGTTTATTTGTTATTTTGATTTTATCCCCATATTAAATCTACCGCTCTTATCAGTTTAGCGAAGGAGCTCTAAGGTGCGGCCAAATTTATGGGAATCATGTATATGTATATATGTATATATATGTATATATATGTGCAATCAAACTTCGCATTCACGGTTAAATTCAAAGGCTAACTACCCCAAAGCAAAACCGTACTCGAAAAAGATATTCATAAATTAGCATACAGCCGAAATCGTAATAAGTGGTTAAGTTATAAACGTCGGGGATTTCGGCGTTTCCGCTAATTCCGAGGCCACTTACGTGTCGGCCGGGTCAAACTATTAAGTTCGGGTTGCGGTGAAGACATTCCAGTGGATAAAAATAATAGAATAATCTACTCTTTTAAGCAGAAACTCTAACCAACTTGTTTTGTATTTGATTCGGTGAAACAAAATGTCTAAAGCGACATTTTGGGAAGGGAAATGTATTTGCGCGGTCTCAGTTCAAGGGCACCCAACGAAGTTTTCGGTTAAAAAGCTGTTCGGGAGAGTAAGTTAGCCTAAAACTTTCGGATTTGAAAAAATTGTCCCTAGAAAATTGTTTTCTGAAATACTGGCTATAAAATTTGTTTTCAATACCTAGAAAATTATAGAAGAAAAGGGAGACTAAAAGGTTTCCCCTAAAATATTCGTACGTCCCAATTCGTCTGATCAATAGAGTCAGAACAACACTTTTTCAATCCCTAAGAATTGCCTAAAGGAAAAAAGAATCCCTAAAAATTCGTACCTCCACAAAACTTTGCAACATGAATTTACTTGGGCTAGAAAATTCTTGTTTCTGTTCTAGACTACTAACAAATTCACCGCGTAGGCCGGGAATATTTTGCCATAGTATTTTCGATTGACGCGATTTCCACCTAGAAAATCCGAACAGCTAATAGCTTTCTAGAATACGTCAAAAGACATAGTAGGCGCCTTAAAATGGCTAGATAAGCTGCAGACAACTGGTTTCAAACGAATTTCAAAAAGTACTCGTTGGCTGCCCTTGTCAGTTCGTATATAAACGGACTCGAAAATTAGCACAAGTTCGCACAGTACATTGAAATTAAAACAAAATTAAACAAATTGTTTTTTTTTTTAGACCAGTAAGGGTGGAATATATGACCACTCCCCATGCAGCTGTTATATTTTCATACTCCCCGTATTTTCCCCCACTGATAAAAATATTCGGCGTGTAAACTCCTTCACTCATCCCAAAATCAAAACAAGACAAGAAAAGGCAGTTTTTATTGGAAACCTTATGAACGGCACGTTATATTAGTTTGAGCTCCAATAGTTTACAACCGGTTTTTCTAATTTGGAAGTTCTTTTCATTGGCGCAATTAGTTCTGAAAAAAAAAACTCTTTTCTTCCCTAATCTCGCGATTTTCTGTTTATAAACTACATTCTAACAGAAAATCAACGTACGTTTTATTGTAGCGGTCACGTTCGATTTCAACTGCAAAGCATGCAACTGATGTGGTCACTAATTAAAGCTCTACGATGTCATATATTAAAGTGTTTTTAGTCTTCGAATATGTAGTCAGTTTTGAATTGTCGATATGTTCTTAATTTATTTCTTCCAACCGGTCTATTATAGTCATCGAAAAGGCTTGATCTCTAGTTTTGTATTTCTATATCTTTCGGCAATCGTTGTTTGAAAACCTTAGCAAATCGTTTCAATTCATTGTGATCAAAAACAGCTGTTAATTCCCACATTGGGTAACCATTTGTAAGGGATTAAGTCTATTTTGTCCTGTTTTCGGTTTCCCTCAGCTTCTGTATTTGTATTTATTATTTGCATATTCTTGTATAAAGCTGTAAAATCTTTAAAGTAAAAAAAGTAAAGTATATGTAATCAAAACCATTTAGGAACAAAAAAGAAAAATTTTCCCTATGTGATTTGTTATCATATCTAAATAAGCGGTTTTCAAAAGTCTTTTATCATCTAATGTGAGGATACGAGCCCAGAAGGCAACTACTTTTGAACTGAGTTATTTCGGTAGGTATCAGTGCCGGATACCGACCAAGTTTGGCTCGGCAAGCCTTGTTAACAGCTCTGTTGGGCACATCGAGAAGTTGTTTGTAAAATTTTATATGGACTTGCTCGATGGGATTACGTAGTTCATTATACTTTTCGTCTATACGTACTATGATCCCCAGACTTCGATACAATATGTATATAAGAATCGGCTTTATTAGTCTGTCGTGAAATGGTCTCCTGTCATCCCAAAATCAACTGAACCCTCTTTGATGAAGAAACTATATATTTGAAAACACACTTAATCTCTATATATTATTCAGAAGAAACTAATATCTCAGTATTTGAAAACAGACTTCATCTATATCTATAATAATAAGAAACTATCTATTTGTAAACAAACTTGATCTATATATAAAATATTAAGAAGATACTATCTATTTGTAAACACACTTGATCTATGTATACAATATTAAGAAGAAACTATATATTTGTAAACAAACTTGATCTATATATCAAATATTAAGAAGAAACTATATACTGATTTGTAAACACACGTTATAATAATCTATATATCAAATATTAAGAAGAAACTATCTATTTGTAAACACACTTTAATAATCTATATATCAAATATTAAGAAGAAACTACTTATCTATTTGCAAACACACTTGATCTTATATATAAAATATTAAGAAGAAACTAAACATAATAATTTATTTAAAAGTAAAGCCAGAGGAAAAAAGTTTCTTACAAAACGTCTCAAGCCAATTTGAACGAATTCTTATATTATCTGGTTCCATAATTGCCCTATATCATTATGACGTCACGGCTTGTTTATGAGGGGGACAGAATCGACATGAACAACAGAATTTTGAACTGAATCTGATCTGCTGAGGAAAATTTTACTTCGAATTGTCTGGTTTCCAGATATCAGCTGTATCAATGTTTATCCCACAATATTTACCGTATTTGGTGGCCGTTACCGCTATTCTACGTTCTACAAAATGCATTTGATAGCGATTTCCTTTGTGTTGTTGCTGTTTTGTCCCCCTCCCACGACCGTGATCCTTAGCGTTTAAACGAAAGATTGTTTTGATTTGACGTCATAATGATATAGGGCAATTTCGCTCCACTTGTACTATATATTCTGTACAGAAATTCGGTTAGGTGGTCCGTTAAATTGTGTTACTGACTGCATTCGATTTTTAATAAATATCATTGATTGGAGAGTCTTGTGGGCACTAAATCATGAATAGTTTTGTCATGTCTTCACTTCATCCAACCAAAACGTATTCGGTCTTTTCTAACTGTGTATTTACAGACTGAAAGACATTTTCTCACATTGGTCAAGTGTTTTACCAATTAAATACCATCAAACTTTGGTGTCATCTGCGATTCACACATGGATTACCCTGGTCCAAGTAGTTTTATTTCTCCGTTGCTTTCACTGTTGCTCAGAGAAATGCTAGAGAGAGAAGAGCCGCGAAGCGACGATAAGTACGGCGTGTAATAAACCGCGGACTGGACTAGCAAAACACGGAC
Organism: Actinernus sp. WN-2022; assembly: GCA_030867875.1. Taxonomy (NCBI): domain Eukaryota; kingdom Metazoa; phylum Cnidaria; class Anthozoa; order Actiniaria; family Actinernidae; genus Actinernus; species Actinernus sp. WN-2022. Next base: position 7,811,938 of record JAOWCC010000655.1, on the reverse strand, counting down.
CGATATAGTAAAACGCAGACTAGTAAAACGAGGACTATATAGCAAAACTCAGACTAGTAAAATTAACAACCAATGAAATTATCACATTAGTGACTTCCCTAAAAAATAGCCATAGTGAAGGCTGGGATGGAATCAGTATTATACCTATCAAAGCAACAATTGATTTACTTGCATCTCCTCTTTCCTTTATTAGTAACTTATCACTTTCTAATGGTATATTTCCAGATAAACTTAAAATTGCTAAAGTCATTCCAATCTATAAAGCTGACAATGTTTCTACATTTTCTAACTATAGGCCTATCTCTATTCTGCCATGTTTCTCTAAAAGTTTAGAAAAAGTTGTTTTTAATAGAATCTCAAATTTCTTTACTAAATATAACATTTTAAATGACCACCAATATAGCTTTAGGCAACATCACTCTACAGCAATGGCTATTCTTGAACTTATTGATCACATATTTCAAGGCCTAGAGAATAATGAGTTTACAATAGGAATTTTTGTTGACCTAAAAAAGGCTTTTGATACTGTCAATCACACAATATTACTGAGTAAGCTGGAGTTTTATGGAGTCAGAGGTTTACCTTTAGCTTGGATGAAAAGTTATCTAAATAAGAGACAGCAATATGTTGAAATTGATAATTCTAAATCCCCCCTAAATACTATTAGTTGTGGAGTACCATACTGGGACCACTTCTCTTTTTGATACACATCAATGACTGTCTTGTTTCATTGCTCTAAATATCTTTCGTTCATTCTTTTTGCCGACGACACAAATATATATATTTTTAGCCACAAAGACATAAATACACTTCTTGATATTTTAAACACTGAACCTTATTCATTTTGTCTCCTGGTTAAATTCTAATAAATTAACTCTTCACCCTGACAAAACTGAACTTATATTTTTCCATCCTGCAAGAAAAAAGGTCAATCTAGATAATATCAAAGTCTATGTAAATGGCAAGTCAATTAAACGGACAGAAAATTCTAAGTTTCTAGGTATTATAATTAATCAGAACCTTTCCTGGACACCTCACATTCAGACTATAACTTCTAAGATTTCCAGAGCCATTGGTGTTATTAATAAATCCCGTCAATTCTTCTCTTGTGATACTCTGCGCATTCTGTATAATTCTCTTGTATTACCTTATCTACAATATGGAAACCTTATATGGGCATCAACTTATCCTATACATATTCACCCTATTTTTCTCCTACAGAAGAAAGTAGTCAGAATTATTACCCATTTATCCTCACGTGCCCACACACAACCATTATTCAATAAGCTTAAAGTGTTATCTGTTTCAAATATCTACAAGCTTGAGATCTCATGCTTCATTTTCTCCCATATTAATAAACTATTACCTGTTCCATTGTCCTCTCTATCCAAATTCAATCAGGATTACCATCAACACTATACAAGACACCGGTCTGACATGCATCACCACTTTCTCAAATACAAATACTCTATTAGATCCCAAGGACCCAACATATGGAATGAGATTCCCTTATCCCTTCGTGAATCACTACAACCATACAACCATAAAATGAAATTAAAGACATACTTCCTTTCTCATTGATTTAATTTATATATTACCTTTTCCTTAATTTACGTAATGTGTATTTATAACCTCACTCGATTATTGTTACTCCCAGTTTTTGAAGTGATTATATTATTTATGTAGTATTTCTGTTAATTGTGCACATGTAATTTAGTTTAGCTGTGTAATGTAGTTTAGCCTGATATAATTCCTATTTATACATTCTTCTCTCGTATGTTTTTTCTTCTTCTTTTTTTTCCTTTTTTTTTTGTCCTCTCAGTCTGCAGTGTAAGAACATTTGATCTAGACAACATACTTTATTATTGTAATTGTACGATTTGTTGACCCTTGTCAAATAAGCCACTGGCTTCGACTTTACATCTATCTATTGTAAACATAAAATATATATAGCTCAATAAATGTTCAAATGTTCAACGAGGACTATATAGTAAAACGAGGACTAGTAAAACGAGGACTATATAGTAAAACGAGGACCGAGTAAAACGAGGACTATATAGTAAAACGCAGACTAGTAAAACGAGGACTATAAAGTAAAACGCAGACTGGTAAAACGAGGACTATATAGTAAAACGAGGATAGTAAAATTAACGAGGACTATAACACAAGGACTATATAGTAAAACGCAGACTGGTAAAACGAGGACTATATTGTAAAACGAGGACTAGTAAAATTAACGAGGACTATAACACGAGGACTATATAGTAAAACGAAGACTAGTAAAACGAGGACTATATAGTAAAACGAGGACTATAGTAAAACGAGGACTAGTAAAACGAGGACTATATAGTAAAACGCAGACTAGTAAAATTAACGAGAACTATAACACGAGGACTATATAGTAAAACGAGGACTATATAGTAAAACTCAGACTGGAAAAACGAGGACTATATAGTAAAATGAGGACTATATAGTAAAACGAGGACTGATATAGTAAAACGAGGACTATATAGTAAAACGCAGACTAGTAAAACGAGGACTATATAGTAAAACGAGGACTATATAGTAAAACGAGGACTATATAGTAAAACGAAGACTGGTAAAACGAGGACTATACTAGTAAAACTCAGACTAGTAAAATTAACGAGGACTATAACACGAGGACTAAATAGTAAAACGAGGACTAGTAAAACGAGGACTTATATAGTAAAACGCAGACTAGTAATACGAGGACTATATAGTAAAACTCAGATTAGTAAAATTAACGAGGACTACATAGTAAAACGAGGACTGATATAGTAAAACGCAGACTAGTAAAACGAGGACTATATAGTAAAACGAAGACTAGTAATATTAACGAGGACTATATAGTAAAACGAGGACTAGTAAAACAAGGACTATATAGTAAAACGAGGACTGATATAGTAAAACGCCATCTAGTAAAACGAGGGCTAAATAGTAAAACGCAGACTAGGAAAACGAGGACTATATAGTAACACACAGACTAGTAAAATTAACGAGGACTATATAGTAAAACGCGGACTAGTAACTGGAATTAAGAAAGCAATAATTCACGCCCAGATGATCCCAATAATTGTAATGTTTCTCTTTATTTAAATCAGTGTTATTTATCATGCTGCCATTATATTAGGGAAACTATCACTTTTTAAATCTAACCTTAAGAGTATTGTTTGTACACATTTATTACTTATGTATATATATTTTATAGTCACAATAACCATTTCGATTTGTAATTTTTAATATATTTTAACTATTTTTGTTACTACTGAAAATCGCCTTGGTGAGTAGGCCCCCTGGATACATATTATTATTACTAATATTATTATTATTATTACTATTATTATAATGTTTAGATCGATCGTTCTTAAAATATAATCGCGATGTTTCATGTCTCTATTCAGCAAATCAGTAATGGTGCGCGACTTCCTGATCATGTGTTCGTAAGAAAAACCCAACTCAAACAAGTTGTGTAACTTTATACGACTATTTCCACAAGTATTTTCAGAATTCCTTGTGACAAGTTAAATTAACGTCGGCGGGTGGCGATTTAGGATAACATCGCATCTCCGATATTTGACTGAGCAGTAGTAGAGAAACTAAGAGAAATCGTTGAACATGTTCGGTCTCATACTTCCAAGTCAAAATCATACCCTATTCCAGACACAAAAGGTACGTAATTGGGTACGTAATTATCGGCGCTCGAGATTAGCGAAATTGAGTGACATCGCAGGTCTCGTTGCAAAGAAAGCTGTCATTTATGGCGCCAGAGCGTCCTACGGCCTTCTTGGAAGGTAAAATTAATGGGACTAAGGGATAAAATGGTGACATAGATAATTAAATTGTAGTTAGGATATTAATTCCTACGGATGTTCTCCTTAAGTTTCAACATAGTTAATAGAGTGGAATGGTTAGGAAACTCAGGGACCTTCTTTGTTATAGGTCTTTGTTAGCTTTTTTCGACCTTGAACGTGCACAAAAGACAATAGAAATTCCAACATGTTAGTCAATCAGCCAATAGAAACTTGTGAGTTCAGTCGTTCAGGGAACGCTAATGAACTATGATAGTGCACAATCTTTTGTCTTGCCCCCTTCCAACCTCAATCGCAGCGCCTTTGTTTGCCCTTTTGAAGTTTGCCGGGTTTCCTAACCATTCCACTCTATTAACTATGGTTTCAACATATATTATTTGTATAGGGCGTTCTCACAAAAACCTATACTTAGTATTTAACCTAAGTTAAACTTAGTTTTTACTACTTTTACCGAGGAAAATCCCTCTTTAAATCAATGCACTTTTATCTTGTGCATTTCAACTGAGTTCTTTTTATATTCTAAATGTGTCTTTGACAATATTTTACCTGGTAGCAGTTAGTCTCTAGCCCAAGGTAGTACTAGCTTAGTAATTATTGGTTGTCAATCAATCTTAACCTTGATGTAATTTTGCACCTTGTTGTTATCTTCTAATAACACGTACACAGTTTAGCAGAACTTTGCGTGTGCAAGTTGTGAAAGTGCACGAGAACAGCGAATAAGCTCCTCCTTGAGCTTATGTCATTTTGTTTGTTTAGTCATTGACTAGAGAGAACATTTACCCTTTTGAATTCACTTGTTTTCGATTTTAACCTAGATATTTCTTCTTGGACAGTTATGTCTTACTGTCTTAAAACGAACATCGTTAAATTTGGTTAGTTTCATAATTCTAAAATACTTTAAATTTCGTTTTAAGGTTCGTTTGGGCGTACGATTTACGTTCATAATATCTCTCCCGGGTCTCCGCCATCTTGTTTTCAATGTGTTAAGTTATGTAAATAAATTAAGTGACCCGCAGTGTCCCGAACGATATCGAATCTGATTGGTTGACCCTGTCAGGTGTTGTTCCAACTCGCAACATGGAACACTTGCGATTTATGACTCGTGCCGGCCAAAGGCCTGGCCCGAGTAATTATTTTGTGTAATAGAGATTTTACAATTTTATGTTCAAGGTGAAAGGAGCCTGGGGCCAAGAGTGTTTCCATGGCAGCATGATTTCCACAGTGATATGTTTTTGTCTTCATGGTTGTGTCAACCTTATGACATCACATAACATCTCTTCTTCTTCCAATAAAACTCACCTCCTTCTATAATAGATAATAACGAGATGAGATATTGACAAACAGAAAACGCCATTCTTCCTCATTTCGAAAATTCGCTTCGTCAGTTTCACTGCTTTACGTCTATCTTCATGTAAATCTTAATTGTTTCTACATTGTAACTTATCAAACTCATTAATAATTCATGAAGTGAAAACAAAGGAAATTAATAAAACATCAGTGTCTTTAATTCTACTAGAGATTTCGTCCTGATTTACATAAACTTTGGCTTCGATTTTCTCGGCCAAAATAAGTCGTACCGCCAAAATAACTGAAAACATGACTCTCTACGTCTAGACGTTTGATAAGTGGGATGAAGAATTCGCGTCCGATCTTTATGGGATTTACAAACTCTCGCTTTTACCTCGAGTTTGTAAATCCCATAAAGATCGTCCGCTTATTCTTTATCTAGTACTTAAATACTCAGTCTTGTAAATGGTGGTCCCGGCTAGATGCTGCATGGTTTGTTTTCGGGCCCTCCAACGCAACTCATTTTATGATATACTTACCTCAACCAATACTTAAATGTTATTTTTTTTGTTTATTCTCTGATGAATGAGGCTTATTATGCCTCTAGTAAGATATGCTAATGTTCCGAGACTCGTTCCATACACACTGCTTACTACATTCATATATTCTACTACATTAATATATATATATATATATATAATGAACCGACGTGAATAATAATTTTCTCCATAATTGTTACTTTAATAAGCTAATAGCCGTTTTCCGTTTATTCATGAGTGTTTATAGTATTTCACCACGGTAGTTACACAAATGGTTCTGCATACAATACTATTGAATGTGACAAAGAGATTATAGATTTCTATAAGCAAAACTGAATAAGGAAATTGTTCGTTCTCTGTAAGCCAGTAACAGCTGTGCCATAGAGGTGTTCCGTTTATTGAAAACTCAAGTGATCAATACACTTAGACCCGATCAAACGTGGAACTTTTCATGCGCTGAACGCAATTGGAACAACATATAATTAGGCAGCTTCTTTTGGTCTAATTAGATTCGGCGCATGAAAAGTTCGACGTTTGAATCGGGCCATACGCAACAACGAGAGGAGAACATATGCTGATAAAAATGACTAAAATAAAGTCAGTCTCCTATAGATGCGACATAAATATTTTCCCTTTTCCTGATTACTATTTAACAAACTGAGCAGATGGTTCTCCGTGTATAAAACATTTTTCGTGTTTCTATAGAGTTATAGAGTTGCTTTTGACGTAATAGATATGTATGTATATTCCGGGTTATAGACGATTCAGAATAATCAAACAGGGAGAAAATCCGGGCTCGTTTTCCGACTATAACTTGAAAATCTGGGTTTTGGAGCTCTTTTTTCTCGTAAAACCGGGTCCAGTTATGGATCCCATCGCCACACAAATGCTTCCCCCTCCTCCCCGGGGAAGTTTGCGCAGCTGAAGTTGAAACCCACTAGCGCCTGCAAAACACATCCGAGCTCTAGTCATCTATGAGCTTTAATCGTGTCAGTTCGGACATCGTATTCTCCGTACAGAAACGTCGAGATTTACCACAATCAAATATTAGTTACATCGCATTCAACAAACCAGGACTTCATCAGCAACTCAGTACGATTCTACAAAATGAATTTTACAAGACTTCTAAATATCACTTTATTTCCCAGATGTCTGTATCTCTCACGAACTTTTGAATACGTACTATACAATCATCATTTTCTCATTGCTTCATGTGTATTGAACGCAATCCTTTCGTTAACGGCAACTTTGGGGAATAGTTTGGTGCTTGTGACAATCTGGAAAACTCCATCACTCCATACTCCCTCAAACTACCTCCTCTTCAGTTTGGCTATGGCGGATTTTGGAGTAGGTTTTATTGTACAGTCATTGTTCGTTGAAATAAGAATGTCAACGTTTGGTTGGCAAAGCGATAGAAAAGCCGATATACGATTATACAGCATTTTATTAGTACACTTGTCTCCAATAAACATATTGGTTCGCGCCTCTCCTACACTGCGGCGGAGCGCAGCGACAGAGCACAGAATATGGGAATACCTAATGTTTGTACACGTCATGAAATATCCCAATCCGGAGTGCATCAGTGATATTGCCACGCGGTGAACGATGCAGTGAAACCAGGTCTACTCACAGGAAGCACAAGCTTACGATGTGTGGCTCATACAAATCTAGCCTGCGAACAGGCTCTTCTTGGGGGAGGGCAGGGGAAGAAGATGAGCACGGTGAGCACAAACGACCATAAAAACGGCATGAGTTCTATATTTAAAAAGTTTTCAACGCAGACGATTGAATTTTGGTAGAAGGATGTAGAATCTATTTGAAGGATTTAGAAAATATTTGAGTGAGTTTCCAGTTTTAATGATGAAATGCGCTAGTCCAGCACTCAGAAGTCACATTATTTTCTTTTCTTGATTTTTTAACAATGGCAGCCTTATTTAGGTACGACTCCTGAAGTCACTAAATATGACGTCATAGCAATAGTCATTTCTCTATAACTTTTGCTGTAATAGTCGTAGAACGTTTAAATTTGCGCCAAATGAATGTGTCATGAAGGCCCTTTGATGGTGTAGTCTGTTTGTAATGTTTATTAAAGGGGGAATTTCACCAAAAAAGGAGGCATCACTTATGACGTCAACGCAACATCATCATAATAACATAAAACACCTAAAATATGTAGTTTCATTTTGTTAACAACTCACCAACATTTCTTCAAATTGAGACTATAAGTAAAGAAATACTGTTAATTTTAATTATTTGTCCACGCTCACTGATGCCGATTTTGACGTTCTTTATGCCCGACGTGGAGAGGGAGGGGAAGAAGAGGGGGGGGGGGGGAGGGGGGGGGGGACCTCCCACAAGAAGAGCCTGGCAGGCTAATACAAATCCTAAGGTAAATGATTACCGTGGTCGCTCGCGCAAGATTGATTGCGTGTAACGCGCACAAGAGTCACCATTTCCTTGTCTTCTTCTATTGAGTTCTTATTGTGGAAAAAAATAAAGGTAATAAAACAACATTTTGCATTAAATGTACAGAGGTACGAGGCTTTGGAACAGTCTCGGTAACGACCTAAGGTCAACTGCATCACTTAATAGTTTTAAAATTAATCTTAAAAGAAACACTGAACTACTGTAAATAACTGAATAGAGTACGTATAAGTTAATTAGTTTTATTATTACTATTATTATCATTATATTATTAGGGTAGAATAGTGTAGTTATAAGCAAGACCACATCAGCAACGCTGTACATTTATCGTGGGTAAATAAATATTATTATTATTATTACCTTGAGTGTCCTTTTCGTATGTTCTTGGCTATTCGAATTCTCTTCTATTTTGGGCTAGTTTGGATCAATTTTAGAGAGTTTTTGATTTTTGAGCTCTCTCTATAATGAAATGACAAGGCTGCACAGTCCGTTAATCACATCAAATCACTCCAAGGGCAAAAAAGTACTCTAAAATCACTTCAATCGTCGCCAGACTCAACAAAAGGGCGTCCCAAGTATCTGTCTACGTTTATTTCTGGGTGCCAAAATTTGAAATTTTGGCGCTCATAAACCACATATTTGTGGTATCAAAAACCAGTCCCGAGACAGCGGTACGTCCCGTGGATGGCAGATGCGTTCTGATTGGTTGGTCGTCGTCACGTGGTGCAGTGACAAACATGGTCTAATTTGATTGGTCTAATAAACGGCTCGAAATGGAGTTTACTTGGATAAAGAAACAGTGGAAGGGTATCACAATCCTACCAGGATGTATATATAAAGCTAGAAGAGAATCCTAAAAATCCGTTCATTTTCCGTGTTAGAGCGGATTTCAATTGAGTGTCGGAAGTGTTTTGGTTTTGCGTTTACTAAGCTCTCCTATTGGCTGAGAAAGTAAACCAACCAATCAGAATCCAAAGTAAAACCAAACGCAAATTGGTTTTGGTTTTGCTTTGGTTTGTCATTGGCTCACAGGGAAGCCATTTATGAGTTACTTGTGATTACTCGCTCCTATGATTGGCTGGCTGTGGGTAGTTTGCGTTTGGTTTTACTACACTCAATTGAAAACCGCTCTAATGTTTCATATGTAGCAAATAGTTCAAGGAATCAAAACTAGCCTATCTGATGTAATTTCACCCAACTAGATGAAATTTTGGCTTTCATTTTCGCGCAAATGAAGTTAGGGGGGGGGGGGGGAGCCGTTTTGAAATTTTGTTTTGGCTCTCAATTTATCCCCCCTGAAAGTTGAGTTCTACCAAATTAAGAAGACCCCTGCAGTTTTCCATGGGTAATATGTTATAATGACAAAGTGTCCGAAAAATACTGCAATGCTGATCAAATACAACACTTGTCAAGGTTTATTTCGGCTGGCCAGTACCAGCCTTCTTCAGGTTTATTTTACAATGGAGGTCACAAATGGATACAAGGCTTATATAAATTGTTAATTACGTAACTATCCATTTGTATCCATTTGTGACCTCCACTGAAAAATAAACCCGAAGACGGCTGGTACTGGCCAGCCGAAATATCGTATAAACCTCGACAAGCGTTGTATTTGATCAGCATTGCAGTAGTCTTCGGACACTTTATCATAATATTTTCTTCTTCTTACTGATCAAGATCTGTTTTTTGATCCAACGTCTGGCAGGATTGATTGTACACAGTTTTTGCTATGGTTTTCTAACCTTAACTATATATCGGTAATATGTTTGTGAAAAACCCATGTTTCTACCACATTGCTTTCTACCCGTAAAATCCATCGCCTTTTCGTTTTGGCCGCAAGGCATGCTGGGACAGCTTCATTTTATATTTCCCAGTCCACAACTGGTTTAAATAAAGTTGCAACGTTAAAATCATAGGTTTCGTACTAAACACGATGAACACAATATATTATTAGCGAATTTGGGGTGAGATCTGGTAGCCTTACGAAAATGAGGGGGGAGGGGTGGAAAACCATTATTTGTTTATCGTTTGCGGTATCCACCAGAAGCCCATAACTAGGAGTTGGCCTTTCCAGATTGTGCTCAGCAACGTTTGAACAACTTTTGGCATTTTGAGCAACTTTTTGTGTTATGAGCAACTTTCGCCTTCCGGAGCAACATTTGGGCAACATATGAGCTTTTTTGAGAATTTGAGCATGAAATATCTGCCATTTCAATTAAAACGCTAATTTTGTGTGTCCTTCAATCTTGATGTGATTGAAGCCCACAAACATAACAGCGGTTATAAAAACTAAACCGCTGCATGCCCACGAACAACACCCCCAAATTAAGTGAAATAAGAAATTAGAGGTTCAGTTACTTAATTTGTGTTTAAATGACTCATTTTTCAAGCATTTTTCCAATTCAAGTTGCAACCATTTAGAGTTTTTTAGCAACTTTTTAAATTTTTTTAGCAAACTTTATTTTTTTGGGGAAAACTTCTTGTTTTGTTTTTATTTCTTTGAGCAGCTTTTTAAGTTTTTGGCAACTTTTTAGCAACCTTTTGGCTTTTTTGGAGCAACTTTTTCTATTTTTACTAGCACAATCTGGAAAGGCCTAACTAGGAGCGTCCATCCCACATACTAGGCCCTGATAACTAGGAGCGTCCATCCCACATACTAGGCCCACGTCACAGCGTTTTTACAAGTTCGGTTATTTTTAGAATGGTTTCCCGCTATTGTTGAGCTGCAATTATTCCTAAGGGAATCAAATCACAAAAGCGTAGCATCCATGTTGTTTAGTATAACAAAAGTAGCTAATGAGGCATCTTTTGTTCCGCCACGGTGCAATCTACCAATTGGCGGGGAAAATAATCTAAAAATAGCCCAACTTGTAAAAACGCTGTGACAACTATATAGGAGATATGGACGCTCCTGGTTATGGGCTCCTGTATCCACTTGTAATAATAATAACAATAATAATAATGTTATTATTATTATATTTACACAGGGTGCACCCGTCACCGAAGTGTTTTTCAGAGTGGCCTACTTCATCTAAATTGCGTTTAACTACATAACGTGTAGTGTTTAAGGTTATTTAAAATCGTTTTATTGATAACAGTTTCGAAAAATTAAACTATGCACAGTCCGTTTGGGCCAATAACAAGCATCGCTAGAACAACGTTGCGTCATAACCACAAAGCCAATCAGAATACGTGATCGTTCAGACCAGGGATGGGCGGAAGACCCCGGGAACGAGGTTGCGCTTAGCCTGTTCCAGGCACTCGCTTTTTCTTTCGCCCCCTTCCACCACAGGAATCCCAAGCTCTGTTTATGTAAATTTAATTGTATAAGGGTTTGTATGGGAATTTTTAAATTTAGCTTTTCGATAAATATACTGTAATAAAATGAATAAAACTTACCTGGTGTCTATAAGCTGTGTCGTGGCTGTGTCTGTACGTCGTTTTAGCGAATTTGGGCGAATTTTAAATCCCTTACACTACATACTAAAGAAGAAATGTATTAGTATGTGGTGCAAAGGATTTAAAATTCGCCCAAATTCGCTGAAACAACGTACAGACACAGCCAAGACACAGCTTATGGACACTAGGTAAAATTTAAGGCTGTGTACAGCCTTAACTCGGGCTGTAACCATTTTTCACCCTACATTTCAGACATTCCATTCTAAGGCGTGGTCACAGGGGAGGGGTGGTACTCCACTCCTATTATTTATTAGGAATGGGGTAGGGGAGTTATTAGTCACGGTGACTTTCTGCTCTCTGCTCCGATCCCCTAGTATATGTATGTAATTAAATATTTTTGTTTTTCATGATATGTACATTAGATATGTTTTTCTCGTATGTAAATTAAAGAAATTGACCTTTTACTGTAAACACTACTTATTCATGTAACACACGTCTTCAATCTACAGTCTGCTGTTCTGTTGTACTGGAGGTTCCGAGTACTAAAATATGATTGTCTCAATGTTTATATTTATCCCATATCATAAGTTGTATCCTGTCCATCCTGCCGATAGAGCTGCCACTATATTTCACTACTGTTCTTTCTACAGTCATGTTAATTGTATTCGTGGTCAATTCGTTTGCCTCTGTGTAACTTTATCTGCTGTGTTCATAACTGAAATGCATGTTGGTTATCTCTAATTAAAAGCTAAATTACCTTCATTCACAAAAATTCAGTCTTGTCACTGGTGTATATTACAGAGTTACATAAAGGGAACTGTTCGAAGCCTTCCTCGCTCGTGAGAGGATTCTCGTTTAACAGCTCTAACGAAAGTTAAGCATGCGCCAATAATCTCGTCACTCGTGGTCTAGCGGTTACTGTTTGGGTAGGATTGTGTCAGTCGTTCTATAAATCTTAGCTTCCTGGATTCGATTCCTACGCTGAGCGTAGTGAATTTTTTTTTTCAAGTAGAGCCTCCCCAATTCCTTGTAAAATTTATAAGTGCCGCTTCGGGTGCTCGGGAAATATTCTAAGTCCCAAATTATTCATAGTTTATAACAAAGGGAGTTTTGTGACGCAGTCTGTGAGGTTGTTACACCGAGGTAAAGCCCCTATTTTAGAACTCTCCACTTACAACATCTAGGCACCTGAAGAAGGCTAGTTTGGCTAGCCGAAATATAGTACCTTTAAAACTATATACACGTTGTTTCAGCTTTGCTATAGTCCTCAGGATAGAGTAAAAACTCTATCCGCAGTCTGTGGCTTGCGGTTGACCTTTTCGACATTATGCGGCGCCAAAGCGGCGCGGTGTTCAAGTGTGTGCACTTGAACTACTTGAACAGCGTGAGCTGATTGGTTGGGGGCGAAATACCTCGACTTGGAAAATAAAAATAACAAGAGGCCCTTAGTGGCCTTAACTCGGGCCACCCAGGAATAGCTGAATACATGTAGTCCATGGAGTTCTAGCATATTTTTGTGTCATGGTTTGTGCTAGGGGAGTCGAATAATTGATTCACTACTGATGCTCGTGATAACTGAAGGGCTGCTGTGCAAAAGGCCATGTCAGTCTATTCCCACACATTTCTGGCTTGGTAATACTTTTTGTGATTGGGTCGATGAGATCCTTGTGGTTTATAATAGCCGTAATGGCACAAACCAGTACAAATCACTGGGATCTGTTAATTATAACACAATCAGACAAAAATCCAGCCAGATGCAGTACGTGGGACTAAGCTGGTGCCACATATGTAAGCAATGTTATAAATGGATTGGGTCTGCATGAGTATTAAATATCATTTAATCGAATTAAAAATACATCGTACCACCATACAAAATATCACATAAAAATTAGTACAATGTATGCTGACTGGGTTTGATTAGCAAACATCTAATCAGTAACCGAGTGACCTTAAAACTATGTATATATCTATGTGGTTCTATTTAGAGGAGTTCTGCAGTTCCATAAACTTTCCTATATACTTTCCTTTCAATAATAGTTTTCTTTCAGGATGTTGATGATCATAAACTCAGGTGTTGTTGAAGCAAGTGAATGGTTTTCCTAAAGTACAGCTGTCAGTCACTATTTTTGTGTTGCTATTTTACCTCAGGTCCTTCCATGCATTCCAATTGTTATTGCATTGGAAACATTTATTTAGCTGTCAATTACCAACTACTTCCGATTGTCAACTGCATGCAGCTTTAATTGCTCCCAATGAACTGGTTAAAGTTCATGCTGAACTGGTAATATGATGTGTCTTGATGGTAATATAACAAATCAGGTCAAAACCCTGACCCTACCTTCCCAAACTGACCTCAAATCCCTGACCCACCTCCGCGGCACATACATGTACATAATACATCACAAACAGGAGTACTCCCCCTCTGGGGGATACAAAGTTCTATGGTTAACTGGTAATAAGATGAACATTCCTTGTATGTGGACATACATAGGCTGCAGGCTGGTCATTTTTCTGGACTGATTTAGCTACAGGAGTCCACTAGGCCAACCTCACAGGTTGAAGTACAACAGTGAGAATAATTATTATGCCTGAAAATATAAAAATATGGGTGTGTAAATATATTACTGGTTTTTCACAGGCAAAGCTTGTAAACACACACAGAAAATATAACCCTCCCTCTCCCTTGAACATTCCCTTTTGAAAACCTATACTTTTACTATGAGCTCCTGGAAGCTCCATATGTGGATCCTGAGGCAATATGGTAATATTGTGTGGCTTGTTGACATATGTAATCTGCAGGCTGGTTATATTTCTAGATTGAATCAGCTCTATTGGAGAACACATCTAGGCCAACCTCGCAGGGAAGCACAACATGTGGGAATAATTTATTATGCCTGCAAAAATAAAAATGTGGGCATGTAAATATTATGCTATCTGACATGAAGATTAAAAAATGAACTTCCTTTAATTCCCAGTTACGATTTGCTTTCGTATCGCAAAAAATCCACAGACAAATGCAAATCATATAAACACACAATAATTTAAAGCTCATCAGCTTCTCACTTTCAGCTTTTGCGACTCTTGAGTTGAGCTCGGCTTGCCTTAGTCACAGTTGATTTGTATCTCGGTTGAGATTATTTGTGCCAACAGGCGAGTTATTTATTGTATTCCTTTGAGTAAGCTTTGAGTTTTTGATTTCCTTTTTGTGTTTGAGACAGACGAAGGCTCGACGTCGAAAAGTGCTCGTAAACAGATTTTAGCCGTAAGCCTTGCGACTATCGGTCGCAGTTACGACTGTATGAATGACAGTGTATAGTATGTATGATGTGTATAAAGTACCGAGCACAATGTGCAAAGACACCAAAAACATACACGACTTACCTTTACTCCTTCAGGTTAACTTTCAAGACTGTCCAAAGCGAAGAGAAGAAAGACAGAGAAAGAACGGTTCGACGGGAAATAACACGCAAATGGCGATACATGCCGTATTCACGTGAACAGTGCAATCGGATTGGTTGAGGCATGGCGATCACGTGCCGTATTCACGTGAACAGTGCAATCGGATTGGTTTGACGGTTGGCAGCGACTTCCGGGTCGATACAAAAAATTATAAAAAAAATAAAAAATATTTGCGAAACTTGACTCGGGCGGCCAAAGGCCTGGCCCGAGTAATAAACTAAAAGTAGAAGAGCTGGTGAAGTATTTAAAGCACCATCAGGTATCCCTTGTGGGAAACTGAAAAAGATAAATGATGCGTGTTTTGACACATATTCAACTATCTAAACCGGACAGTGCAGACGACAATAGGCTCCCTTCAGATCACAGTAGTGAGGTTCAGGACTATCACATTTTCGATGACGACGATGATGACGACGACAATGATGATGACGACTCGGGATCTTGTAGAAAGTGATGATGAAACAGTTGATGTTCCTGTCATGCGTGGAACATGCATATCAAGAGCTGGAAGGCAGTCCATACCAAGTTCTCGGTACCAGTCCTCAGACTGGATTTTCTCTGCCCCACCCCCTCCCCCTCACCTGAACCTTCCACAGGAAGCCCGCTCAGATGATCCTTCTACCACAGGAATCCCGGTGATTCAAATTTGTTGTTTCTTATTATTTAGGAGTTGCCTGCGGAGGAGGCTACATATGTAGGTACATATAATTTTGTGCAGCCCTATCTCGTCGTCCGCCATTTCGAACTCAAAACCTCCCTTCGGACAGTTTCGCGTGTTTTTGAATTCCGTTAACTCATTATCCTATGCCACTAGTTCAGGAAAACCTCCTGATCCCGTCTGAGCCCCCAAAATAATGTTGCACGGGAAAATTAAGCAGAATTCAACGACTTTTAATAGTCCAGCCAGTTCTTGTTTATGCGTCACACACCAGGCAAAGCGTCACACGCATTTTCTAACTCCCCGACTACACGGTTGCAATTGTACTCTGATACTAATCAGTGGCGTGATCTCTCTGTCAGACACGCGCATTTTCTAACTCTCCGATTACACGGTTGTAATTGTACTCTGATTCTAATTAGTGGCGTGATCTCTCTGTCGGATGTAATTTAACCGGATGGACTTCTTACAAATTCTGTGCGTCACAATTTCAGTCTTTTTAACAAGATGGACGCGAGTGTTTGCTGTCAGTTCTTTATCGCGGGTGTAGTCTTAGTCGTTTCTTTAGCTGTGATCGTTAAACGTTTTCGACACAGGAAAGTCGGAGATTTTGGCAAGAAATACGTTCTGATAACCGGCTGTGATTCGGGATTTGGTAAGGAGACTGCAATTCGTTTGGATCAGCTGGGATTTCATGTGTTTGCCACATGTCTGACTAAAGCAGGCCAAGACTATCTACAGTCCGTGTGTAGTAATAGAGTAACTACTCTTGCTCTTGATGTGACTGACTCGCAGCAGATACGACAAACCTATGCAAAGGTCAGCTCACTTCTTCCACACGGAGTCGGTAAGCTACATTTTTTGCATGAAACTGCTAATTTGCCTCCTACATTTAAATCCTTCGTGATTTCACGTATTTATAAGGCATTTTTCTTTCATTTTATTATTGTGTTTAATGCAGGTCAACATCAGCTTATAGCTGCCTGCCTTTAACCTGCTTTACCAAATAAAGGATGTATGTATGTATGTATTTACAGCATCCATCGAGGCGAATAGAAGCGCTCTGCTATTCGTAGCTATGAATGTAATCATTGCACGATCTGTATTTTACTGTAATCCAGGAGCGGTAGAATTAGCTCCTGCGTGATCCTCATTTGCGCTGTTTTCATTTTTAACGCGTTTTAAAAACAGACCACAGAAGAACTGAGTTTTCTTTTCTTTTGCAAAGTGAAAGGACGCTCTATTTTATAAGGGCTCTTCACTTGCGACTCTGTACATAGCGTGACTCGTCTGAAATCCGATGACATATCGGATTTCACACTTGTGAAATGTCGCTTATGCGCGTATAACAATAACACTTCCAAAGTACACTGGCATTAAACTTATTATTGTAGATCGGATCGGGACTCAAACAGGCTGTAACATACTGATGTGATTCGTTGTAGGTTTATGGGGATTAGTCAACAATGCAGGTGTCCTAACTGTAGGCCCTCTGGAATGGCAATCACTTCAGACAACCAAGAGAATATCAGACGTCAACCTGTGGGGCTTGATTGACATCACTGTAACATTTCTTCCGCTTCTGAAGTTGGCACGAGGCAGGGTAGTCAACATGTCTAGCATAGCAGGTGAGGTTAGCTCGTGTTGGCCTGGATCAGTATCAGTCGCTATGGTTTTCATTCGGGGGGTGGGGGAGGGGGGAGACGGCTGCCATCTAAAAGTGACGGGGATTCTTGTCGGGAATTTCAAGATCAGCCCCTAAAAAGTACCAGAATCTCGTTCTTTGGGTTTGGCTCAAATTTGTTTCACCCTAAGAGGTACCAAACCGAAAACACAACATTAACTGCCATTTTAACCATTCAAGTGCAATTGACCGATTTTTCAATTTAGCTTGTACATTTGTTGTCCCAATTCAGGTTACCTGACTTTCCCTCGAGTAATGTTTTCTAGTTTTTCTGTATCCCAAGAGGAAATGTATCACTTTCTCTAATTGGCAAACAAAGCACTGAATCCCCTAGAGAGGTGTCACATGATCTGAATTGGGACAAAAAATGTACAAGCTATATCGGTCTATTGACTGTGAAAATCAAGACGCGAAGCCAGTCCAAGAGAGCATCAAACGGCAATTTTATATTCTGACAACTAATTATTATCTTACTTTTAATACTCTCAACCCTAATCCTAAAAGGTATCACGATAAACACGACTGTGGATTTATCTATTGTTTCAAGCCAACAAGGCCGCCGTGTGACAAAAGCCCGTAGCTTTCAAAGCTAAACTAAGCTATTGTTACCTGTGTTGTATATCCGGGATTTCAGTATCGGCAGTTATGGCACTGAACTTTTTTCTAAAATTCTTTGACAGTTTGATATTTACACATGTTTTGAATTAGTCACACTTCTCCACCAACAATAGCCTGAATTTCAGCCGTCTCCTAACGAAACAGAGACGGCTGAAATTCAGGCTACACCAACAATTGATCAAATCAAAATGTTACTATATTTATCTTTACCGCGAGAACAGGGTTGATCGCACTTCCTGGCTTTGGAGCTTACTGCATCAGTAAGTTTGGAGTCGAGGCTTTCTCTGATGTGCTGCGTAGAGAAATGCGCCCCTGGGGGGTACTGGTCAGTATTGTTGAGGCAGCCGCTTTCAGGACCCAAATCACAAATGAGGATGCAGTCGTTAAATGCTTAGAGGATCAATGGAAAAATATTACCGAGCACACTAGGAAAGAGTATGGGGAGACATTTTACAAGCAAGGTAGGTTTTACTTCTTTGAACAGCTCATATAGGTAAAGTAAATTCACTATATTTATATAGAGGGTAGCACGTTTACCGCTAACATGTTGCTCAGCAATCTTCCACATGGCCCTCTGTTTACTTAGTCCGGCCTACGATTTTACGCCCTTATCCGAGAAGACGTGAAGGTCTAACCGTTTACTGTTGGATTATGTAAAGGCAGCACTTTATACTCAGTTATTTTAAGACCGTGAGTGTTGGTCCGGCCGGCCGGGGTTTGAACTCGCAACCTGCCGCACAACAGACCGGCGCTTAACCACTGAACTAACCGGGAGGGACTGGGGCTTAACCACTGAGCTAACCGGGAGGCGTTTGCCAGTTACTTGGCGTGTACACGAATTACTCATCAAGTCACCCGTACTGCGATCCATATAGTGTTGTTAAGTTTAGCGTCAGTGGATCCTGCCTGTTTAATGTCTTCCTGGATCTGCCTCCCCTGGATCTGCCACTGATAACTATATTGGCGTGTACACGAATCCGATTCATCAAGTCACGAATTGTGAGCTATAGCATTGTTACCATTGAATCAATATTAGATTACAACAATTAACCAGTGATGTTTCCATGTTTTCAGCTAAGGATGGTTACCGGACGTGGTGCCAGGGCGCATCCCAAGATACCTTCAAGGTTACCAACGCTTTTCTCGATGCTGTGACGTCATCACGTCCGCGCCCGCGGTACATTCTCAATGGAAGCTTGCTTAACTTCATCAGCAAGCTTCCTGAATTTCTAAGTGACTCGATGATAGATTCCTTGCTTAAGAACAGATTCCCTAAACCTGCACATGCTTAGGTCAGCCCGTAGGCGCAGTCAGTGCGGAGCCTAGTCCTGACCTGGCCTCTCTTTTGGCCGCTCCGCAGACTGGAAGGTCGCGGGAAAGAGAGTTTGGCAACCTCGTCCCCAGGGTCTTATCGGTCTGATCCAAGATGGCGGCTACTCCGAGAGAAGACCCTGGTAAACGCTGAACTGTCACGTATTCTGATTGGCTCTTCGATTATGACGCAATGGTTGTTCTAACAATGCTTTTTATTGGCCAAACGGACTTAGTCCAGAGAGATGAACTTGTATATAGTTTAGATTGCTCAAATTTTATCAATAAAACGATTTTAACTAACCGTAAAACACGTTGTGTATGTAGAGCAATAGATGAAGTGCATTACTGGGTAGTTTTCTGGTAAGTTTCATCAGTGCGAAAGGCATATATCAACATCCCAATTAGACTTATTAAGCTTGCAAGTGGACCCCTTTCTATACACCCCATTCCAATATGGCGGATACACGGCCGGAGCGTTGGGGCGGGACACGAAAACGAGGGTAGTTAGGCGGAAGTCGATCTCAAGAAAGTCATGAGGCGGGAATTTCGCGCAAGTTGTTTTTTCGAGAGGGTTGGAATAAGTAGATTTTATCCCCAGAGAGTTAGAAAATATGGTGGATATTCAGGCTATCGTTTTCACTGAAGAATATATCCCTCAGTGTAAATGATAGTAAATGATATCCGCCATATTTTCTAACTCTCTAGGGATAAAATCTACTTATTCCAACCCTCTCGGAAAAACAAACTCGCTTCAAAACTTTTTGACATCGACTTCCGCCTAACTACCCTCGTTTTCGTGTCCCGTCCCAACGCTCCGGCCGTGTATCCGCCATATTGGAATGGGGTGTATTCCTTTCACAAAAATATATAATGAGTCAATTATGACAGGTGTAGTACCTGATATTTTTAAAATTTCAAGGGTCACCCCTATATTTAAAAGTGGAAGTGTCACTGAACTAGGAAACTACAGGCCTATAGCTGTCATAATCCCTTTCAGCAAAATTCTAGAGAGACTTGTTTATGATCAGCTGATGTTCTTTCTTGAAAAGCAGAGCATGTTCAACTATCAATTTGGATTTAGAAAAGGCTACTCAACTGAATATGCAATTCTAGAAACAGTGGAGAACTTGAAAACAGCACTTGACGAAAACAAAGTAACCTGTGGATTTTTTTTAGACTTTTCAGAAGCGTTCGATACGATCACTCGTGAAATTCTCTTAGCAAAAATGTATAAATACGAAATTCGAGGACTACCCCATTTATGGTTTTCTAGCTATTTAAAAGATCGAAAACAATATGTCAAAATTGATAACACTGAATCTAGCCTAAAACTTATAACATGTGGTATCCTACAGTTTCTGCCCTGGGACCCCTATTGTTTCTTTTATATATAAATGATCTTCCAAACTCTTCCAAAAAAATATTTTTAAATATTCGCAGATGATACCAATATATTCTACTCTTCAAATGATCTTAAGGATCTGGAAAGGGTCGTAAACGACGAGCTTGCTAATGTTTTAAAATATTGCGCTGCAAACAAGCTATCAATCAACTTTAAGAAAACAAACTACATACTAATAGCTTCTCCTAGAAAAAAACCCAATATATCTATAACCACATGTAATATTGATCAAAAAACACAAATTAAATACTTAGGTGTTTTTATTGACGATCACCTACAATGGGATGCACAAATAAAACATGTCAATAATAAGCTGGCTAAGAATATAGGAATGATATGCAAGTTAAGATACTACTTTTCTATTAATGTACTAAAACAACTCTACTATACCCTTATATATCCTTACCGAAATTATGGCTTATGAGTTGGGGTACTGCATGCCAAACTAGAGTAGATAAAATCCGATCAAAACAGAATAGATGTATTCGTTGCATTTTTTGCTGACAAAAGAGAGAATACTATTGTATATTATAAACTTCTCGAAATCCTTAAACTTGAGAATGCCTTTAACCTTAACATTTCCTTGCTTATCCACAAAATCAAATATGTTAAAGCTAATATACCAGCTACTTTTCTAGATTTAATTCCATCTGCTTCTGATATCCATAATCATAATACCAGATATGCTGCCAAACCATAGTTAATAGAGTGGAATGGTTATGAAACTCAGGGACCTTCTTTGTTATATGTCTTTGTTAGCTTTTTTCAACCACTACCGTGCACAAAACACAATAGAAATTCCAACATGTTAATCATCAGCCAAAAGAAAAGTGCGAGTTCAGTCGTACAGGGAACGCTAATGAACTATGTCCGTGCACAATTTTTGTTTTACCCCCTTCCAACATAAATCGCAGCGCCTTTGTTAGCCCTTTTGAAGTTTGCCGGGTTTCCTAACCATTCCACTCTATTAACTATGGCCAAACAGAACCTATAGTGAGTGAGACCAGCTTCCAGAACAAAACAAGGATTAACTAGATTTAAAGCACTCGTATCAAGGATATGGGAAAAAATACCTATAGAGATTAAAACTTTACCCCATACTAGCTTCAAAAAACAATACAAACTAACTTTACTTGATAACCAGAACTAGTCATTTATACATGTTAATCAAACTGCCTGCTAAACTTTGTAAAAATTTATACACACTTGTAAAATCCGTATATATGAATCCGATACCTACCTTATATTAGTACCATACATATGTAAATCAATGACAATACTTACTCATAAATTTATTTTACTTTTTTTCCTCGAAGGCTATCTTTTCTGTGGTAGTGGTCAACTCGAAAGCCACTGGCTACTTTGATCACTACGCACTTTTCCTCAAAGCTGTAAATATCTATTTCTTCTCTTTTTTCCCCCATATATTATATTAATATGTTTGTAATTTAAAAAAAAATAGTGCAAAATAAAATGAATCTGAATCTGCCAGGAGAAGCTGCTAAATCTGAACATGTGCTTTCGATCGCTTCACTTCAACGCTAACGGAAAATGAACGGCTTTTTTGGATTCTCTTCTAACTTAGATACCATCCTGGTAGCTTTGTGATACCCTTCCACTGTTTTCTTATCCAAGTAAACTCCATTTCGAGCCATTTAGTAGACCTGCTTTCACTGCATCGTTTGCCGCGTGGAAATACCGTTAATCGCTTCTCGCTCACTCCGGATTGGGATACCTATGGTTTCCACACGTCATGAACTATTCCGATATTTAGCTTGGCCGCCATCTTAGATCGCCAAATCACGTGACAAAATACTCCCAAAATCTGGGAGTATTTGATCACGTGATCCAGCCTTTACCAGGTTCTTCTCTCGGGTAGCCGCCATCTTGGATCTGACCGAGAAGACCCTGGGGACGAGGTTGAGAGTCTGGTAGATATTGCATGCGTATGCTCAAAACTGTCCAATCAGGAATAAGGTCAAATTCGCGGGAATATTCGCGGGGTTTACCGAATAAGTTTTTCTTTAGTTTAAAATGACTGATTCTCAGTGCAGAATTACAATCTACGAATCACGTACATAAGTCTGTTATAGTGAATATCTCAAAGAATCACATACGAAACGAAATAATGTTTAAACACCATTCTATTCATGTCATGTGAACTCTTCTGTTTACACTCAAACTCATTTTACATGATGTTGGTATCCATTGTAGTTGAATAATGTCAATTGCATGTGAAATGACCTTATAGTTTGGACAGGATATTTTTTTATAGGTTATCTATGCTTGGAAAGCAATATCCTTAATTATGGACAATAAGAAGGCGTGGCCCCTTACATGATTGGGTACATTCTCAACATGTCTCCCAAAAATGAAGTCACAGCAACTTGAAGATACATATGTTGCACTTAATACACATCTTTGTAATGAACTTGAATTTTTAACCACCCACTCCAACCTTAGTGTGGTTCTGAATTAGTGTCCATTATAAGGCAAGGGAAGTACATTTTTGCCCTTAGCTCCTGTCTGGAAAACAATTATATCACAAAACTTGGTGAAATAATTCGTTACTTGGTGAATATCCAATACACCGATTCTGAAGGAAAAGAATGGGCATTTATAGATTTTCAATTTTTTTGTTTAAACAAGTGACTTGCTAAACCCAGTGCTGAAGTTGACGAAAACATATTTCCCTTTACACAAATTAAATAATGCTTGTTAGTTGTTCAAACTTAACAGGAACCCAGTGCCCATGTCTGTGTGCACCGGTTTTACAGATCGGGTTATTTTTAGAATGCCGTTTCCCGCGAATTTGGTTCCGCTTTAGCCAATCACAAGCGTTTGCATAATTATAATTCAAATGATTTTTTTAAAATGTTGCAGCTATGTTGGTTGACCAAACAAGAGAAGCTAAGAAAACATCTTTTGTTAACAACATGCCGTAATGAAAGCAAACAATGAGAAGTGAAATCTAAAAATAACTCGGTCTGGGAAAATGCTTCATCACGAATATTAGCCTGCGTAGCAAGCCCAGGGGGGGGGGGGGGAATGGGGAAGATTGGGAAAGAGGGGAGAGGGAATGAGGAGAGGGGAAGAGGAGGGGAGGAGGAATGACAGATGGACGCTCCGGGAAATGGCTCCTGGTACACATTTGTGATTGCACACTTCAGTTGAAGGCATGTTTGACAGCACTGAGTCCAAAATTAGACCCATAACGTTAATACAATTCAGTAAACACCATTATCATGAGCAATGTCGCCTGGTAGCTGTCTGTGCAAATAATATTTGAAACATTTAGTGTAATTAGTATGCAGCCGCCATGTTGGTGTACAGCTTTGGTACACCAAGATGGCGGCCGCCAAAGTATAGTTCAAATAAAGCAGATTTTTTTCATCGATATGATTTATTTAGCTTTCTGTTCAAAACAATTTAGATATCACTTTTAAAAGTTTATCAAATCTAAATTTTTAAACTCACCAAAATATATGGATTTTCGTGCTTTCGAGCCCGTTTACTGAAAATAACAATGACAAGCTTTGTGGTCAATAATTGTATGGGGCAAAATACAAGGCAAACAATACTTCCTAATAATTTAGGAACACAGGTATTGTTTGAGAGGTAACTTGGCGACGGCAATGGCGACGGGACGTAGAAAAGTGTTTTCTCCCGAAATTTGGTGTTTACTATTTCCCTTGTTCGCCTTGAATTGTTTTTCACAACCAGATTTTCGAAAAATATAATGACTATATAGTTTCGTTCATGCCGAACGAAAAATGATTTGATTTACTTTCTTACGTTCGCGTACAATTTGGGGTTTTCACGTTCTGTTTTTGAAGAGAACGGTGGAAATGGCGACTGCGTGCATTTTCACGTGCAGTTATTGTATTTTGTAATTAAGGCTATTGTTTTGTGCCGTCGTCCTAGACGTTGCCATCGTGGTTGCTAAAGGTCCGTAAAGGGTTCTCCCTTCATGTAGGCAGACATGAATTACTACCAAATTGTATTGTGTACATGTTCTATTGTATAATAAATTGTGTATTTCGTTCTATTGTTTTGTATTGTGTTTATTCTATTTTGATAGCAATTCATTGTCATTGTCATTGCATTGGAAACATTTATTTAGCTGTCAATTACCAACTACTTCCGATTGTCAACTGCATGCAGCTTTAATTGCTCCCAATGAACTGGTTAAAGTTCATGCTGAACTGGTAATATGATGTGTCTTGATGGTAATATAATAAATTAGGTCAAAACTCTGACCCTACCTTCCCAAACTGACCTCAAATCCCTGACCCACCCCCGCGGCACATACATGTACATAATACATCACAAACAGGAGTACCCCCCCCCCCCCCCCCCCCCTCTGGGGGGTACAAAGTTATATGGTTAACTGGTAATAAACACTTGCGAATACACCTGCGAATACAGCCGTCTCGCATCGGGAACCACAATCAAAACCTTGAGAAGGAAAATTCTATACTGATGACATTCTGGTCGCGTCATTTGATTGGATAGTATGCCTAATTATCATGAGCCAATCAAATAACGCGACCAGATCCTGGCCGCATAACGTCATCAGTATGGAATTTTCCGTCTCAAGACGCAGACGTCTCCGTTATAAAATCAAATTTACATAAACAGAGCTTGGGCTTCCTGTGCTTCCATACCGCGCCGCGGTTCTGAGAGCCTGGAATAGGCTAATTCATTCACTTTTCACCATACAACTGTTGCCGTGCATGTTGACGCTAAAGTGTGAAATAAGTGAATCACTGCAAGTGGTGTCGTGTGTTTCATGTGACATGACTTTCGACTTGGGTTGGTTTCTTGCTGCTTCAAAGGTAAGTGCTTCAAGGAAACGATTGCAGAATACCCCACCACTTAGAGGTTCCTTGGTTCATTAATAATGCATTTTCTCAAATTCTCGCACAAACCCTATAAAAATCTAACCCTGAAATTCAAATAAATCTTACCCATTTTCAACTCCAAAACATTCATAGAACGAGTCTAAATTGGATAATTTTGCACAATTTGTAAGGGCTAATTTCAAGTGATCTTTCGAAGTGGTGGACTACTATTCTCAGTATTCTGCAATTTAGGTAGGGGAGTAGAGCCAGTATAGCTTCTCCCTTCCCGCTAATGGACCTATCAATGTTAAAGGGGGGAGGGTTGGGGAGGAAGGGTAAGCGAGTGGAGATTTGACAGCCCCCCCTTCAAAAAAGTCGAAAGTCCCGACCCTTGGCTGGCTTGGGACATACAATCATGTACAACACCTTTGGTCAATCAATGATCCAAATTACCCACCCCCCGGGTCACTACCCTTCTAATTCTATCCTGTGAATACAGCCATCTCGCATCAGGATCCACAATCAAAATGCGTCCCCCGAGAGAGACATTTGAGATTCGAGGCCAAACTTTCCATACTGGTCATACTAGCCAATCAAATGATGCAACCAGATCCTGGCCACATTACATCATCAGTATGGAATTTTTGGCCTCAAATCGTATATCCCCCTCTCAGGGGACTCATTTTGATTGTGGCTCCCGATGCGAAATGGCTGTATTCGCAGGCAAGCAAGGTACATGTACATGTATGTCAAAACCCTCAGAGTAATCCTGCCTGTCAAATCTCCCACTCCCCCCCCCCCCCCCCCCCCCCCCCCTAGCCTTGCTTCTGCAAGTGGGTGGAGATTTTATATCCCCCTCTCCCCCCAAAAAGGTCAAATTATCTACCCTTGGCTGGCTTGGAACAACACCGTTGGTCAATCATATAAAAATTCCCCACCCCACTGCCATATCTTCCTTATGTTTCCTATAAATAACACCACCCTTATGGAGCAGGCAAGGTACATGTATGTTCAAATCCCATGTGGAATTTTAATAGAAATTCTTTGAAATAATTATGCATTATGGACACATAAACAATTTTTTTTGCTTCCACAGAATACTATTTTGTGGCTTGCAATTGTCAGCTCTTCAGTGGACAATAAATCATTTTTTTAAGGGATATGTAAACATACTTTAGTGGCTCAACAGTTATGGATTGGATGACTTAAACGGTATACCTTTTAAAGAATGAGAGATCACCATGATGTATATTTTTAGTGGCTCATTATAGTCATGGATAAAATCATGCAGTGCCTTGGCAGCTCACTCAGAGCTGAGCTGACGAGCCTGTAGCTTGAGTTAATGTTTTGACATGGCCCTGAATTATGTAGTTTAGCTGTGGGTATTTTTTCTTCATTCAGAGCCACTTTAGGGTATTTTTACCTCCCCTAACCCTCTGTGCCTTCAAAGCAAAATGCTGGAAAGCTTGATCTTGTGTGCATCTCAGCAAAGGTCTAATATATTGGCAGTAAAAGGTTTGATGCTTTTCAAAAACCATGGTCACATTGCAGATACCTGAGGGCTAGTGGGGACTTTGGGGTGAAAGTTGAGAATGCTCATCAGAAATTAAAGCTGGAAAATACCCTAAAATGCATTGCCCCACCTAGAAAATACACTATCCTAAAAATACCTAGTAAAGTTATATCCTGATGTACATGTACATTGTATGTGTGTTACTCTCACTGACTCCCAACATAGTTTTAAATATTTTTTAAATAAAATTATTCCCTTTGTTAATTAGCAGGCTATGTATTTCAGCATACATGCATGTAGCTGGTGGGGGCCTGCTTTCAACTCCACACACTACCCAGTACATTCATATAATTTTTATACATTGAAGTACTCACACACATGTTGATTTTTATGGAGGGAGGAAACCGGAGAACCTGGAGAAAACCCTAGCTTGTGGCAAGGGAGAGAACAACACAACAAACAAACTCATGATCAACTCACATATGGCATTTTGCATAGGGTTTAAATTGCGTTATTGCTAAATTCAGTCCACAAATAATGTCAAATCAGACAATGCTCTTATGTTTTCTCACTAACAAGCAGTCTCTGTTCATTTTAATTACCAGGCAGCATAATTCTTTTTAAACTCATTGGGCCTACATTTGTAATACCGGCCTAAATAAATACCAGATTTTAGAAGCATTTGGTTTAATTTTGCTCTAAAATTCTGGAGTGCCAATTTCAACCCCTGAAAATACGACAAGCACCTCTGACCAGGAAATTATAATGAGTCTTCCCTGGGACATTATATTAACGCAGGGACTACGTGAGAAATCCAAGATCTATTAATTCAGTGCTCAACCTTAACTTTTTTAATCACTGGTCCTGGGACTAGTAGAGCTGAAAATTTACTAGTCCAGAGAAAATTCCCAGTAGTCCCGACTCCACCATGCCCAATACTTGCTGATTTCTAAGCCTTCATGATACACGCACGAGTGAACAAGTCAAAACAAAGATGGCGGCGATAGTGGCCTTCACAGGAGCTACTGGGGCTGACCAGTGCCCAGTCCTCGCCTCAGCCTTGTTCAGTCTTCTCGGCCTTTTCGCAATTGTTTTCGGAACGTTTGTGAAGAAATACATTCAAACAACAATCACAGGACATGTTTTTGTTTTTATCTTTTATTAAACAATCGTCATTACAAATTATATAATAGTTACTAGTCCTGTGACTAGTGGCTCAATTTTTTTTCTAGTCCAGAAGCATTTCTTACTAGTCCAGGACTTATAATGGACTTAACCGCTAAGGCCGAGCACTGATTATTAATAGTACAATTTCTCCACATTTCCCTACATTGTATGAAAGAGGCCAGGATGGGAGCTCACTCAATACCACCTTGGTAGCTGCGAATTTGCCTGCTGCCAAATCGTCTTCTCTCTATTGGAGGGACAGCTGATTACAGTCTGACACTTAATTTTTTCCACTCCTTTCATCTTAGAATTTGTGATTTGCAATTCAAGTAACTTAAACTAAATGGGGTTGCAAATGAATTTAAAACGTCAACAGTCTTTCTAAGGTGAAAATAGTGGGAGAAAGTGCCTGACTTTTATCAACTGCCACTGAGACATTAATTTGGCAGGCAGTCCATTAAGGGGTGTCTAGAAAACTAAGCCCTAGATTTGTAAGACCTTGAAAACTAATACGGTCTTTTTAGTGTATTTTGTATATCAGGCAATTTTGTAATTTCCTCTCAGAGTTCAGTTTTACTCTTTTTTCATGTTCTGTTTTTTTTTCCAGTTCAATATTTTTCTTCTTTGACCTCCTAGTTTTTTCATGTTATTTTCAGTTCAATAAATTGTTTTTCAAATCCGAAAAGCAGTTTACTCAGTTCTGTATATTCAAGTCATGTCCAACCATAAGCCATATTCCATTGGATGGTTCTGTTCGGTTTTGATTCTATTTACTCAGTTCAGTTTTCTCCATTTCTTTGTGTCCATAAGCTGCTCCATTAGGGTTTTCAGTTCAGTATGTTGTTGGGGCCACAAGCTATATCCAGTTGGTTTGATTTCTTCGGTTCAGTTTTCTCTGTTCATTTCTAATGATGTCCATACACTAGTCCAGGCTCAGTTCTCTTCTGTTCTCCAGTTCTCTCAGTTCTAAATCCCCTAATTAAGCTAGATATACAAAATACACAAAGTTTACAATGTAAGGTCTTAGTTTTCGAGATCATAGAAACACACCGCTGCTTCACAGATGAGCTTCAGAATCAAACAACCAGTTTGCAACTTTCACTTGCCAACACTTTGTTATCAATGATGCATCCTGTTTATAACCAACAGTTAAGGTCTTAGTTTTCTAGACACCTGCAGTCCAGGCTTCTAAGGAGATTTTTCAATGCAGGTGGCAAAATCTTGAGCAATTATGCTGTTGGTCTTGGATAAATTCCCACCTTAAGTCCATGGGCACAATGTTTGCAATGATGGATAGTCTGGAATTTTATCAAGCTTTATGACTGCACTTTTTTAGAGCATAAAATTAATCTATTGATCAAGTAAACATTGATCTCCTCTGAGTTGAACATAATCTCCAACATAATTATTATCTCATTCCCCTGCTTCAGTGTCAGGGTTTAATATGTTTTTCAATATTTCATTACTGCTTTCCACGGCTAATCCAGAGTTGAAAATGGGTTGGGCCACAGTGACCTACCATGCCATTGGCTCGCTGCCCCAACAAAACAACAATAGAACAATACAAACACAATACATTTCTTTATAGTGCAGCCCGAAAGGGGTCCAATAAAATGTAAGGTTTTTAGTAGCTCCACTTACCCTTGAAAACAGCTGGTGAATTTAGGCCCGTAATGCTAGGCTAATATCAGATCTACATATTAATTCTCTGTATATTTTATATTACAGACTAATGTTCTCTCTTTTCCATAATCCAGGAGCATGGACTCCATTTGGATCAATATTCTATGGTTCACATAGTTCTTGGAAATGAGGCTTGTGATCTGGATTCTGTAGTGTGTGCCATTGTCTATGCATTCAACCTGTGCAAGGTACAGTATTACCTTGCAAAGAAATTCACATGTCAGGCCTTGAAATGAATATATATAGATAAATAATTGTTTCAATTAATTCTATCAAACAGCTGTGCTTGATACAATGCTGTAGAACAATAATGCTAAGGATTCGGAGTATTTAAATTCTTGGTTGATTCATATTATTTTCGCTCTACAATACTGTTTCGTGGGGACCAAAGTCCTCACTCATTCAGGAGTTACTTCGTGAATGCATGATTCATTCACGAAGTAACCCCTGATGAGTGAGGACTTTGGTCCCCACGAAACAGTACTGTAGAGCGAAATATGAATCAACCAAGAATTTAAATACTCCAAATCCTTAGTGTGTATATATATATATATATATTTAACAATTATTCACCGATTGGAAGTGAAGGTGGTAGTGGTGGATATTTACCGAGCCGCTTCAGCGAGCAAACGCTTTGCCAGATCGTTTAAACGGGCAAGCAAAAATTTCTAACGATCTGCCAAACCATTTAAACGGTTTGGGTACTGTAGAAGAGTTAACGCTTTGCCAGATTGTTAAACCGGGCAAGCAAAAATTTCTAACGATCTGCCAAACCATTTAAACGGTTTGGGTAGAAGAGCTAATGCTTTGCCAGATTGTTAAACTGGGCAAGCAAAAATTTTTAACGGTTTGGGTTGAAGAGCTAACGCTTTGCCAGATCATTTGAACGGGCGAGCAAAAATTCTAACGATCTGCCAAATCGTTTAAACAGTTTTCAAAATCGTTTAAACGGATAGCAAACGCTTTAGATCGTTTAACGGATAATCGTTAGTGTACGTTTTCCCATGTGTGGTCACATATATGAAGCATTTATTTCTACTACATATACTATTACAGGTACATGTACATGCATGTAACACTGTATTTTGCTAGTAATAATATTACTTCATACTAGATAATCCATATGAGAATTATACTTCTTAAACTTTAAGGAAAACCAGATAATCCATACTGCACTATAATTCGATCTCCAGTACAATATTTATTGCTAATCCAGCAGTACACTGCAGTATATTATACTGATTGTCATGTGTATGATAGTTTAGTTCTCATTGAACAAAAAAATTAAAAGAATAATTATATACACAGTCAGATAAATTTGCCAGTCCAGCAATAGTTTGTAAATTTATAATTATGTTATCAAATGTTGAGCCAGAACCACAATGAACTGACTCTGTCCCTTGACAGCACTTACATGTACATAATAACACTATTACCATAACAATAAATGTAACACATTCCTTAAGTACCACGACCTTTCATCCTACTAAATAAATGAAATTAGTTTTCTCTCATTCCCAAACTCATACTTCATTTGTCCATTACTAGAGAAATCCATCTGCAGGGCTCACAGTGTGCAACAATGGCATTAAAGTAACTCATGGTCACATTCTAAATTCCCCTGTCACCTTAATTTTTCTTCTTCTTTTTGCTTGCCAATTTTTGTTGTTTTTCTTTTTCTTGATGAATAATATAATAACCTTTACATGACAGTACATTTTTCTTTCTTCATTTATTTATTGTTTTTAGTAACAAGTTGTTATCAACATTATGTGTGACAAATACAATATACATGTAAGTTCTTTGTTTTCTAAGGGAAAATTTAAAATGTGATCAGAAGTCACTTACACCCTTATTAGCCAGTAACAAAACGAGCGGGAGACTGGAAACGAATCAGTAAAACTAATTCAATTAATAACTAGTCAAAGTGAGCATTATTTTCCAAAAGAACAGATCAAACTTAGCTAGTCTGGAAAATTTGGTGAACTTTGGCTCAATATTGACGATGCTAGAAGGCATCAAATATGTCAATTTTCCCATACAAACTCTCTTATTTTTTAACGTTGTCCCTCCAAACCATACATTCATTGTAAAATTTTGGAGGGACAAAGAAATTGCAATTGCTTATAATTCAGACAAGATTCACATGAATCACGTCAAACTTGGCACAAATGCTAATTTCAACATGCTCTATCATGTGATGAACTTCATTTTAGAATTAGAGTAATTCTGATAAACTCGGTCCCAGTTCCCTGCTCGTTTTGTTACTGGCCAATTGCACACAGCCCTTCATATATTAAATAGTAGTCACTTGATGACTAAGCAAATAAAATATTAATTTAGTCACCAGCCAGCAAATGTTAGTTAGTAGAGTTGGTAACTAATTAGTAAGTTTTAGTTGCCAAACATTGTTTAGGTCCATAACATTGGCGACGAGGAAAAAGAAAGACTAAAGAAACCGAATTGCAAGACAATTCACGACGAAAATGGATGATAACGAGAGAAATCATATCAAGACTTTCGATTGTTTCACGGATTGAAACACGCTTAGGCTACGATCGAAACGCTGGCTCACTGCTTTCGAACTGTTTGCTGACGGCAAAGGCTTGATCATAAAAGAAGAAAATGCAAACAACAAGCAGAGGAGACGTGCCTTACTGCTTCATCTGGCGGGTACTGATGTCCAAGACATATTTGCGACCCTACCGGATACGGGAGACGCTAAAGACTACAAGAAGGCCATAGACGCTCTCAATGCATATTTCGTCCCGAAAGTCGATACAACCTATGCAAGACACTCCTTCAGAAAGTTGACACAAGCAGCTGGGGAGACAGTTCAACAGTTTGCAACCAGACTCAGACGTGCTGCGAAAGACTGCGCATACGGGGAAGACACAGACAATCAAATACGAGACGAAATCCTGTGCAAATGTACGAGTACCTACATAAAGAGAAAACTCCTCGAGGAAGGTCAAGGGTAGGCTCGGTTTCAGCCGTTGGGGTGTCGTTTCTCCAAAGCCTCCCCCCACTAACGGCTGGGCGCGCGGTCAACACACCGTGTCCGTGACGTCATCTGATTAACTTCAATATTATTTATTTATTTGCGTGTAGCGTAGGTTCGATTCCGCGTAAACTTTCAAAACACATTGGAATTCTTTAAACTAAAACTCCAAATGTGAAATTAATTCGAAGTAGGTAAAGGTTTTATTTAATACCTGTTATTATTAGCTCTCATGTTCACAGTCCAAGTTTTCAAGGAAAGCCCGGCTGTTGAGACACTCGCTGACAGAAATTAAAAGCCGAAATTTATACGGGGATAAAAATTAAGTTCAGATGTTATCTCGGAACTCTGAGCTAGAGTCGAGTATTCCCGCTTAGTACTTGTGTAGAGTATGTCTTGGAGACATAAATTCTACAAACTTAGTACATAGGACTTGAAGAATTGTAAAACTGATTTGATGCAGCGATTATCAAGTGAATCGGTGATTGCAGAGTTAAACGCGTAAACATGGCCTGCGTCAGACGTGATTTCCTCTCTTCTATAAACTCTTTTAATATGGAGTCGTCAGTCTTTTCTTCGCCGATAAATGCAGCACTAATTTTCTTTGAAGTAAGAATAGCCGGGCTACCTTGGTCTTGCATCGGTAAAGTTAAATGAGAAATGACTCAACATTACAAGCTGCGACCTTTGAGCTGACGGTTTCCCAAGTGACTTCCAGAGCCAGTGCGTTTACTGACAAAGTGTCTTCACCCGAAAACTAACTCTCTTACTGCTTCTTTGTGTGAATCCTTGAATTCTTCGAAACCAAACTTTTCCAGAGCAAATTTAAACGCATTTTGGAACAGCAATCGAAAGTCTTTGGTCCGGCTTTCAAAAGTTTATAATGTAAATTATGCAAATCAATTCAGCGACAGGATTTGAGTGGCAAGTTTGTGATTGGCTAAAACCCGACAATGTCTCAGCTCGCGCGCCCAGCCGTGAGTGGGGAGAGGATCGCGGGCTCACCGAAACCCCCACGGCTGGAGACCGAGCCTAGGTCAAGGGCTGACGCTCGAAATAGCTCAGAACTGTGAAAAAATTGACTCACAACTGGCGGCAATGAGTTTGGATGGAAAAGGAGAGGGTGCAGTGAGTGTAAACCGCATTGGAGAAACAAAGAGTGGTTCTCGCGTGAGAAAACAGACCTGTGCGATGAGAAACGACCATGAGAAGACTTGTTACAGATGCGGTAAATCTGGACATTTTGGCAGGGACCCAGGCTGTCCAGCGAAAGGCAAAACGTGCCGTGAATGCGGATTGAAAGACCATTTTCAAGCCCAATGCAAGACAAATCAAGGCGAGATGGGTCGAGAACAGCCCGGCAGCCGTTCCCGCGTCAATCGCCACAGGAATCCCGGTAGAAACACTGCCCATGTTGTTAACTCTGAAGAAGAAGAAGTCATCTATGCATTTACAGTAGGCAACAAAAGACAAGAGAAAATCGAAGCTACCGTCGGAGGATGTAGACTGAACATGATCATAGATTCTGGAGCAAGTGTCAACATTGTAGATAAGCAAACATGGGAGTGGCCAAAAAAAGAACAGAGTGAAATGTAAGTCAGTTCGCTCAGACAGAAAGCTCTACACATATGCGTCGCAAGTACCCTTGGAGGTAATTGGAACATTTCACTGTGAAATTTCTGTTGGATGCAATAGTGTTAATGCAGAGTTCTGCGTGATTATCGGAAAGGGGAAATCTCTTCTAGGAAAGGACACTGCCACGAGTCTCGGAGTTCTGAAGATGGGTGTTGACGTCGCTGCAGTAAGCACAGGCTCGAAGAATATCGGAAAAATTCTACAGGAGAAATATCCAGAAGTCTTCAAAGGCGTCGGAAAGTTGAAAGATCGAGCAGTGCAACTTCAATCACATCGACCCAGACGTAAAGCCAGTAGCACAACCGATCCGGAGAACCCCATTCAGCATGAGATCCAAGGTGGAAGAAAAGATCAAAGAGCTTGTGGACTTGGACATTGTAGAACCAATAGATGGACCAACTCCATGGGTCAACCCTGTGGTCGTTGTACCGAAGTCACAGGGGGACATACACCTTTGTATTGATATGCGCAGGGCCAACGAAGAATTACTGAGAGAGAGACATATCCCTACAGTGGATGAGATTTACACAGGGTATGAATGGCAGTAAAGTGTTTACTAAACTTGATTTAAAGTGGGGATACCACCAACTGGAATTGACGCCTGAATCGAGAGAGATCACAACATTTGTGACACACTGTGGGCTATTCAGGTACAAGAGACTGTTGTTCGGGGTTAACTCAGCCTCGGAACAATACCAGCACGAGATCCAGACAGTGCTTGCGGGTATAGATGGACAAGAGAACATCTCGGACGACATCACGAGACTGGGGGAGCGTGGACTAACCCTCAACGCTGCAAAGTGTCAGTTCAACATGGACAAGCTGACATTCTTCGGGATGGTGTTATCTGGAAATGGAATAAGCTGCACAGCAGAGAAAGTGAAAGCTGTAACCGAAGCGAGGGAGCCGCAGACAGCATCAGAAACGCGTAGTTTTCTTGGGCTAGTCAACTACTGCGGACGATTTATACCTGACTTGGCAACTGTCTCTGAACCCTTGAGACATCTAACAAAGAAAGGGAAACCATTTGTGTTTGGCATTGAGCAGAAAGAGGCATTCCAGGAGTTGAAGAAGCGTCTATCTAACACTGAGACCCTAGGATATTTCGACAAAGATGCCCCAACACAGGTAATTGCTGACGCAAGTCCCGTCGGACTAGGGGCTGTCTGACGCAGACACAAAAAGATGGACCAAGAATCATCAGTTATGCAAGCCACAGCCTTACAGAAACGGAGAGAAGGTATTCACAGACAGAGAAGGAAGCTCTAGGGCTCATATGGGCCTGCGAGAAGTTCCACCCTTACGTTTATGGAGTTCCATTTTAACTTGTCACTGATCATAAACCCCTAGAGGTTATCTACGGACCAAGATCCAAGCCATGTGCACGCATCGAGAGATGGGTCCTGCGGATGCAGCCGTACAAATTCAAAGTTAAGTACGCACCAGGACCGAAGAACATTGCTGATTCCCTATCGAGACTATAGTAAGTGACAACGACGCCAGGAGCAAATACGCACCAGAAGCAGAAGAATATGTACGATTTGTGGCGGTATCAGCAACACCTAATGCTATGATGACACGCGAGGTCGAGGAAGCATCCGATGATGACAAGGAACTTGCGGAAGTTAGAAAGTGCATTGAGGGAAAACCATGAGATCAACTAGTCTACAAACAGTACCTTCCATGCAGTGGTGAATTGTGCACCATTGGACAGTTGATACTCAGGGGGAAACGGATTGTCATCCCGAAGAATTTAAGACCCAGGATACTATCCCTTGGCCATGAGGGCCACCTGGGCATAGTTGGAACTAATCAGAGGCTGCGCAGCAAAGTGTGGTGGCCAGGAATGGAAAGAGATGCAGAGAAACACTGCAAAACGTGCTATGGATGCCAACTGGTCAGTCGTCCCGAGCGTCCAGAGCCTATCAGGACAACAACCCTACCGACCGGACCATGCATGGAGAGATTTAGCTGTCGATTTGTTAGGACCCCTCCCGACGGGTTAGTCCATTCTGGTCGTTGTTGACTATTATAGCCGTTATTACGAGATAGACATCATGAAGTCTACGGTTGCTTCAAAGGTTATCTCGAGTCTCGAAGAAATTTTCTCGCGACACGGTTTGCCTGAAAGTCTGACATCAGACAATGGGCCACAGTTCATTGCGACAGAGTTCGCAGCATACATGGAACATCAAGGCATCAGACACCACACTGAGTCACTGCTAAATGGCCTCAAGCAAACGGAGAGGTGGAACGCCAAAACCGTTCGTTACTAAAGAGAATCCAAATCGCACATGCTGAGAAGAAGGACTGGAAGAAAGAACTGAACACATACCTAGTCGCATATCGAAGCCTACCCCACCCAACGACTGGTGAGCCTGGCTGAATTACTCTTCGGGAGAAAGATACGCACATGACTTCCAGAACTGAGTGATGTACACGTGGAGTATGAAGTGCGTGACAAGGATAGTGAACAGAAGAGTAAGGGCAAGGCATATGCTGACGGCAAGAGGAATGCGTACTACTCAGAGGTACTTCCAGGTGACCAAGTACTTGTGCAACAAGAGAGGCAGACTAAACTATCGACTAGGTGCGACCCAACTCCATATACGACAGTGAGCAAACACGGAAACAGTCTGGTCGTACAGTCACAAGAAGGAGCTCAATACTCTCGAAACACCTCACATGTCAAGAAATTGTTGCAGAACAGCAGTGCAGAGAGCAAGGAGGAAGCAGAGACGAAACCGCTGGACGCATCAAAGGAGCCAATCCAGCAGAGCATGGAAAAGTGTACAGAGCAGAACTCAAGTGATCCCAAGGCAGACACTCCAATCAGAAGATCAGAGATACAGAGAGTGAAACCAAGTTACCTAAAGGACTACACTTAATTTTCAAGGGCATGACAGATAACTTGAACTGTTTGAGACACTTTTGAACGCTAACCTACTTATAGGTTAACTCGTTATGTTTTATTGTTATCACATTATTATTGACTGTAATACTACAGTTCATTATCAAAAAGGGGAGGGATGTAGTGTACGCACCTTATGTTTTAGGACCCAGTCCCCCATGCGATCAGGCGGAGGAACGCCTGTGGATTATTGGTAAAATGGCCACGAGCCGGATGGTGAATAAAGTTGAGTTCTAAGTTTAATCTGTGCCAATCCTCTATATCTATTAACCATCGAGGTCCATAATAAAAATGACTATCAAACAACTGTGAACCATGCCATTCTTAACACTACATTTCTCTGTACCACATTTTCCTACACCCACCTCAAATAAATAATTATTACTGCATGCTTAAGGTAATGGACACAAATGCGATAAGGGGCCTACCCCCTCTGAAACTTTTACCCTACAACCTAAAGCACCAAACAGACAACCTTTATAGCTACATTTTGTAGGTTTAGCAGCCAAAGGATAAAAAAGATCACCAACTGTAGAGAGTCAGGATTTGGATTGAAGTTCAGGATTTTTTTGATGTGTGTCAAAACAGAAACACAAAAAAAACACAATGAAAACCCCTCACAAAACCTACTAAAAACAAGCCCAAGTAGCTTTCAGCCTTCATCAGCCTTCGTGATGTCCTCTGGCTCTCTTCCAGTGGCTTAATTGTCCAAAATTAGAGCTGTTTTCATTCATATTCCTAAAAGATAGGGCAAGCTTTGCAAACAGTACAATGTACTGACAGTGGGTTATACATTGTATATTAAATTTATATGATTTCACAGAATTTTGAAAGTCAAAAAATGAGCCAGTCAATATTAAATGACATACAAAACATAACTGTACATGTATCTGAGTTGACAATTGAAGACCTTGGTGGAAAAAGGGTGGAAATGTATCCTGGTCACATTCTAAATTCTCCTTCAATTTCTTTGTTTTCTAAGGGAGAATTTAGAATGTGATCAAGAGTCGCTTATGCCCTTTTCCACCAAGGTCTTCAATTAGTTATTTAGCCAGCGACCTGCAGTGTCAACAGCAAGCCAGGGTGCGAGCTAATTATTATTATAATATAGATACGATAGTACGCGCGCTCTGATTGGCTAAGAAGCCATGTTTTATCAGAGTATATAACATGGTTAGCCGTGTTATATAGTTTTCAACTTGCGGTTTCCTTTCATCGCGCGCGTAAATCTATATTATAAAACAGATAAAGAAGCCTTAAATCCATGTTTTATACTATCATAAAACACTCTGGTCATTTGAGAACACTCTAGAAATGTTGAAAGCACGCGCCTTTGGCTTGTGCTTTAACATTTCTCTCATGTTCTTAAATGCCCATCGTGTTTTATGATAGTA
The DNA here is from genome assembly GCA_030867875.1 of Actinernus sp. WN-2022. Lineage (NCBI taxonomy): Eukaryota > Metazoa > Cnidaria > Anthozoa > Actiniaria > Actinernidae > Actinernus > Actinernus sp. WN-2022. The sequence goes on along the minus strand of JAOWCC010000655.1, from coordinate 7,773,176 downwards.
TAAAACATGGCTAAGGCTTCTGTATTTGTTAAATAAACATAAAAATCAACATGTGAGAATTAACATCTACTTTAAGCATTGAGTGCAGAGTATATTTATATATGAATGTAGTAAGGAGTGTCTGTGGAATCAGTCTTGGTACATTAGCATATCTTGCTAGAGGCCTAAGTTATTGGACTCATTTATCCGAGGATAAACAAAAGATTTAACCTTTTTTTACTTTAATTGTAACTTTAATATTGTAACCAAAACCCTGTACCTTGCAGGGAAAAGGTGATAGCAGCTAACACCCTGGCTCGCAGTTCAATGAGAAATCCCCAAAACCAGCCTACCAATGTACATGTACATAATTATATGTTTATCATTCTTTTCCCCAAATTAGTTGGCACTTGATAATGGAGATTCTAACCAAACCGTTATCCCAGTCCTGAACATCCCAAGAGAGGATTACCGTCTGAGAACAGAGATAACATACACACTGGGGAGATTTGGTGTAAACGCCAGTGATTTGACATTCATTGATGAAATAAATCTACTGGATCTGCTGAGGAAAGGGAAGCTAGCCATCACTCTGGTGGACCATAACATCTTGGCTCAACATCAGATGGACTTGAGAAGTGTGCTGGTGGAAGTTATTGGTGAGTGCTAGTGTATAACTGTTATGAACAAACTTATTAGGCCAACATCTCTATTATATATAGTACATCCTATAATATGACTACACTGAACAGTAATCAGATTTAACCATTTTAACCAAATTTATACTCAAGTCCCAAGAGATCAGTATAAAGAATCATCGAAGACCAAAAGTCCACAAAGAATCAAGCAATGAAGTTTGTTATCTTCAATCAACCAAACATTTTCAGAGAATTCAATGTAGGAAGCTAAGGTTTGCTAGTTTTGCCTCAGTGCGACAAAATTAGACTCAGTGACATATAAAACAGTCTACATTTACATGGTGTGGCACAGTCCTTCAATGGTTTTCCCTGCTCTGATATTAATTGTTCGCTTACTGTGGTGTCATTTTCTGTACTCTTAAAAGAGTGTTTCTTCTTTGAAATTAAACTAGAATCGACACTAGTTTCTGTAGAAGTATTGGGCATTGGGAAACTGTATAGCCTGGAAGGAGACTCCCATATAAAAGGGGCGGGAATACTCATCGTATCTTATAGGAATTAAAATTACGGGATTTGGTATCACTTAGATACGTTTTGGACTGCATGCGCCTGAGAAATAAAAAAAACCTGACTATTGCTTGTGACGCCGCTCTAGCGAGGGCTGGAAAGGTATCTTTTAGGGGTCAAACAAAGCTTGGGCCATGCCGAGATCAGTCTATTTACAATTTTCCAACGAGCATCCCCGCCTCTTTTATATATGGGACTCCCGGGCTGTACAGCTTTCTCTCTTCTCAGTCAAGCTTGTGTTCTGTGCCAGCTTGTGTGAACTTTGTAATCGGCCGAGTCACTGAACACAACATGAATCGCTCTGATTGGTAATAAAATAAAAGTTCATGAGATTATCATTGGAGGCGGGACTTTCTAGTCAACCGTGACCTTTATCGGGTTGTTTCTCGGCTCTTCTTTTCGGCCAAAAACAGAACTTGGTTGAAGTCCTGCCTTTTTGCATATTGTCCATTTTTTCTCAAATGTTATGAGTCCTAGAAAACAGCCGTTTCCCAAAATAATACTGTCGGGGAATTTTGAAATTGTTTTTCGTTCCGGTTTTATGACCTGGTTTGTATCAAAATCGGATGAAAAACTACTTTTTAGATGCGCGCAAGCGCATGAACGAGTTATCGGGATGGCTGGAGAAATTGTGTCACTCACTCACTAAGGTGTTAGCAGAATGGAATTCTTGGAATGTGAATTTATAAGATAATAATAATCTATATTTCATTTAATTAATAATTGAAGATCGATGTGCAACATTAATTGCTGTTGGGTTTGACGTTGATCAAGGCCCCTAACCTCTTGTTAATTAATACATGTAACTATAAAGTGAGTGCGTCAGGGTACTTGTATTAGTGACCAAATATTTTACATGTGGGAGACGTGTGTGCTCGAACGATAAACCAGTAGGCATGCGCATTTGGGTCCCACCGACAGTGACATAAACCCTTGTACGTTTTCATGCCTAACACGCTCAATATGATTGGCAGGTGGCTCAAACTTTGACAGATAATCACTTACTGGTGATGTCGTAACGATGACATCATCGGTCACATGATTTTAAGTACTTGCCTGTATCTTCCTCAATTTTAATGCCAGGCAGCTCAAACTTTTGTAAGCATGGTATAGATTCCTCATAAACACTTAGTGGTGATGTTGTAACTATGACGTAATTTAGTGGTGATATTGTAACAATGACGTCATCGGTCACATTTTTTTAGTACATGCCTCATATCTCCCTCCTTTCTAATGCCAGGCAGTTCAAACTTTTGCAAGCATGGTATAGATTCCTCATAAACACTTAGTGGTGATGTTGTAACTATGACGTAATTTAGTGGTGATATTGTAACAATGACGTCATCGGTCACATTTTTTTAGTACATGCCCCCATATCTCCCTCCTGTCTAATGCCAGGCAGCTCAAACTTTTGTAAGCGTGGTATAGGTTCCTCATAAACACTTAGTGGCGATGTTGTAACTATGACGTACTTTAGTGGTGATATTGTAACAATGACGTCATCGGTCACATTTTTTAGTACATGCCCCCCATATCTCCCTCCTTTCTAATGCCAGGCAGTTCAAACTTTTGCAAGCATGGTATAGATTCCTCATAAACACTTAGTGGTGATGTTGTAACTATGACGTAATTTAGTGGTGATATTGTAACAATGACGTCATCGGTCACATGTTTTTAGTACATGCCCCCATATCTCCCTCCTTTCTAATGCCAGGCAGCTCAAACTTTTGCAAGCATGGTATAGGGTCCTCATAAATCACTTAGTGGTGATGTCGTAACAACACGTCATCGGTCACGTGATTTTAAATACATGTACGTATCTCCCTCATTTCTAATGACAGGCGGCTCAAACTTTGACAGTCATGGTATTGGGTCCCCATAAATCACTTAGTGGTGATGTCGTAATGATGACATCATCGGTCACGTGATTATACAGGCTGCACCGGCTATCACAACAGCAACGATAACTTGAACTTTGAACACTTCCTCATGTTCACCCTTGATAACTCACTTTACATCCATTGCGGTGTTCCATTGCGGTGTTATGTTTCAGCGTTGAAAAGGGACACATTATTTAACAATTTGGTTATATGTTCCCTGAAGACTAGCTGTATGCACAATTTGTTAAAGGGGCTATGTCATGGTACTGCGCATGTATCGAGTAATCGCTCATTTAGTGGCTGTTAATTGGATGCAAATAGTTAAACTTCCCTCCCTCAATGCTTGATTGAAAGGATTTTTCAATATTTTCCCTGGAGACTGTTTATATGTGTCTTACCGTGACACTGTTTATATACACTGTTTGTTAGTCATTTTTGCATATTTGCTTTGATTTTAAGCATCCCACATGGCCGAGAGGTTCGTTAGTTCATATCAAAATCGGTGGAAATAGGTCTTTCCAGCCCGGAAAAAAACGAATGTAAAGTCTTACCGTGACACAGCCCCTTTAATAATTTTTGCACATTTATTTTCATCCATATCACACGTGTGCTAGGGTCGTCAAGTTATTTGAAAACCACTGAAAATAATTTTGTTCCGGCCCGGAACATAATGGCGTGACACCGTGACACAACTCCTTCACTGTGTACCCTGAAGCTATACTGTAACTTTAATTATTCAGAAATAATTTTCGATAACATAATGATTCCTTATTTTTATTTCATTTTAGATCACCACAAAGATGAATTACCTACCTCTCCTCACTACAACAAGACAGTTGAACCAGTGGGTTCCTGCAGTACTTTAATTGCAGAAAAAATCCTGAAGTCTAATCCTGCTTTACTGGATAGACAAGTTACATGTATAAGCCTGCTGTTGTCTTCAATCCTATTGGACACAGTTAACCTCGATCCAAGAGCAGGACGTATGACTATTAAGGATGAACTAGTTGTTAAAAAGCTGAAAGGGAGCTGTGGACTTGGATTCAGTGTGAATGAGCTGTACATTGCAGTTAGTAAAGGTTGGTAAAGCTGTGGTGTGTCGGGGTGGTGCAGTGGTTAAGCGCTTTGTCTCTCACCTCTGTGGCCCAGGTTCGATCCCCGGACGCAGTGCCATATGTGAGTTGAGTTTGTTGGTATCTCGCCCTTGCTCCAAAGGTTTTTCTGCGGGTTCTCCGGTTTTCCGGCTCCCTCCACAAAAAAACAACACGCTAAATTCCAATTTGATCTGTGAAATAGCTGAGTCCTGGCTTTGATCAGCCTCTTATGATTGGGATTCGTTAATATTAAAGCATGCATGCACTCATGTCGAGAAACAGGGCTTGAATCTAACTTCGAGGAAAATTAACCATTCTGGGTATTCTGGGTAGTAAACAAACATTGCACTAGTTAACCAACTGATTTGACTGTCCAATAATCAGGGATTTTGTTGTAATGTTGTACTATCTGTTAAGTAATGATTCGCGTAAGAACTACATGTATAGCAGAATCCATTGTTATGCGGCATTGAGCCATCCTACTGTATAATATGACTACACTGAACAGTTATGCGGCATTGAGCCTCCCTCACACAGGATTCTCGTGTGTTGTAGAATAGATACACTGGGCGATAGGGATGAATATTCTGAAATAAAGTTTGTAGAAAGTGCTTCTTTAATTCCATTTTAATGAGGAAATACTTTTCCAACCAAGGGAGCAGACTTACCTGTTTTGTTTCGCTCACGATCTCTTCCAGGTTTTGCCGCCATCTTGAAATTCTACAATGCGACTTTCCGCTTACAATAATTAATGTTGGCGCGCACGAGACTCATAGTGCCGAGCGAACCCCGAAGCGTAGAGTGTAACTAAAAAACCGGGGAGTGAAACTGTGGTGCACGTGACGTCTATGAACCAATTGGAAACAAGAACTCGGTGTGTGTCTTCTCCTGATGCTCGTAGCAGTTTCCTAGGAAACGATTTCGAAATCGCTGGGAAAAAAATTCAACGTATTTGAAGAACCGTTAACACTTATGGCTTATTAACAGTTACAATCAAACGAGGAACAACCTACAAACGGGGAAAATCCTTTGAATTCAGCTGACCGGATATTTTTAATAGGTTCTAATACTTCAGAAGTTTTCAATTATTGGCAGTCGTTTTGTGATTTTGAATACACTGGCGTAGCACATTAATTTGCCTCAAAATAAAATACAACTTCGCAGTTTCCTTTGAATTCAGCTGACCGGATATATTTAATAGGTTCTAATACTTCAGAAGTTTTCAATTATTGGCAGTCGTTCTGTGTTTTTGAAAACACTGGCGTAGCAATTAAACACAACCTTCAGTACATTAATTTGCCTCAAAATAAAATACAACTTCGCAGTTTGTGGTCCCGAAACGTAGCTATCCTGAATCGCTTGATATCCTAGTCGTAAAAAATACTTTTCATTTTCAACTGCCTTCGTACACAAAGGCGAGAAAATTGATTTCTGCATGGATTTTCACCAAATACGCACTCTCTGAAACATCTAGGGTATGTACATGTATACGAAATTTTGCCGCTTAAACATACGATCTTTGACACGACTGAAATAATTCACAACATACTTTTGATTAGTCGCACACCTCATTTTAATTTAATAGCTTCTTCATCCGTTTGTAATTCTCCCACCTCCCTTCCAGTTTGTGTTGTGTTCACAGTACTTTGTTCAAATCCGTGCCTAGCAATAGCTTCTTCATCCGTATGTAATTACTTAATTGGTTTAGGTACTCCCACCTTCCTTCTAGTATGTGTTGTGTTTACAGTATCCGTGCCTAGCAACGGCTCCAGTGCCTAGCAATTTGCTACGAGCATCAAGCTACAGAATTTTAACGGTTTCACTCCGCCTTTTCTCTCCCCTTTGGGGCTCGCTCGGCACTACGTGTGTCTTCGGGGCTCGCTCGGCACTACGTGTGTCTTCGGGGCTCGCTCGGCACTACGTGTCTCTTCGGGGCTCGCTCGGCACTACGTCCCTCGTGAGCGCCAACATAAATTATTGGCAGCGGAAAGTCGCATTGTTGGAAGAGATCGTGAGTGAAACAAAACAGGCAAGTCTGCCGTGGAAAAGCTACGAAACTGGCACGTTTGATAAGGTTCCTCACATAACACCATGTAATTCATTTCATCAAACTTTAATAAATTAAATCAGAGAAAAAATTATACTTCTCTTACTTTTTGGACGATTTTTGTTTAAACCAATGAAATCAAGAGTTTTAACAATACAAAATTAACACCTCACTGCATGCATTCCTTTGCTGTTGGTGCTATTATATCGTTCTTACATGAAACATTACTTACTTGTCCTAGGGTTAAATCAGGCAGACAATAATGTCGTAGAACACTAAGGGCAGTAATTCAGGGCTTTTCGCATAATTCATGCTTGTTTTCAAAGTTTGCAAACTTTAAAAACACAATGGAATTTATCCTTAATGTTTCGAGGTCCCATGCGATTGCTTCTTTATAATATAGAAGGCACATTTTCTTAAAAACCTAGTCAAACTGATGCCTTATTATTATTCTAACCTAATTACTATAGTACTATATTGCTCTTACAGAGAGGTTTAAAGCAGAAACGAGGAAATTCTGCACTTATTTTGTCAGGCAAACAAACTCAGTCACTGTCAAAAGATCAATTAACTTTGAAGTGACAAGTTAGACGACAATTAAGCTAAATACCACAGTATTCGCTTTAAAGATAATTTAGAAAGTTGTAAAATAATACTTAACAGATTAGTGGACTCAACTATAAACCGGCCTTTTGCTGTCATGAAATGCTTATTTGTTTGCTTTTTGGAGCAGAAGTACACTGACCCGAGCTGAAGGCAGGCTGAAAATTATCGACAAACTTTGACCAGCACGTAGCCTGTTGCTAGGCAACTTATATTGACCAATCAAAACGAAGACATTTTGCTCCGAATAGTCCAGTTTCGTATTCGAAAATTACCGCTGAATGCAATGACTACAGACGCATGTACGCAGGGTTAGCCTCATTCTGAAGATAGTGGGAAAGGGAGCGAAAGAAAAACGCAGGCAAAAAAAAGAAGAGGGGAACTGGGGGAGAGAATGGGGAAGCGGAAAAGGAGAGCCTGTGGAACTACTCAGAGCGACCTCTGATTGGTCAATTTTGACAGTTCGCGTTACGCGGGAATGGCAAAATATTCTGACAGTTGGCGCGTTGCGTTGCGTTGCCCAGTACTAGTAGATAGATTGCCTTTATTTAAACACGATTATGATTAAAGCACATTAGGCTTATGGGGTCGTGTGTCTACTACTAAGAATAATATAACTGTACATCTATTTACAATACTAAAAATCACTAAGAATACTTACAAATGTAATAACTGTAATAAGTAAATAAACTTCAAATTACTAAATTGAACTTACTAATAAATAATGATGCTAAGAGTACCACAGAGCTGCTAAAATGTTTTTCTAAAGTACAATACATTCATACTAGGCCTCAGTTAATGAGTGGACTCACAAGTAAATGAAGTCATCACTCTTAAATCATCTAGTAGAAGAGGCAGATGTGGTGTTAAACTTGAACTGCTCAAACACCGCTAATTTATTTAAACGACACTCTAGATCCTTATGTCCTGCATATACTATTGACTGATCACTAGAAATAACACTATTCCATAAAACTGATCCACTATACTGAAATGAATGTTGAAGAAACTTAGTATTAAAACGCGGTATTTCAAGGAAGATCATGTCTACTTCAAATTCGCCGTAGTTATCGTCTTTGGTTATTCTGTATGGATGTGTAGTTAAATTAACCCTTCTTCATTTAAAATATCTGGGTCTAGCCAAAGTGGGTTTCGTAGTATTAAGCCGATGAAAATTAGCTAACCTCTTAATCGCCTTCAACTCTCTAGTATTTCTAACCAGCACTGGCTTAGTTACTCCCAATTCTTTACTCTTTCTCACTACCTCTTTTTCAGCCGATGGTATACCTATATCCATAGCCTCTAAAACTCTATATACAAAAGCCTTATCAACAGAAGATATATCGGGGTGTCTCAACAATCGCAATACTTCTTTACGTTTACTATCCCCCACTAATTTACACTGAAAATTTATCTTATTTCTCTTCCTAAGTCGCCTTAACTTAGCATAAATCCCTAGTCTCTTAACCCTATTGGAACAATTCTTATACATAGACATCCTTAAATATTCAAGCAATATATCATCACCTATTAATTTCAAACACACATTACTGTCATTAATTACCACCCTTGGTACATATAACCTGGATTCTGATTTAATACACTGATCTCTTCCTTACTAAATCCTTCATAAGTAAAATTATGAAAACTGTCTCCTTGATTTCTTCTCATTGTTTATATCTTGTTCTAATTGTTGTTTCCTTAGGTCTCCAATCCTTCTTGTATAATCTTCACTTAACATATTCTTCCTTTCATATATCGAATCCATATATATACTCTTGTAACATCGTGTAATTCTAACATGTCAATACTTGGTCTACCCCTTACTCTCTTAATCCTCCTTGTGCCCAGAATTTCTTGCTTGCATCTCTTAAAGAAAATGCTACGTTTTTGAATAATGTTATTAACATCTCCTTCTAAAAGTTTCAACCTTAACTTTAAATTAACCAATTCATCCTTCCTATGATTCTCCTTTTCTTCACCGTCCATTTGATCATTAACCATCTCTCTCCGATTCTCATCCTCTCCATGATCGCCTTGTTCTTCTTTCTGTCCAATATTAATAACATCCTCCTGTCCATGATCTTTAACCACATCCTCCTGTCCATGATCTTTAACCAAATCTTTAACCACATCCTCCTGTCCATGATCTTTAACCAAATCTAATTTCTCTTCATTTCCTTCTAACATGTTATGATGATTAGCAACCACCCCTCCATAATCATCAACTGCCCCTCTTTCTGTTTCTTTCTTTACATCCTGTCTGCATCCTGCATAGTCATCAGCATTATATGTGCAATGTTCACTTGTCTTCAAGTATAACCCATACATAGTAACCTCGACATTAACCATCTCCAACATCTTTTGATCCAAATCTCTCAACTCATTTTTTTAAATGTTTCCACCCTTATGCCAGTTGTTCAAACGTTGTCGCCACAAACGGATCATGTTAGATCGTTCAATCATATATTAAATCCTAGCTATAAACTCCTCACTGTTTCTAAATAAATCACATTGCTTACTCCTGCTCACTCAGAATCAAAAACCTCTCTCTGTCCTGCTCACTCAGAATGAAGGCACTCAACAGACACCACAGGTACCCCAAGCTCCCTATATGTATATGAACTTGACTTAAAATTGTTTGTAAATTTTAAAATCTATAAATATGAAATAAAGACTCACCTTTTTATCCAAATGTGTTTACTTTTAAGAGAGTGGAAAAAGTAAAATCATAAAACCCTTCAAATGGCCTTAATAGACTCCCAAAATCGATAGAGATAATAAAGGAAAACACATTTGGATAAAAAGGTGAGTCTTTATTTCATATTTATAGATTTTAAAATTTACAAACAATTTTAAGTCAAGTTCATATACATATAGGGAGCTTGGGGTACCTGTGCAGACACAGCACTCGTTTTTATAGCGTCATATAATCCTCATAATTTTTTTTGAAAAATAACGATCTTTAACTTGCTCGCACTCTCTTTTAAAATAACGTATATCCCAAAAAAACGCAATCATATGACTGTTAAAAATCCTCTTTAAACACGACGTGATAATAATTAGCAAGCTGTTCGTAAAAACCTTCACAAGTAAATCACGGTAAGCATGTTAACTTTGACGGTTTATATTCACTCTACGATCTAAGACTAACGTTAACATCGTTATAAACAATTTTAGATAAAGCAAGAACAAGCACAGTAATTAATAATCCGTACATTCGTAAGTAAAGCAAGCCAAGTCATCGTTAAAGTGCTGCCAAGTGAGGTAGGTAAATATAATCGTAAACACATTCATTAGTTACAGACATAATAAACTTTTAATTCTACTAACCTCCAATAATAGTCTCCATGAAATCTCCAATTGTCTCAAACGGTTTAAACAATCAATATTTCAACTCTAAACCTCTAAATCCTTTAGGCTTAACAAAAACAAAATGGCGCATAGAATCAACCGTGTGTATTTACGTGTCGGGATAGGCCTGGGCCCAAGGCAGAAACACGTGACCGTCTCAGAACACCACTATGTTCTAGGTCCTAGCAAGCTTCCTAACCCTTGATAAAGGGGCTTGTTATTCAGAAATACACATTTGATATCTTTGGTTCTTATGCTTTGTCATTTTAATAAATTAATGCTTTTAGTCATTTTAATAAATTAATGCTTTTAGTCATTTTAATAAATTATTAATACTCTTATTCAGTCATTGGAAGTTGAATTTAGTACCCCTAGTCGTTAATCATTAAAAATAAATTTAATAAAGATAAAATTAAATAAAAATTAAAACCAAATTGATAATTTATATAAAAAATTACCAAAATTAAAACCAAATTTATAAATTAATATAAAATAAAATAAATTACAAAAACTAGCGAACTTTTGATCTTCTTCCTAACTAGCAAACGTTTAACTTTCTTCCTAACTAGAAATCAACATGAGTGTATCCGAGGACGTTGCTGACGGCGACAACCAGGCGTGGAACTTTGGTGACGATGAAAATGACATTGAAAACCGAATTCAACAGACACAATTAACAGAGGAGAGAACCCCCAAACGGCCATGGGTCAAAAAGATGGGTGCACTGTGCACTTTGAACAATAGCCTCGAAAGGGAGGAAGAAGAACTTAATAAGCAGAAAGGAATTATCGTAAAGAGACTGAATGCAATAGAAAAACAAAAAGAAGAGATTAAAATTAAAATTAAGAAACATAGCCAAATATGCCCACTATGAACAAAAAATAACAGTCATGGATGTAGCTGCTTTTAAGCCAGTTAACCCTGGCTTACAAACTTTCTGTTCGAACGGGCTAACAAACCAAAAATGGCCAGCTATGCCCCTGACAGTAAATTTATTGTTGTCATATATAAATATATTTTTCCTTTTCTCTTAATGGGCCAATCGTACCTTAATAATTGGATACATAAAATTCCATATCATAACATGTGATAATAATAAATTAAAAAACCTTTTAAAATAATATTTGTTAATTCATCCCTCGATTCTAAGTCTGTTCTAAGTCGGACGCAATCATCTATTCTTAAGAACACAGTCCTCAGCAATTATGTTTTTAACATCCTGAGCATACAATCCTCCTGTAGCTTTATATACATGTATGGATATCACTGATACATCCCATATTATGTGAAGGGTCATGGGTTGAGTGCAATCCTCCAGTACATTAAAAATATCCAAACGATGAATGCAATCCTCCAGTACGTTGAAAGTATCCAAACGATGACAGTTATAATTGGTTTTAATGTTTTGAGAATACAATCCTCCAATGTTATATAGACATGGTCATCCTCTATTGCACACCAACACGGTCATCCTTTATTGCATGTACATCACTGTTATCTATAGATCCTATAATCAAATGGAATCAGAGGGGTATATGTCATACTTCTTCATAGTATATAAATTACTATGATAACATCTAATCATATTAATCTCATTCATAATTCATTTCATTCAAATTCAAATTTATTTTAATCCTAATTTTAATCCTACTTTTACTGCCGATATACCTTATATTGTAACTCTATTGTAACTCCTACCTATACTGTCATCCTTAATTCTCTCACTAATGATTATCTCACTGTCATCATAAAATCTAACTATCCTTTTCCCATATAACATAATAACAATATAACATAGTATAACACTATAATAACAATACAATAATATTAACTTCGTACCTCAATACTATCACTCTATCACTATATCATAATCATCGCAAATCACCAAATATCACCACAATTTTAAAACATTAACCCTTTCATGCCCACATATGGAATTTTCCATTACACTTGTTTTTAAAGCTACATGTAGACCCATAACATTCCCACTAACCAAATGGTCCCAATGAACGAAAAGAATAATTTCATCCTAATGAACTACAATTGGCATGTTAATGAAAGAATAATTTCATCTAAATCCTTTCTCTGCATAAGCGAACTATAGGTTACATTATTTCAAAATAGACTAAAATAGGAATTCCAAAAAATAATTATTTCTCCTCAGATTCAACATTTTCTCTCAAAAATACATATTTCACAACACATTTTAGAGTTTCATGTTTGCACTAACCTCACTTTCTATCTCCCAACACCCAAACTTGCCCAGAAACAAGCCATTCTGTCCACAAACTATTTCACCCATAATGACCGCGATGCATGCCGGGAAATCCTACCAAACAACGACATGGCACTTCCCCCATCTTCATTCTTCAAAATATAGAAGAAGTCTAAAGCCATTTCGACCTAATACCTTCATATTGGAATCAATGGCAAGTAAATATTGTCCAATATTCCAAAAAAGCTATGATAGGTGGCTCCAGACCCCCATTTATAAAGCCCACGCTAAAGTGACACAAGACGTCCTGGCCCATATTCACGAGTGGAAAATGAGGCTCTTTCTCTGTCACAATAGACTGGCACAAACTCGGTTCTTTGAGAAAGTACTGATTTAAGCTCTCATCAGACTTAATGATGTCCTCCAGCACTCTATAAATGGCAAAAAAAGGTTTTTAAAAAGCCTATAATTCTATATATTCATCCGAACATCCACAACTGCCTTCAAAATGGCCGTCTAAAAACTCTGAGCCCCTAGTATTATAGGTCAGTTAAAAATTCCATGGTAACAATGACTATTTAGTTAGGGGGGAGGGTTTTTTCAGTCTAGAAATACTGCAAAAACTCGGGCATGAAAGGGTTAATTATATCTTATTAACACCTTATAATAATTATATTTTATTAATGCCATATTAATACTATAACCACAACAACAACAACAAAAAAATAATAAGTGTGAATTGGTGGTGCTTGCTTGCACAAGCACACTAACAAAGGGTTAACACCTTATAATAATTATATCTTATTAACACCTTATAATAATTATATTTTATTAATGCCATATTAATACTATAACCACAAAAATAAAATAAAAAATAAGTGTGAATTGGTGGTGCTTGCTTGCACAAGCACACTAACAAAGGGTTAACACCTTATAATAATTATATCTTATTAACACCTTATAATAATTATATTTTATTAATGCCATATTAATACTATAACCACAAAAAAAAAAAAAAAGTGTGAATTGGTGGTGCTTGCTTGCACAAGCACACTAACAAAGGGTTAACACCTTATAATAATTATATCTTATTAACACCTTATAATAATTATATTTTATTAATGCCATATTAATACTATAACCACAAAAATAAAATAAAATAAAAAATAAGTGTGAATTGGTGGTGCTTGCTTGCACAAGCACACTAACAAAGGGTTAACACCTTATAATAATTATATCTTATTAACACCTTATAATAATTATATTTTATTAATGCCATATTAATACTATAACCACAAAAATAAAATAAAATAAAAAATAAGTGTGAATTGGTGGTGCTTGCTTGCACAAGCACACTAACAAAGGGTTAACACCTTATAATAATTATATCTTATTAACACCTTATAATAATTATATTTTATTAATGCCATATTAATACTATAACCACAAAAAAAAAAAAAAAGTGTGAATTGGTGGTGCTTGCTTGCACAAGCACACTAACAAAGGGTTAACACCTTATAATAATTATATCTTATTAACACCTTATAATAATTATATTTTATTAATGCCATATTAATACTATAACCACAAAAATAAAATAAAATAAAAAATAAGTGTGAATTGGTGGTGCTTGCTTGCACAAGCACACTAACAAAGGGTTAACACCTTATAATAATTATATCTTATTAACACCTTATAATAATTATATTTTATTAATGCCATATTAATACTATAACCACAAAAATAAAATAAAATAAAAAATAAGTGTGAATTGGTGGTGCTTGCTTGCACAAGCACACTAACAATATTTTTATGTAGTTGGCGAGATGAGCCACAGGAAGCCCGAGCTATATGTAAACAAACCTGAGCCACAGGAAACCCGAACTGTATTATGAGCGCGCGCTAAATCAACACATTCACAAATCAAGTCGAAGGGTATTTTATTTGAAAAGATGGATTATTAAAACATCAGTGACAAATACACAAAATGGGAGGATGGTTAGCCTGTGCTTTTACTAACTGTATCACAGGAAAATGTCTGCAGTTTCCCCCTTTCTCTGTTGCTTTCCTGATCAAATATTTGCAAGAAATACCGGGTATTTAACACAAGGTACATTTACGTCAAAATCTCGTTCACTCATTATCGTGTTATGCCAGATCGTGACGCACACCGCCTGAACTGGGAGGAACGATGTCGTTCAAAGAAGTTCCACAGGCTGTCCTTTTCCGCTTTCTCCTTTTTCTCCCCCAGTCCCCCTCTTCTTTTTTTGGCCTGTGTTTTTCTTTCGCTCCCTTTCCAACCCCTTTCCCACTATCTGAGAGCCTGAAACAGGTACATGCGTCTGTAGTCATTGCATTCAGCGGTAATTTTCGAACACGAAACTGGACTATAAAGAAAAAAAGTTATCCTTGATTACCCAATCAGAATAAAGACATTTTGCCCATCAAAACTTTTAAGAGTTATGAGGAAAACTAAAGTATTTCAAGTGTGTTTATTGTTTTATAAATTCAGCAAAATTTGACGTCGCTGGCCTTACCAGTATGGAAATTCTCCGCAAAGATTACAAAGCAGTACCCACCAGCACTTCCAACCCACTGAAGATTGGAATAAGCTCCATTGGTTTACGTCTGGAGACATTCCTCTCTAGAGACAACATCACAGATACCATACAAGAATTCTGCACATCAAGGGAGCTAGACGCATTTGTTGTCATGGTGATGTACTTTGACTCTTTGGATTGCCCACCAATGAGGCAGTTGTGTGTTTGCGGACCCTGTGAAGATGGTGTTAAGTCTCTCGCAGCTCATTTAGAAAGGGATGAGCAGTTACAACTGAATGCCATTGATGGTAGTTTGGCAGGTTATTTTTGTTTTAATCAGCAAAATGTCAAGGCCTCTAGAAAAGTAGTCTTCCCTCTTGTTATGGAGTTTTTGAAGATTTGATGTCCTCGTGTAATATACACCAGGCCCGTGCTGTTCCTCAAAGCCTGATTAAGAGCCTGATTACATGAGACGGGCTGGTTTGCCGGGCTTAATGTCCACCTGTAATATACACCAGGGCCCGTGTTCTTCCTCAAAGCCTGATCAAGAGCCTGATTACATGAGCCGGGCTGGCCTGCATAGTTTGCCGGGCTGGCCCGGTTTACCAAGCTGTGTTTCATCCTGGTATTACACGGAGCGCGCCAGCCCGGACTGGGTATTGGAGTGAACGTTTTTGGCGGGTAGTTGTTGTTTAAAATGGCTGGCACAAGGACAATGCGTGAGCTAGTTGTAATTCTACTCCAAGCCGTGCTAGCCCGGTATCTCCATACTGGGCCAGCCCGCCTCACGTAATCGCAGAGTTAATTTTTGGTGTGTTTCACAGCCAAGGCGGGCCAAATCCGCCAACTCGGTAAACTGGTAGTAAAAATATACCTACCCTTAAACGGTAGGGAAAAAATACCGAAGAATTTAATAAATGTTTTCATTATTTTTTAGCGACTAAACTTCCAAATTTAGATTAATTTCCGCGCAAGTTCGGGGACTGGGACGAGAATGTAACGTGACGTCATCAACCGCAGAACTCGTCTCCGCTGGTATAAAGCGCTGGTATAAAGCGTTGGCATATTTGCAAAATAATTGATAGATAACTGAGAAAGATGATAATATCGCGGAGCTTTATTCGGCAAGGCCTTTCATGCAATGTCGCATCAAGCGTACGCGTGTTCTGGTGATGACGTCAAACTAGACCCAGTGCCAATTTTGAAAAGCGCTCGCGCGCTTGATTCGGTCAACAGGCAACCCAAGACACGTTTTTGGGCAACTTTGAACGACCAATAGGCCATTTTGACGATGTTGCGCGCGCAGCTAGAAAAATGGCTATCTTTTAAATAACAAAATAATAATAATAATAATAATATTTTGACAGGAAAGCTCCACTCACAATTTGTGATTTTCAGGGAGGTCCTGTATTAAAAATATATATTTCACTAATATATGGAAAACAGAAAAGATAAATGGTTGAAATAAAATAGAAATAGAACAAGGATTATTATGAAATTAAGTTATGTGCCAGTAAGATTTAAAAATTGATAATGTAGTTGATTGTATAACTTCAGAGTCTAAAGAGTTCCAGTCTAATAGTGCATGGTAGGTAAACTTCTGTTGTCCCCAATTCCTACGTGCGAATGGCAAATGTAGATTGTGCTGACGGCGTGTATTATATGTATGAAAGTCGTGATTCTTCTTTAATTTAAAGTTGAAGTCCACCATGCCATTTAAGCATTTGAAGATAGTAATACAGCGATGATAGCGCCGTCGAAGGTACAGTGGTTTCCAGAAGAACTTGAGGGAAAGTCGAGCATTAGTCGAGCAGCATTATTCTGAAGAACTTGAAGGTGATCCATGAGGACGGTGTTATTCTTATCTCCCCAGACGATATCGGCATAGTCAAGTAAGGGAAGGACAAGAGATTTATAGAGAGTTAGCCGCGCATGCAAGGGCAGCAAATGCTTTACCCGGCGGATGATGCCAAGACGTTGATTGACTTTATTACTGACTCTATCCACGTGTTCTGACCAACTCATGTTCTGACTGACTGTCACTCCTAAATATTTAAAAGAGTCAGTTCGGTCAAGAGCAGAGCCATTTATGGTTAGTGAAACCTCTCTGAAATCCTTGAGCTTGCGTGCGCTGCCATAAATTATGAACTTGCATTTAGATGTATTCAGTGTCAAGAGATTGCTGTTAAACCATTGACATATGGACAGAAGATCAGCGTTCAATTTATCTTTAAGTTCCTGGGCATTAGTCGAAGAGCAGTAAATTACTGTATCATCAGCGTAGAGGGACACCTCGCAGTAATTAACACATGAGGGTAAGTTATTTACATAAACAAGGAATAGTAGTGGTCCTAAGACGCTTCCTTGAGCAACTCCGACAGGAACTTTCTTGGGAGAGGAAGAGACATTTGCCAAGTTGGTGATTTGGCTTCTGTTAGATAGATAGGACTTGAACCAGTTCACACTTGTGTCAGAAAAGCCAGCTGTTACTAGTTTATTGAAGAGAATAGTATGGTCAACAGTGTCAAACACTTTTGACAAGTCCAGGAAAACAGCACCCGTTACTAGACCACTGTCCATATTCCCAAGGATAGTATCGGTGAAATGAGTAAGAGCGATCTCTGTTGAGAGTTTAGGTCTGAAGCCAAACTGCCTGGGTGTAAGGATCTTTTCTTCCATAAGGTAATTATATACTTGTGCATGGACTGCCTTCTCAAGGATCTTACTAACTGTCGGGAGGATTGTAATCGGCCTGTAATTGTTGGCGTTGCTTCGATCACCAGATTTGAAGAGAGCTGTAACTTTACCAAATTTCCAGATAGAAGGGAATGTAGAAGACTCAAGTGAGCGATTGAATATCTTGGTCAAAGCAGGAGTTATGACGCTTGCAGAGTCTTTCAGCAGTCTGGCGCTAATGCGATCAAGGCCAATTGATTTATTTGTCTTGAGCATTTTTAGTTGTCTATGCACAAAATTTTCTTCAACTGGAATGAAGACAAAGTTTCGAGACCTAGCGATGGATTCACCAGAAGGGGGTCGTGGATAGAAAAAATCAAGGCTTGCTTTTATTTTAGCAGCCAATTTAGTTCCTACTGTTGAAAAATGATTATTTAAAACTTCAGCAATCGACTTTGAGTCAGTATGTGGTACGCCATCGACTTCGATACATGAAGGGATTGAGGATGTCTTTCGCGAAGTAATTTCGTTCAGTGTTTTCCATAGTTCACCGCTATTTCCCCTGTTCCTAGTAATAAGGTTTAAATAGTAATCAGCTTTGCATTTTTTGACCATGTTGTTTACGTAGGATTTTATCTTTTTGTACATGGACCAATGGAATGACGATCTTGATTTAATGGCCTTCCGGTGGTGGTAATCGCGGTCTTGCATGGCGTTGCATAACACTGAATTCATCCAGGGCACGTGTATACCCTTGATTCTAGATTTTTTTATTGGAGCATGTCGATTGGCTGTATCCGTAAATAGTTGGTTCCAAGTTTCAACTGCACTATTGGTGTCCAATTGCTCGTCGACGACATTCCAACATATGTCTCTGAGTTCAGTCAGGAAAGACTCCCTTGAGTATTGCTTGTACGATCGATACTCTATAACTCTGCAAGGGGCCCGAGGAACACCCGCTTTGATGACACAGTAAATGAGTGAGTGATCACTCAAATCTATGTGAGCTGGTGAACCAGAACGAGTCTGAAGCTCGCGTCTATTATACTACTGATGCGTGCGCAACATCGACAAAATGGCATATACACCACGACAAATAAATCAAATCAACTTTATATTTCAGAATCCTTTGGCTGTGGCCTCTAGTTTCTAGTAAGACATATAATTAGCCAGGGCTTATTTGCACTTTAAGCAGAAACCATTTAGGAGCATGTAGAGATGCTCCCGCGATTTCTACCGCTGAATGGACATGCGCAGCCTGTTGCAGACCTGTCGCCGTGGTGTACAAAACGTTTACATGTGTAATTCAGTTACAAGTCTGCATGGTTACTTGGCAGGTAAAATTCTGTTTTGGGAGATTGTTGCGATACATGTCCATACGGTAAACGGCTCAGAAAGGCTGCTTTACAGACATGCCGTGTTTACGGTATACATGCATCAGGAGTTCCGGACTTCCGGTTGGATCACACTGCATTCTGGGTAGGTGGGCTCAGAAAAGTGGGCATCAACTTCCTGAGCGGCCATATTGGATTTGAGCGCAGTCAACTTGGAAACTTTATTAATCCCGTTCTAAAGCTTAAACATCGACTTAGAACTCCCAACTGAAGAATCTGTAAAGGTAAGAAATTCCGTGTATTAGGTAGTAAGTTTTTGAACTTGCAAAGGAGCAAAAATTGACTGCACTCAAATCCAATATGGCCGATCTAGAAGTTGATGCCCACTTTTCTGAGCCCACCTACCCAGAATGCAGTGTGATCCAACCGGAAGTCCGGAACTCCTGATGCATGTATAATTTCTACTCATTACATACTAATTAAGCTAATAATAACTAATTGTTGATTTAAAACTTTACTTATAACAATAATATTTTAGTATAGTGATAAATATAGCATTTCTGATAAAAGTAATAATGACAATTCTACTTAATAATTTTAAAAGATCCCTTCATAATAATATGGGGCAATATTTGCATCTATCATAAGGAAAATCAATCCGCTTTTTTAAAAGCTGCCAAACTGTCGAGTTTTCTTACATCGTTCTAAAGTTAGTTCCAGGCTACTGTGCCTCGGTAAGAGAAAGAACGCTTTAGAAAGTTAGTTTTAGGCTGTGGTAATTGTAGGTTAGAGTTAGTACCTCTAAGATTGTAGTTATGTGCTTCTGTGGTAATTTGAAATGAGTCTTGTAGATATGTTGGCGCTATTTCGTGAAATACCTTGAACATCATTATCCTTAACTGCATTTATTGTCTTTCATCTTAATTTGGCCATTTCAGCTGCTTCAGTAAGTCATATGACCTAACTAAGTAGTCAGCCCTTGTAACAATGCGAGCTGCTCTAATTTGAAGCCTTTGCAATTGATCAGCTCGTGTTTTGCAACAGTTGCCCCATACGTTACTGCTGAATAATCAAAATAAGGTTGCACAAGTGAGCGATATTATAAAATTGACTTGAGTGTATATTGGCCATCCGTTAATTTTCTTGATTTATATAGCGGCCTTCGCAGGCCATTTGATACTTTTGAGGTTATGTGCTTAATTTGATCATCCCAATTCATCAATTCGTCTATGTGTACTCGGCTAGAGGTTTTGTGGAGGCTTTATGTTCAATAGTCATATTGTTGATATATATATAGTTCCATATTTTTAGATTTTGTAAGATTTTGTCTGGATCCTACAGTCATGTAGCTGTCATGTGTGTTCTCTTGCCCACGCTCCTAATAGTATTGTTATGCTAATTGCGGTTGGCAAGAATTCCTCCGTAATGATTTACCCTCTGTCCCAATAAGTTTGGCCAGTCGAAATATTGTATATCTTCAATATATATACGTTGTTCAATCAGCTTCGCTGTAGTCCTTGGACTACTGCTATTATTACTGTTGTTTTTGGCTGATCAGATCTGGCTGGCAGATCCAAAGTACCATCGGACAGGATTGTTGCTTTCTTTGTACCTTGATTCTTACTAATTTTCGCGAATACTTAATTTCGCTAAAATTCGGGAGCTGTATTTCGAGAGTATTTATTTTCGCGATTCCAGGAAAAAAGTGAACAAAAGTGTATTTAATTTCGCGATTTCAGTGCCATTGCTTTAATCTCCCCAACCCAGATCCGAGGGCTCCGTTTCGCAAAGCGTACCTCAATTACAAGTGGTCGTAAAGTTGTATGTACCAAACATCTTTATTGTACACTAAAGGAAATTTTCACAAATTAACTAGACAGAAGCTGAAGATAACAGTGAATCAGAGGAAGAGTGCTAGTCGAAAACAAGACCAGAAATATATATTTTCAAGGGCAGAAAGTGACAGTTTTAATTAATCCAGAACAATTACCAGCAAGCCCATGACTCGCAACATTTAAAATTCATGTATTGTTTTCTTATATAATATGGTATTAAATTTCTCGTGTTTAATTTTCGCGCGCTCCCGGCTTTTTGTCGCGAGTATTAATTTTCGCGATTTTTTCCAAAACGCGAAAATCGCGAAAATTAGTAAGAATAAGGCATAACACACCAGTTAAGGAAGGGACTGGGCCGAGTTTAAAAACTTGATCTGACCCAGGGTTCCCGAGTTTGACGAAGTTTGGTTTGATAATAAAAACGGCGAAATTTCCAAAACCGGGAAAATAAGAGATTATTGTACCTTACAAATAATTCTCCAATCCGGTGCTTATGTCAGGAGCCCATTACTCCTGCATATGTGTATTAGGGTCAGGTTCCCCGCAAAAGCTGCTTTGAGGACATACAGCTACATATTGGACAGCTAGTGAGTTCTTCATTCGTTCATTATGTTTATTGATTGGAGGATTATTTGTTTGGTATAATAAAATACTTATAGGATTCGTCCTCGTCTAATATGAACCATATTTAAGTCTGACTTTTAATCATTAGACTCATCGTTCGGTCTCGCCCAATATTGGAGTCTCGACAATAATATTTTACCATATTGGCCTTAGATGAATCCGATCGGTGTACAATGTATGGCTTCGTCGCGCATCCCAAAAACCTTATGATTCTCTCATATTTTTGTAACTTGAAAGCTAGCTATTCAGTTCTATTTATTTAAAATCAAACTCCATTAGAAACGAGTAGGGGATGGAGCGAGTTGGGTTTCGCAAAGGCGCTTGGGATCGTTACTGCGGAAAGAAACCAGTAACGATCCCAAGCACCTTTGCGAAACTTCGCCCCATTCCCCTACTCGTTTCTAAAGTGGATAATTGTAGTGTGCTCTTTTTTGTGATATTTTGTAATGATATTTCTTAATCAGATTTTTTTTTTCACGCGGTCCCAGTTCATCCTTATCTCGTATATAGCTAATCGTTAAATCCGTTCAGAGCAGCTGTATCACGGAATATACAGACCGTGATACAGCTGCTTTGAACGGATATAACGATTAGATGTATCCGAGATAAAAAACGACGTTCTTGCTAGCCTTTCAAGAACCACCTAAGTAATGCTTACAAGCTCTGCTGAACTAGTCTGAGCCATATTTCGACGCTTTGAAACCTCGGGAAAGCAAATCGTCAGCGCTAACGTGTACAGGCATCGGAACCTCGAGAAAACTAGACTCTTCGATTGTCTACTTTTTTTATGAGTTCGATTACCGAACTCAGTCGAACACAACCAGTGGTTGAGTTCGATTGCGTTCGATTGAAATTGCATTCGATTACGTTCGATTGACTACGCCCGGTGTTTAAGAAAAATAGACAGTCGATTGGATGTGGAAAATAGCATTTACAAACAGGTCTTGCTAAGTTCAAGTTCAAGTTCATTTTATTTTGCACCATTTTTTTAAAGATAATTACACAAGAAAATAATTGTAGAAAAAAAAAAGACAGATATACGATAATAATAAAATATTTATGAATTTCAAGAATGTGCATAGAGGTCAAAGGAGCCATAGGCTTTCTAGTTGACCCCTATCACAAGAAAAATAAATGAGGATATTTGGAGCACAGGAAATACATAAATATCTATTGTACAAGTTTGCTTGAGTAGTAAGCGGCTGGAATTAATATTAATAGGAAGAAGAATTTATTTACAATATTGATACATAGTTGTATGGAAACGTTGACAAGATATATATATGCAAAGAATAAAGATGGTATAAATATATTAATTCGATCTTAGTTATTATTCTATATTTACAATTTTATACAATAATTCAGGCCTGGTTTTCAAGTAAAATAATTTGTATTGTTTTTTAAAACTATTGTGTGGGAGGGTTTTATTTCTAATGGTATTTTTTTCTCATAATCGTGATGCAAGAGATTTAAATCTCGATAGACCATAATTAGTTCTGGAAGCTGGTCTGTATAAGTTTTGGTTGGTAGCATATCTAGTATTATAATTATGAATATCAGTTGCAGAGGGACTAAGTCGAAAAAAGCAGATGGTACACCTGTTTTAACATATTTAATTTTGTGAACAAGAGTGGATATTTTCTAATAACACTACCGATCTCGTACAAGGGCTTAAATAAATAATATATTTTGCCGTCCAATACAACTACGTGGCTGCATTCCTGCACTGAAAGGTCCATCAATCGAACATTGATTCCATACATGAGCTTACAATTAACTTTGTCGAGTGTGACCCCAGCTATATGTATTCCGTTCAATTTAAACGTATGACGGAGTTGAGATTGTTGGTCTTGACATTTTCCCGAGTGTTTAACAACAACGATTTTATTTACACTCTGTAAACATACTAAATATTGTACAATGAATTAGAATTGACTAAAATAGAGTGCTGGGATGCCAGACGGTAGCTTAAATAAAACTAATCGAGTCTGGTACCCCAATTGAGTCTGGCACCCCATTGGGCTTATGCGGGTACTCTGGTATTGCAACTAATCTTAATTAAATTATAAGAAGGTTTTAATCGAAGATGCTAGATTTTAATTTGATGATCAATTTAGCCTCCCTGAGTTAGCCAAGATGGGAGTTCTGGCTTAGATTACCCCGTGGTTCTTTGCAGGTCGCACTATCAAGTCGTTCTACAGGCTCGGGTTGTTCAAAGCGGTGCCAGATAAAACTGTCACGTTAGTCTTTCTCACTAGATATGGATTTATCCGGTGGATGGCGTTATTCACTCGTTGGACTTGATGTTGTCAAGTTAATTTGAAATGAGTGCCATTAGGGAATTCCGTCTCCTTTTGTAGTCGGAAATTACAGTTTGACACAATATAGGCTTTGTGTTTAACAGTGTTAGGCGTTCTGTTTCATGATAGGTTTATCCAATAAAGGCGATATTGATTGATTCGTGTGGCATTGTTAGTTAAGTGTTTTGCAAATGAAAAATGCAAATATCTGAAAAAGAAAATTTCAGAACGATTTTAATTCATCGTGACCAGCATAATCAATCTTTGATATTTCAATTCAAATATTTAATGAGCTTCGTTCCGTTATAGACCAACAACGGGACAGTTTGACTGATCAGTGAAACTCGGCTGTCGTTGATCTCATCGATTCAAGGGGGAAAAGGATGGTTTTACTCCCTCAAACACTGCGTTTTCTAGTATGTTTGTTTGTATTTGCTGATGGTGTCCAGGCAGTTTCTGTGAAATGCCAGGTAAGTTGTGATTCTTTCGCTCTGACGAATTGCTAGCCAGCGTTCGAAACGTCAGGTTAGCTGTAATTCACTTCACCACAGCGGTTATACAACATCCTTAATCGACTCTCAGTTGATTATACCAGTGTTTATTTTCCCCGGCATCCATCGCAATTACTTAACTCCTGTAAAATATGATGTTTATACAGACATCTAACGTTTAAAGTAATTAAATAAGTGAAATACCTTGTGTAATGCAGAGATCGTGTTTGAAATGCTTATGTTGCTTAGTATTTTTCGTTTCCAACAGAAATGTCCAGAAAATGAATATTGGTAGGTAGAAATACTCAAGCATTAATACCAAAAGTGTTTTACCTGTGCTATCCTAAAACGTTGTACTGGAATAATCGCGGGTTTCCAATAGCTACGCTTTTGACCGACTCAAATCTTACGGCAGCCAGAAATTTCAATCGAAGACATTACGTTCTGCCGTGGAATTCTCTTCGAATTTTCGGTCTGTTTATCGGACATTTCCAGATAACATCGGGCACCCAAGCAGAATTCAGACTACTTAATTTAAAAAAGTAAACAATAATCAGTAAAGTAGGAAAACAAATTTATGTTTTGAAAAGGAACTTTTGATATTCATCAATTTCGCATGTTCTACCGCTCCCCCCTAACCATACATGACACTTATTTTTTTAAGATTTAGACTACTTAATTAGCTAAACAGTATTATCACTTGGGTCAGGTTGGGTAGATCTTCATCTGGGATCTCCAGTGACTTTGGTGTCTTCAGTAATGTCCTCGTTTTGACAAGACCGTGTCAAATTATAACTTTCCGGAAAGAAATCCAAAACCACAAACTGATCAAGATGTATGGGGGTTATAAGCGGGGAAGTATAAACGGGATTTGTTTGAATACCAGGAGCCTCTATTGACTTCATTTCAACGAACAGTCCATGTTTGTTGCCGTCACTGGTACTGGTTAGGATAGGCATGGCGGGGAGACTTAGGGGTGACCAAAATTTTCATGTCCATCCCCTCCCTCTTCACCTCTATTTTGTCGTACGCCGGCATTCCCAGCTGGTATTCAGCATGTAACATTTTGTTAGGCATTGGTAAAGGTCTTAGCAACAAAATTGAATCTGCAAATAGCTATGCTATCAGAACACTACTTAATTTAGGTAATAACGCAAATCATCAAGAAACACTATTAGACATGGCCTCAATGCGGTCATTGAAACATAGACGCAACGTACAATCTCTAATGTTATTCTTTAAATGCTTCAGAAATCAAGGTCCTGTATACATATCAAATCTTTTTAAACCTAGAGTCACTAGCTATAACTTAAGAGGTAGCGGTAATAACGTAGTTCAGCCATCCTATAACAGCCTTTTCCAGCATAATTCTTTTTCATACACAGTATCTCAGATTTGGAACCAGCTACCAGCTAGAGAACTAACAATCGACTTACTAAGTCAATAACCGTAACCGTACTATGATCAATAAGATAAATAAAATAATTTCGTGGAGCTGACTGGCCAAGAATGACTACTTTTCCCGCTCGAAGCATTATATATGCTAGAAGCATTACCCATAATGCTTAATCTCCTCCCCAAACCTTTACCGTGCCGGCAGAATATCAATTTCTGACTATATCGCTCCTGCGTCGCTCAAACGTCAGAAATTACATCTTGTGTGGATAGTGAAAAGCGTAGTGTTAAGTTTCTGCTAACGTATTTTAAGAACGTTTCTCTCATCTCGGATATAAGGTCATATAAGCCCACCCCAAAAGCACTTACGAATTCGTATTATCCCTGGGCAGGAGTATAAATTAAGAAAACTTCAAGCTGTTAAAGTTTCAGGCTTAGCTTTTAAGTATTTTTTTTTGCGAAACTTTGCATATCACGGGTGATTGCCTTTGGTTTCTTTTTAGTTTTGGCGGGAAACTGGTGGAACGCACGCGCGCTGGGCTCATCAAAAGCGCATGCGCGTGACGGTTTGCCGCTGCGTGGATTTTACAGTATCCGCTCTACTATAAATTGTTCTTTCAGGTGAAGGACGCAGTTCGAAGTCATCGCGTGGCGGGCGTTGAATGCATCCTCCTGTCGAATGCCGGGATTTTTCTGAAGACTGCCAAGAGTTTGACGAACTCGTACGGAGTGGCTGTAATAGAGAACGTCCAGCCTGGGTACTACCAGGTATGGCGTGACACTACTACGGTTGCGTGATACTAATTATATTGTGTGAAATTATGCAGGCAGGGAAAGTTCCAATTAGAATGAGCAGGAGCCCATTACCAGGAGCGTACCTATGTGATGGGTAGCGCCCCACAGCACAGTAGACGATATGGCTATTTATAGTCTCGAAGTTCTGGTATGCGATTACGTTGTCTTTTATTCTCTTGCGCTTTGGTGAGGGCCGCATGTTAGATAACTATGTAAGGTTAATGTGTCTTCCCTCTGTAAATAAAGAATATTGTATTGTATTGTATTGTATTGGTATTTTTAGCAGTTTCAACCGTGTTAATTACAATTTTTCATTGTATCCTGATTGGTTAAAAATGACGGCCTTTGTTTCTTCTCGCGGGAAACACAAAGCTAAAAATAACTACATCACCTGTTCTGCTATTGGGCAGAGCATAGTTAATAGAGTGGAATGGTTATGAAACCCAGCGACCTTCTTTGTTATATGTCTTTGTTAGCTTTTTTCAACCGTGACCCAGGACAAAACACAATAGAAATTCCAATGTGTTAATCAATCAGCCAATAGAAACGTGTGAGTTCAGTCGTTCAGGGAACGCTAATGACCCTGCACAATCTTTTGTCTTGCCCCCTTCCAACATAAATCGCAGCGCCTTTGTTAGCCCCTTTGAAGTCTGCCGGGTTTCATAACCATTCCACTCTATTAACTATGGGCAGACCTAATCTGGGAGATGCACGCTCCTGGTAATGCATGGGCTCCTGGAATGAGACAGTATTTGTGTCAATTCACTCTTTTCACCTGGTGGCCATCTTGGATTCAAAGCAAGGCAATCCTTTGTTTTTGCCAGGTCAGCCTCGTAGTGAGGGATAGTCAAAATGAGGCTCACCTGGCAAAAACAAAGGATTGCCTCGCTTTGAATCCAAGATGAAAAGAGGTGAAAAGAGTGAATAGCCCTGTAAACTCTTTTCTAAGTTTCATTAATAATTCATAAGGTACTAGCCGATCCTGTGCTCTGAATGATACCACGTGATGACCTCTGTATATCCCCAGTACAGAACTGATTAGATATTCATTCCGTAGTTAACAGACTGGAGATGACGTCACCCAGGAATCGACCCAGGCTTTTACTTACGCGGTCATGGGTCAGGAAAGGTCAATTTTTCACGATTTCGAACAAGGCTGTAAACCAAAACTTTCTTCACAGAAGTACTCAAAACTTGACGTACCGTATAATCGATATTTATGGTTAATTCCGACATCTTGAAAGGAGTGCAAACATGGCGCGAAATACAGTTTGTATGGTAATCCGATGCCAAATCGAATTTATGAAATATTCACTGTCTGCAAACTTAAGATACCAGGTAAAAAATTAACGGATCAAAATTTGAGGGATGTAGCTGTGCTGGTAAGCGTGCAATCGTGTTTTCAGTTTTCCATACATTTGTCTGTAAATTTTCCCGCGGATTTTGACTTGTTGTTCGATTTTGCGGAAATTATTTGGCATCGGATTCTCATACAAACATTGTATTTCGCGCTATGTTTCAGCACTCTTTCAAAATGTCGGAATTAACCACGAACTGGTCTATTCGATTCTTTATTTGCTCGTATGGGATAATAAATTACAAAATACCATACACGAAATATAGGTATGTTTACAGAGAAAATAATTTACCGAGTAAAGTTAGGAATCAAGTTTGAGCCTAGAAGCTAAGTAAACCGTTAGGTTTTCAAGTTAGCCTCCAGCCTTTAGTAAAAATATAAACAGATTACACTTTAATAATCAGTTCTGTATCCAACAAACGCTATGCTAATGCCTGTATGAAGGAGGTCTCTCAACTGCTCACTGACCTCCCATACTAAGGGTGAAGTGTCAAGGTAAAACACATGTATTGATGCCTGCGATCATCTCGCCATTACGGGATTTTGTGTACACTGCGTATATCCATGACGTAAACAATAGTTATTGAAAGTAACCAAGCCTCGCATGGAGGCTGGAGCTTGACCCTGGACTGATACAAACCCTAGCTCGTTCTATCAGTATGGATAAATTTTGATTATCATTCTAAATAGGTACAAGCCTTTAACTAAGCTGTCTCAACTCCAGCGTCGAATCACCAAAGGCTTGGTTACCTTTCAAACTGGCGGTCAAAAACTACGAATAGGCCTTTTGCAGGAAACAGTCACGTGCTGATATAATACAGTCACGTGTTAATATAATACAATCACGTGCTGATATAATACAGTCACGTGTTAATATAATACAATCACGTGCTGATATAAATACAGTCACATGCTGATATAATACAGTCACGTGTTAATATAATACAATCACGTGCTGATATAAATACAGTCACGTGCTGATATAATACAGTCACGTGCTGATATAATACAGTCACGTGATGATATAATACAATCACGTGCTGATATAAATACAGTCACGTGCTGATATAATACAGTCACGTGCTGATATAATACAGTCACGTGTTAATATAATACAATCACGTGCTGATATAAATACAGTCACGTGCTGATATAATACAGTCACGTGCTGATATAATAGAGTCACGTGCTGATATAATACTTCGTTAAGGGGAATTGAGCTCGTGATCCCCTTGGGAAAGGCGTTGCCTTGGATGCTGGATGGCAAGTTCCGCTGTTTTAGAAAGATCGACAATCGACTGGAGGTGGAAAATAGCATTTACAAACAGGTTTTGCCACTCAACACAACTACGTGATTGCATTCCTGACAAAGGCCCCATTGGACTTTAGAGCGGATTTCAATTGAGTGTCGGAAGTGTTTTGGTTTTGTGTTTACTAAGCTCTCCTATTGGCTGAGAAAGTAAACCAACCAATCAGAATCCAAAGTAAAACCAAACGCAAATTGGTTTTGGTTTTGCTTTGGTTTGTCATTGGCTCACAGGGAAGCCATTTACTCAAGCATGTTAAGGCCTGGTTCATTTAAGGGAAAATAGATGTACGTTAAAAAATGTTTTCTGACAGAAAAAACAGTTTAAACAAAAACTAATTACACCGTAATACTAATATCAACTTCCTTAATTTGTTAAGTGGATGGCTGTCGTATCACGTGATCGATGACGTCATAATTATATAAAATCGTTTAAGTGAAATGCGGCTGCGACGATAACATATGAATATAAAGTAACCCTGCTAAAACATTACTCCTCCCGCAGTGTTTCCGATCACGCTTAGAAAACATGACTATCATGTAAAGATAAGGAGATATTAAGGGTACAAAAAGTCACGTGACCTATTTTGCATATGTTCGCCTTAATTACTCGTTAACGAAACATTGTAGTCATCTTTTCTAAGTTGATTTAGGTAAAAGGTTTCAACCTTAACTAAACATATCCACTCATCATCCTAGCTGTTTTAAACTCGGAGCCGCGTTTTTGATTTACTGATTTCGTGTTCTAAGTCACGTGACTGACCACGTGACACGTTTTACTACACACAGACCACTTAAGGTAGTCAAGAATGACGATACCTATTATCGTGAGAAATTTGGCGTACTTACCATACTAGGCTGTGCTGAAATAAGGAAAACAGTTTTTACCAAAAAATTGACCCCTGAACCAGGCCTTAACATGCTTGAGTATGAGTTACTTGTGGTTACTCGCTCCTATGATTGGCCGGCTGTGGGTAATTTGCATTTGGTTTTACTACACATAACTGAAAACCGCTCTAGCACCAAACTTCAATATTTCCTTAATTTTTCTTACAGTTCAATCAAGAAATAAGGGTTTAGAAGTAATTTACAGAATTCGCATCCGTGTCGTATCGGATCTGTATATACCGCCGCTCATTCTGTAACTAGTAGATTGTAAAATTCATTAATAACTCATAAGGGTGCTGGCCAATCCAAACGCAGCATTCGAGTCACATGGACATACCGCTGTAAACCCACATACAGAACTGATTACATATTAAGTCTGTTCTTAGACAGACACTAGCGTTTGTTTGATACAGAACTGATTAATAAAACATCACCGTTCAGATATACAGATACGGATTAATAAAACATCAACGTCTGTATCACTGATACTCGTCAACACGAGAAGATAAAATTCGTATCTCCAAGCGGCCATGTAATGTTCTGTTTAATATATAATTATCGATGTAATACCAGTTTCAATCTCTTACTAAAAAGGCTAGAAATCTTTGAAAACCAGTCATATTTTCAAAAGTGATATCTTCACGTGTGAAGATATCACTTTTTAGAAAGAAATATACACTGGTATTTCATCGATAATTATATATTAAAGAGCGGTATTTCATGTTTTTTCTATGAAATTCAGAGCGGTATTTCATGGCTAGATCAGGCCAATCAAAATACAGGAAATTTCGCGCCCTTTCTTTACCATTCATTACGAATTCAAGATTTTGAATACATAATTAGTCTGCAGACGCGTCCGCCTAAAGGCTCGTTGTATACCAAATAATAACTAAATATCGTGAAATATTCGCCGGTATTCCATAGAAAACCATGAAATAACCAGTAAATATGGACTGAGGTTTAAATCTATTAGAGCAGATTTCGTGTGAGTGAGTCAAACTACGGCACGGTTACTGTACGGCATGCCGTGACTTTGAAATGGTTTCCCTATTGTTTTTGTCCGGCTAATCCAATCAAATTACAGAGTTATGGCACGGGACGGTTACAGTACGGTGATGGTAAGCTACGGACATGCCGTAGTTTGTCCCACTCATACGAAATCTGATCTATTTATAATTAGTAAGGTGCAGTGCGTGACGCGATGTTCATAATGATTGTGTGACATGTGCATTTCATATTCAGATCCGTGTTTCCAGAATAGGATACTACACACTAAGCGAATACCTTTCCATTTCGTCCACAACCGATCACTCGGCGATGATACAGGAAGAGCTTGCCATATCACCCAAGCTGTCGCTCAGAGGAAACGTGGACATTTATAGAATAGTGCTGACGTGGGGGAAGAAACCACGCGACCTTGATGCTTATCTAGTCACTCCCTGGCCAAAAGGAGAGAACTGCAAGAAAGGAAAGGTTAGTTGAAGAAGTCAAGTCAAAACCTTTATTTTACCACGGTATTCACATCAACTACACGGTTGGTTTTCATGCATGCAAGCCGTAGCATTAAGTACTATAAAATATAACACTAAAAATAGATATATAAGAATACACAATGTAAAATACAATTATTATAATAATAGTAATACTAATTAAGCTGAGTTAAAAATGAAAGGAGTCTTACATTCCTTAGTTTAGCCTTGAAATTCTATACCGATATTGGAGTGCGCAGACGTGTGTAATATTTGCATGCGTGGAAGCCGGGGCTGTATCTTGGTGACATGCCTGTATATTCGCAGTCCGGAACGGGCACATTTTCATATGAACTGACGAACCCCGTGCACATGTGGGATGGTTCAAATCAAAGCAAATCTGCCAAATTCACTAATAGGTTCTGCATACTGCGTATAAGATAAATTCCAGTTTGGCCACGGCGGGAACGCCCCGGACTGTATGAAATATAATGATTTATATCCAGATTAACGATGTCTGTGTGAGCGCACCAGATATAAATATATGGAGTTTCTTCTCTCTATATTCTTAATATAAATTAAAAATAAGCTCGTATCCATTCGGATCCTTCTGGCTGAGCAATTCCTAGGTTGGACGTATGTGCCTGTGAATCAATAATGATCCTTAGGTTGAAAGCTTAGTTGAGAAGTTATGGGCTTTCCCGTCCCGAACCCGAAAGAGAGAAAGCCTGGGAAAACTCACGGTACCACAAAACCAAATAAGAGAGAGAGAGAGAGAGTTCTTTTTCTACACACACTCTGGATGTCTAACGAGACCTGAAACAACCACTGACGGGGGCTGATCAAAGTCAGGACCCGGCTAATCTACAGATCGAATTGGAACTTTAGCGTGTTGGTTTTTTCGGAGGGAGGAAAACCGGAGAACCGGAGTAAAACCCTCGGAGTAAGGGCGAGATATCAACAAACTCAACTCATATATAGCGCCGTGTGTGAGAGGCGAGCGTTTAACCACTGCGCCACCTCAGCTCCCCATACAGGTGTGAGATAAGAACACGCGCCGCTAATGATCAATGCATTACTGCGTCTGCGTGTGTTGCTTGTTCTTTCGCTTATGTCGCTAGTGTGAACCAGGCTTTACTGTGTTTCCATATGTTGCTTGTTGTTATGCTTGTGTCGCTAGTGTGAACCAGGCTTTACTGTGTTTACATATGTTGCTTGTTGTTATGCTTGTGTCGCTAGTGTGAACCAGGCTTTACTGTGTTTACATATGTTGCTTGTTGTTATGCTTGTGTCGCTAGTGTGAACCAGGCTTTACTGTGTTTACATATGTTGCTTGTTGTTATGCTTGTGTCGCTAGTGTGAACCAGGCTTTACTGTGTTTACATATGTTGCTTGTTGTTATGCTTGTGTCGCTATTGTGAACCAGGCTTTACTGTGTTTACATATGTTGCTTGTTGTTATGCTTGTGTCGCTAGTGTGAACCAGGCTTTACTGTGTTTACATATGTTGCTTGTTGTTATGCTTGTGTCGCTAGTGTGAACCAGGCTTTACTGTGTTTACATATGTTGCTTGTTGTTATGCTTGTGTCGCTAGTGTGAACCAGGCTTTACTGTGTTTACATATGTTGCTTGTTGTTATGCTTGTGTCGCTAGTGTGAACCAGGCTTTACTGTGTTTACATATGTTGCTTGTTGTTATGCTTGTGTCGCTAGTGTGAACCAGGCTTTACTGTGTTTACATATGTTGCTTGTTGTTATGCTTGTGTCGCTAGTGTGAACCAGGCTTTACTGTGTTTACATATGGTGCTTGTTGTTATGCTTGTGTCGCTAGTGTGAACCAGGCTTTACTGTGTTTACATATGTTGCTTGTTGTTATGCTTGTGTCGCTAGTGTGAACCAGGCTTTACTGTGTTTACATATGTTGCTTGTTGTTATGCTTGTGTCGCTAGTGTGAACCAGGCTTTACTGTGTTTACATATGTTGCTTGTTGTTATGCTTGTGTCGCTAGTGTGAACCAGGCTTTACTGTGTTTACATATGTTGCTTGTTGTTATGCTTGTGTCGCTAGTGTGAACCAGGCTTTACTGTGTTTACATATGTTGCTTGTTGTTATGCTTGTGTCGCTATTGTGAACCAGGCTTTACTGTGTTTACATATGTTGCTTGTTGTTATGCTTGTGTCGCTAGTGTGAACCAGGCTTTACTGTGTTTACATATGTTGCTTGTTGTTATGCTTGTGTCGCTATTGTGAACCAGGCTTTACTGTGTTTACATATGTTGCTTGTTGTTATGCTTGTGTCGCTAGTGTGAACCAGGCTTTACTGTGTTTACATATGGTGCTTGTTGTTATGCTTGTGTCGCTATTGTGAACCAGGCTTTACTGTGTTTACATATGTTGCTTGTTGTTATGCTTGTGTCGCTATTGTGAACCAGGCTTTACTGTGTTTACATATGTTGCTTGTTGTTATGCTTGTGTCGCTATTGTGAACCAGGCTTTACTGTGTTTACATATGTTGCTTGTTGTTATGCTTGTGTCGCTAGTGTGAACCAGGCTTTACTGTGTTTACATATGGTGCTTGTTGTTATGCTTGTGTCGCTATTGTGAACCAGGCTTTACTGTGTTTACATATGTTGCTTGTTGTTATGCTTGTGTCGCTAGTGTGAACCAGGCTTTACTGTGTTTACATATGTTGCTTGTTGTTATGCTTGTGTCGCTAGTGTGAACCAGGCTTTACTGTGTTTACATATGTTGCTTGTTGTTATGCTTGTGTCGCTAGTGTGAACCAGGCTTTACTGTGTTTACATATGTTGCTTGTTGTTATGCTTGTGTCGCTAGTGTGAACCAGGCTTTACTGTGTTTACATATGTTGCTTGTTGTTATGCTTGTGTCGCTAGTGTGAACCAGGCTTTACTGTGTTTACATATGTTGCTTGTTGTTATGCTTGTGTCGCTAGTGTGAACCAGGCTTTACTGTGTTTACATATGTTGCTTGTTGTTATGCTTGTGTCGCTAGTGTGAACCAGGCTTTACTGTGTTTACATATGGTGCTTGTTGTTATGCTTGTGTCGCTAGTGTGAACCAGGCTTTACTGTGTTTACATATGTTGCTTGTTGTTATGCTTGTGTCGCTAGTGTGAACCAGGCTTTACTGTGTTTACATATGTTGCTTGTTGTTATGCTTGTGTCGCTAGTGTGAACCAGGCTTTACTGTGTTTACATATGTTGCTTGTTGTTATGCTTGTGTCGCTAGTGTGAACCAGGCTTTACTGTGTTTACATATGTTGCTTGTTGTTATGCTTGTGTCGCTAGTGTGAACCAGGCTTTACTGTGTTTACATATGTTGCTTGTTGTTATGCTTGTGTCGCTAGTGTGAACCAGGCTTTACTGTGTTTACATATGTTGCTTGTTGTTATGCTTGTGTCGCTATTGTGAACCAGGCTTTACTGTGTTTACATATGTTGCTTGTTGTTATGCTTGTGTCGCTAGTGTGAACCAGGCTTTACTGTGTTTACATATGTTGCTTGTTGTTATGCTTGTGTCGCTAGTGTGAACCAGGCTTTACTGTGTTTACATATGTTGCTTGTTGTTATGCTTGTGTCGCTAGTGTGAACCAGGCTTTACTGTGTTTACATATGTTGCTTGTTGTTATGCTTGTGTCGCTAGTGTGAACCAGGCTTTACTGTGTTTACATATGTTGCTTGTTGTTATGCTTGTGTCGCTATTGTGAACCAGGCTTTACTGTGTTTACATATGTTGCTTGTTGTTATGCTTGTGTCGCTAGTGTGAACCAGGCTTTACTGTGTTTACATATGTTGCTTGTTGTTATGCTTGTGTCGCTAGTGTGAACCAGGCTTTACTGTGTTTACATATGTTGCTTGTTGTTATGCTTGTGTCGCTAGTGTGAACCAGGCTTTACTGTGTTTACATATGTTGCTTGTTGTTATGCTTGTGTCGCTAGTGTGAACCAGGCTTTACTGTGTTTACATATGTTGCTTGTTGTTATGCTTGTGTCGCTAGTGTGAACCAGGCTTTACTGTGTTTACATATGTTGCTTGTTGTTATGCTTGTGTCGCTAGTGTGAACCAGGCTTTACTGTGTTTACATATGTTGCTTGTTGTTATGCTTGTGTCGCTAGTGTGAACCAGGCTTTACTGTGTTTACATATGTTGCTTGTTGTTATGCTTGTGTCGCTAGTGTGAACCAGGCTTTACTGTGTTTACATATGTTGCTTGTTGTTATGCTTGTGTCGCTAGTGTGAACCAGGCTTTACTGTGTTTACATATGTTGCTTGTTGTTATGCTTGTGTCGCTAGTGTGAACCAGGCTTTACTGTGTTTACATATGTTGCTTGTTGTTATGCTTGTGTCGCTAGTGTGAACCAGTCTTAGAAGGCGTTCCTTCTGGGTAGTAAATAGTGAACCTGTTCTGACATGATCAACATATCTTCGAAATTCAGCATAGAAGGCAACTGCTTCCCTTTCCTCTTTTGATAGTTTATTTGTTTTATAGTTTTATCGGTTTAGGACCTTGTATATAGAGGTTGTCAGTCGGCTAATGCAGCTATGTATTGTATTTTGGCGACCCTTTAGGCGACCAATAAGTTGTTTTATTATATTAATATATCTATACAAAGAAACTACACTAAGGCAACCGAGAAGCCATCTTGTGTACATTACGTGCATTCTTTGCACATTTATATAAACTTGTTATATAACAAGAGATTTTAGCGGCCACTATGTCATGGTGTTTCACATACATGGAGTCAATGTTCGATTGGTGGCTGTTTTAAAATTGTCTCTCAGTACAAACAGCTAAAGTACCTCCCTGAATGCTTGATTTAAACGATACCCACTATTTTCCTCGAAGACTACATGTATAGAATAGCTAACTTCTGGAATTGCATTCCTGATACTATTAACGCTGCTCAGTCTCTCAAACGGCAACTAAAGTCATTTTATTATATGTAAGTACAGGTTGTTTTTGATGGCGACAACATTAGATCATATAAAGTAATTTGTCCCAAATGTCGCCGCGTGAACCTTACGTTAGCATGTCTATGTTGAGTAATAATTAATGATAAGTAATACTTTCCCCTAATATACCGTTCTTCTTTTCTAATATACGGTTGCTTCAACGTAATTATCTATCTTATACACATTAAGTCTAGTTTATATTATGTAGTATATTTAACTTAGTGTTAAAGTGCTACTGAAGCGAAATTTCATCATTAAAATTAAGATCTCACTTGAAAGTCCTTTCGAAATGAGTAAGAATATCATTTTCTGTTTGTCAATATCTCATCTCGTTCCAGAGATATTAAGGTTTTTGGAATATGCAAATTAGATGGTCTGTGACGTCATTAGGTTGACACAGCCATTAAGACAATCACAAAATGAAGAATATATCTGCAAATAGTGGGTAAAAACAATTGAAACTTTGCACATGTGTGGTACTAAGGAAAATACACATCACTGTGGAAATCATGATGTTGCCATGGAAACACTCTTGGCTCCAGGCTACTTTTACCTTGAACATAAAATTGTAGTTTTTATCTCTGTTACGGAAAATAATTTACTTTAAGCCACTCACATACAATGCTTACACTGTTCCAAACCTTCTGATATGCCAACAGTAGAAACAAATTGTTTGGCAAAGGAGAAATTAGGAAAATTGTTTTCCTCATTGAAGGAGCCTGGGGCCAAGAATGTTACCATTGCAACATCTTAATTTGCATAATGTCATGTATTTTCCTTCGTGCCATACGTGTGAAAAGTTTTAATTGTTTTACCCACTATTTGCAGATATTCTTCATTTTGTGAATTGTCTTCATGGCTGTCAACCTTATGACGTCACAGACCATCTAATTTGCATATTCCCAAAACCTTAATATCTCTGGAACGAGATGAGATATTGACAAACAGAAAATGCTCTTCTTCTTCATTTCGAAAGGACTTTCAAGTGAAGTCTTAACTTTGATGATGAAATTTCGCTTCAGTAGCACTTTAATTAGTTATCAATGGTGTAATGCATGGGGTTGGATTTTCGTTCTTATTACTGAGGGTTTGGCTGGGTGTGAAAGCCTTGTAGGAGACTTTTCGTATCCATTTTCTTCTCACCTGCCTTTGGCGAATCTTGAAATAAATAAATAACTATCGTTTACGACTGACAAGCCTAACATTCACGTGGAAATGCTTTTTAAAATATGGTAATGTATGCTTTAATATAGTAATGTATGCTTTAATATGGTAATGTACGCTTTAATATGGTAATGTTGCTTTAATATGGTAATGTTGCTTTAATATAGTAATGTATGCTTTAATATGGTAATGTAGCATACGGCTAGTCAGTCCAGGTCGATTCATATTTAAATTGGACGCCACTTTTCGCATGGGCCTATTTAACCAATTTACAATAGTTTGCATGTCTTCTCAAATACCACGTTTTGCGTCATCACATGGTCAACATTGTTGTGGATTTCACGAGGCGCTCGCCGAGTACACATCGTACATCACGAGGCGCTAGCCGAGTAAATCCACAACAATGTTGACTATGCGATGACGCAAAACGTGGTAAATAAGAAAACCTACCACGGTAAACTATCGTAAATTTGTTTTTTTTACCGCAACAAACTAGAAATAGTCAAGCGGAAGAGCCTTGAAAACGATGGGAATTGTGAGAATTAAATCAACAATTCTAGAACCTTTATTAACGTCTGCTTAGCTTTTATAAATAGATTTTAGTTTTTGAAATATCCTCTTATTTATAATGCGTGGACACACACTTTTTTCCACGTTTCTTCTCATCACCCTACTCTCTGATGGCGCTCTGGACGTATCATCAAGTCCTGAACATGGCTCTATCTCACACAGACCTATGTTTTCTATACGTCTAAAATTAAAGAGACACATGCGCCCCAGTCTTTATTATAACAACTCAACTGCTTCTTTCCGCTGTCCTCTCATAGGTGACTTGGTGTTCAAACTGAACCCAGGCCCCATTAATCAGCCAATTCCAACAATCAAGTCTTCACGCTTTGACTTAGGCTGTAAACCTATGTCTAAGGCACGGAACCCAAATAACTTGGTTACTATACAGCGGTTACCTCTTAAAGCGACCAATGCTCGCCATATGTCTATGTGTCTTCTTAATGCGCGTTCCATCAATAATAAAGCGCTGTTTATTA
The DNA here is from genome assembly GCA_030867875.1 of Actinernus sp. WN-2022. Classification (NCBI taxonomy): domain Eukaryota; kingdom Metazoa; phylum Cnidaria; class Anthozoa; order Actiniaria; family Actinernidae; genus Actinernus; species Actinernus sp. WN-2022. Next base: position 7,734,612 of record JAOWCC010000655.1, on the reverse strand, counting down.
AAGACTATGTTGTGGATAATCAATTTGACATCCTGGGTATCACAGAAACGTGGACGAAATCTGATGGCCAATCTAACTGTGTAGTAAATGAGCTCATCCCTCGTGGTTACGCGTTTATACACGTACCAAGAACCAAACGATCTGGGGGAGGCGTAGGCCTACTTTATAACAAGTGTCTTAAAATTGAACGGATTTTGAGTACCAAGTATTCCTCTTTTGAACACTTGGAAGTCAATGTTAATACCCCTGATGCAGTTCTAAGAGTTGCTGTTGTTTATCGCCCTCCCCCGTCGAAAGTAAACAAATTTACTGCTTCTCAGTTTCTCCAAGACTTCAACGATTTACTGGAACATTTTTCAGTTACTTCTGGAAGACTATTGTTGATGGGTGACTTTAATTTTCATGTGAATGAGCCATCTCGTGATCGCATGGCGGCTAAATTTCTTGATATGTTGGACTCGTACAACCTGGTCCAACATGTTAAAGAGGCAACGCACAAAAGAAAAGGCACACTAGACCTATTGATTACGAGAGCAAGTGAAGACACAGTCTTGGACTGTAAGGTTGACGATCCTGACCTGTCTGATCACTATGCAGTACACTCCAGGTTAAAATTAACTAAACCAACTGCCTCAAAAGTTGAACTGACTTACAGAAAACTGCGCTGCGTTGACATTGAGAAATTTCGCGATGAACTATCTACACTGCCAATTTTCACTTCACCTGCAAGCAATGTTGATGCTCTACTAGACCAATATCAGTCTAATCTCGCTGGTCTTGTTGACTCCCATGCGCCTTTAAAGAAACGTCTTGTTACTTTGCGCCCATCAGCTCCGTGGTACAATGACAACATTGCTTCTGCAAAACGTGAGCGGCGCAAGTATGAAAGACGGTGGCGGAAGTCAGGGTTAACTATTCACCAGGAACTATATAAAGATCAATGTAAAATTGTACGATCACTCATAAAATCCTCCAAAATGGAATTCTATGCTAACCTTATCACTGAGAATAAATCTGATCATACAATCAAGTCTTCACGCTTTGACTTAGGCTGTAAACCTATGTCTAAGGCACGGAACCCAAATAACTTGGTTACTATACAGCGGTTACCTCTTAAAGCGACCAATGCTCGCCATATGTCTATGTGTCTTCTTAATGCGCGTTCCATCAATAATAAAGCGCTGTTTATTAAAGACTATGTTGTGGATAATCAATTTGACATCCTGGGTATCACAGAAACGTGGACGAAATCTGATGGCCAATCTAACTGTGTAGTAAATGAGCTCATCCCTCGTGGTTACGCGTTTATACACGTACCAAGAACCAAACGATCTGGGGGAGGCGTAGGCCTACTTTATAACAAGTGTCTTAAAATTGAACGGATTTTGAGTACCAAGTATTCCTCTTTTGAACACTTGGAAGTCAATGTTAATACCCCTGATGCAGTTCTAAGAGTTGCTGTTGTTTATCGCCCTCCCCCGTCGAAAGTAAACAAATTTACTGCTTCTCAGTTTCTCCAAGACTTCAACGATTTACTGGAACATTTTTCAGTTACTTCTGGAAGACTATTGTTGATGGGTGACTTTAATTTTCATGTGAATGAGCCATCTCGTGATCGCATGGCGGCTAAATTTCTTGATATGTTGGACTCGTACAACCTGGTCCAACATGTTAAAGAGGCAACGCACAAAAGAAAAGGCACACTAGACCTATTGATTACGAGAGCAAGTGAAGACACAGTCTTGGACTGTAAGGTTGACGATCCTGACCTGTCTGATCACTATGCAGTACACTCCAGGTTAAAATTAACTAAACCAACTGCCTCAAAAGTTGAACTGACTTACAGAAAACTGCGCTGCGTTGACATTGAGAAATTTCGCGATGAACTATCTACACTGCCAATTTTCACTTCACCTGCAAGCAATGTTGATGCTCTACTAGACCAATATCAGTCTAATCTCGCTGGTCTTGTTGACTCCCATGCGCCTTTAAAGAAACGTCTTGTTACTTTGCGCCCATCAGCTCCGTGGTACAATGACAACATTGCTTCTGCAAAACGTGAGCGGCGCAAGTATGAAAGACGGTGGCGGAAGTCAGGGTTAACTATTCACCAGGAACTATATAAAGATCAATGTAAAATTGTACGATCACTCATAAAATCCTCCAAAATGGAATTCTATGCTAACCTTATCACTGAGAATAAATCTGATCATAAAGTTCTTTTTTCCGCAATAGACCGTATGCTAAACCTTAAACCTGAAAAAAGCTATCCCACCTGTGATTCTTCAACTCAGCTCTGTAACAATTTTGTGGATTTTTTCTCAGAAAAAATAGCGACTATTAGAAATGATCTTGACTCAATACAGCTGTCTGACACCGCCCTTTCTAAATTCAATCATCTTGATAATCCCACCTTAACATGTGAATTTGCTAATTTTGAACCAACTACAGCTGAGGAGCTTAGTAACCTAATTAAAAAAATGGCTCGTAAATCATGCTCCCTGGACCCAATTCCTTCTACTCTCCTAAAGTCTTGCTTTTCGGATCTGTTACCGGTCATTGCAAACATCATAAATCTTTCCTTCGAGAGTGCTAAAGTTCCTATCCCTATGAAATTGGCAAGCATATCTCCAAGGCTGAAAAAGCAGTCACTCGACACGGAGCTCTACCCAAATTTCAGACCTGTCTCAAACCTGAGGTTCATATCCAAGGCGAATGAGAAAGTGGCAGCTACGCAACTATGGGACTATGTGAACTTAAATGGACTGAGTGAGGAGTTTCAATCTGCATATACGCAGTACCACAGCTGTGAAACTGCGTTGTTGCGTGTCCAGAACGATGTTCTTGAGGCCATTGATAAACATAACTGTGTCTTCCTATTGCTGCTGGACCTCTCCGCAGCGTTTGACACAGTGGACCACACCATTCTTTTAAAAAGACTAAATTCAAGATTTGCTGTGAGAGGAAAAGCACTTTCTTGGCTTGAGTCATATCTTGCAAATCGTTCACAGTTTGTCCAAATCGACGATGCTTCATCATCTGTGCGCCCCCTTCATTTCGGTGTGCCACAGGGCTCTGTACTGGGGCCAATATTGTACTTGCTATACACCTCTCCCCTGGGTGATATCATTCGTGAGCACGATCTATCATTTCATCTCTACGCTGATGACACACAACTATATACGTCGTTTTCTTGTAAAAACACCCATGATTTTCAAGTTGCTAAACAACGCCTTGAGAGCTGCATATCTGACATTACACTATGGATGACTGCCAATAAGCTTAAATTAAACAATGGCAAATCGGAACTTCTTCTCTTGCACTCACAATTTCGCCCAACTCCCACACTTCCATCATTGACTGTTGGCGAGAAAATTATTAGACCGACAAATAAAGCACGTAATCTCGGGGTACTTTTTGACGAAACTATGTCTTTTTCACCACATGTAAATGCTGTTGTCAAGGGTGCCTTCTACCACATTCGTAATATTGCTAAAATAAGAAAATATATTGACAAGAAAACTACAGAAGTTTTGATCCACAGTTTTGTAAGCTCAAAACTAGATTTTTGTAACTCTCTTCTTCATGGGGCCCAAGGACGTGATATAGCGAAATTGCAGTCTGCTCAAAATGCAGCTGCTCGAGTTGTGACATGTCTTCGAAAAAACGACCACATCACGGAGACTCTAAAAGAACTTCACTGGCTCCCAATCGAGTACAGAATCATTTTTAAAATAAATCTTATAACTTTTAAATCATTAAATAGTCTCGGTCCACGCTATCTTAAAAACCTTTTAACATTTTACCGACAGAAAAGACTCTTGAGGTCATCTAAAGACCACCTTCGTCTGGTTGAGCCCGCCTTTAACATGAAAACGTATGGTCAACACGCCTTCTCTACCGCGGCTCCCAGGCTCTGGAACAAGCTACCTTTAGACATCCGTGCTTCTTCCAACGTTGAAACGTTCAAGTTAAAATTAAAAACGTTTCTTTTTAAGAAGGCCTATTGCTAATTCATCATTTTTATTGCTTATTTTTAGTATTCTTGCGAATAGTCTAGAGAAATGTAATGATTTGCTTATTTCTTTTTATCAGTTATGTTAGTCACATTTTAAATTTTTAATATATATATACAGACATTTTCTGTAGAAATTCATGTAAAGCGCCTAGAACAGCAATGTATAGGCGCTATATAAACTCATTTATTTATTTATTTATTTATTTATTTATTTATGAGAGAAAAGCCAAATGATTCTAGCGCGCGCTTTCACGTAATCCGTGGCGTGATAAATGACGCAATCCGTTGTATGTCCTCCTATTTCTAATTGCAATAAGAACACGAGAAACTGAGCAGTTGTGGTAAAATACATTTCTCGCACACGCTCTTTGACTTTTATACAAGCTCGATTTTAGCCTTGTGACGTCATAAGATGTGATTGATTGTGCCTTTAAAAGACATGATATATCTGCAGTAAAAATAAATGTGATAGGTCGAGGGTTCGAATCCGGCTCCAGCCGCGTCCGTGGGCAGGGACGCAAAAGCCCGTGGTATTGTCTTCTAATACTTTCTCTTCATAAATGGGGGCCGTGTCATGGTGAGAGACCATTATATTAGATGTCCGGGCCGAACACGGTCATTATCAGCGATTCTGATCTGAACTGACGAACCTCGCGCGCATGTGGAATGGTGAAAATCAAAGCAAATATTCAAAAATGACTAATAAAGTGTGTAAATATACAGTATTCAAGTAAAATAATGAAAATACATTCAATCAAGCATTGAAGGAGGGGGTTTAACTGTTTAAACCACCAATCGAACACTGACTCCATACATGGGTAGTACCATGATATAGCCCCTTTAAAAATCCTGTTGTACTCTTCGTGAAGAGAAGGGGTGGTAGAAATTAGGGCAAGCTGATGTACCGGGTAACAATCTCCTTCTCCTCACAAATAGTACAACAGTTAAAAGTTTGTTTTTAAATTCAAAGAGCGTGTGAGAGAAATGTTTTTACCACAACTGCCGGTAATCTCGCGATCTGATTGGTTGAAGTACGGTGGTAAATGAGAGTCCAGACAACGGTGCTGACGCGAGAAAGTTATAGACAACGCTGGCTCTTTCAAAGCTGTCACGCTTTGTAACGAAACTTCCTTGTACGTTCCTTCCTTGCTCCGCCTCGTGAGTCCACAACAAATTTTTACCATGTGATGACGTAAATCGTGGTAAATAAGAGTCCACACCACGGAAAACCAGTGGAAATTTGCTACATTTTACCACAACTGCTCAGTTTCTCGTGTTCTGATTGGCTTATTGCCATTGGAAATAGGAGGACATACAACGGGTTGCGTCATTGCTCACGCCACGGATTACGTGAAAGCGCGCGCTAGAATCCCTTGGCTTTTCTCTCACAATTCCCATCGTTTTCAAGGCTCTTCCGCGGTTTACCGTGGTAGGTCCTTATTTACCACGTTTTGCGTCATCACATAGTCAAAATTGTTAAATCGTATGCCTCAGAATTGATTAATCTCGGTAATTAGCCTGTATTAACTATACAAGCTAATCCGAGAATAAACGAACTAGCAACAATGTTACCATACCGCCACACCTGATTAAAAAAATTATGTCTCGTAGGTATTCTACGATGTCAGAAGGTGTAGGCACGGTTCAGAGGTGATTGACCTTGATGTGGATGCAACTAACATGTATGGTCCAGAGACTATTACCCTCACAGGACTGGAGTCCGAGACGTTTTCCTATTACGTGCATATCTATACCAATGGAGTATGTTGGGATAAGATCAATGCTAACGTCAAGGTGTACCAGGCATCCACTGGGGGACTGTTGTATAATATTGAGCAGCCGAAGTGTAGTGAAAGTAAGTACTTAAAACATTGTGTGTTGAGCTTGTTGTATTCCGCGCTCTTCGGTATCATGTTGGTTAGAAAACATAGACGTGTAGCCTTGCACTGAGTAGTTTTAGAACGAGTTTAGACCGGAGAGGAGGGACAATAAGAACGTAATGACTGGCTCTGAGGTAAAAACTCACTCTTTCCCGAAGGTTACAGTCTTTAAGTGTTTTGTTATACCACCTCCAGTCAAAAATAAAAAAAATACATACGTATATGGTTTCCGAATTTCATTCAACATTCATCTCGACGCGACGCGCCACAAATTTCCCGCTGTCTCAAGACGCACGTGTAGTCCAAGGTCAAGCTGTTGCTTCCCCAGGGAGTTTTGAGAGGCCTGTCACGTGATACGTACTCGTCCAATCGAAAAAAGCGTTTGACTTGGGGTATAACAAAGGTTTTTATTCTCCTGGGACTCAACATGGTCGCCGCGTGATAAAATAGACCTCTTTACCTATGACCCTCCCCCCAGGTATTTATTTGAATCTTTGGGGAATTTATTCTTAAAAGACTGGTCAAACGAGAGAACATCGTTGCAGAAACATTATGAATTGCAGTGTTTCCCAAAATGTTTCCTCGTTTGCGCGTGCGCAAAAAATGTGTCGCAACAAATGTTTTCCGAGTGCTCACCGAAGCAACACTGAAATTCACCAATGTTTCCCGAGTGCTCACCGAAGCAACACTGAAATTCACCAATGTTTCCCGAGTGCTCACTGAAACAACACTGAAATTCACAAATGCTTCCCGAGTGCTCTCCGAAAGCAACACTGAGTTCACCAGTGTTTCCCAAGTGCTCACTCAAACAACACTGAAATTCACAAATGTCTCTCGAGTGCTATTTATATAATTATACCAAAGCAACACTGAAATTTACAAATGTTTCCCGAGTGCTCACCGAAGCAACACTGAAATTCACTAATGTTTCCCGAGTGCTCACCGAAGCAACACTGAAATTCACCAATGTTTCCCGAGTGCTCACTGAAACAACACTGAAATTCACAAATGCTTCCCGAGTGCTCTCCGAAAGCAACACTGAGTTCACCAGTGTTTCCCAAGTGCTCACTCAAACAACACTGAAATTCACAAATGTCTCTCGAGTGCTATTTATATAATTATACCAAAGCAACACTGAAATTTACAAATGTTTCCCGAGTGCTCACCGAAGCAACACTGAAATTCACTAATGTTTCCCGAGTGCTCACCGAAGCAACACTGAAATTCACCAATGTTTCCGCAACAATATTTCATAATTGTTTGCCCTGGCTTACTGCTTTATTTACCTTCATTCAGAAATAGAACTGAACCATGAAGAATTAAATCCTCAACACTCTTGAAGTGATTCTTAAAGTGGAAATAAGTAGGCTTAGCGACAAGTGGCTGAAAATTTCCTCAAAAGTTGCTTTAAAAAAATTGCCAAAAGTTGCTGATTTTTCGCAAAAGTTACCAAAAAGTTGCTCATATTTTAAAAAGTTGCCGAAAAGTTGCTCTCAATTTATTTAAAACTCAGTCTAAAACGTCCAAAAATAGTTTATGATATTTCTGATTAAACAACAACATATATATATTAGTGTTTATTAAATAATTTTGAGTTATTCAAAGCAATATATAGTTATATACACTGTCAATCATAGTGTTCGTAACATAAAAGCATAACGTGTTGCTCGTTTTTCCCCAATCAAACATGGGCTGCTCTGTACCTTACGCTGCCGACTAATTGAAGCCTACTTGGAGCACTTATGTTTGCACCGGCTCTTTTAGCTTTCTCGATTGGTCAGTTCCTCACTTTTACTACTTTCACTCTCAACATTCCAACTGTCGGAGTTGGAATCATATTCGGTGACTGCTGACTCACTGATATTTGGACTGTGTTGTGACCCAGGCCTCTCATATATAATCACCATTGAAGTCTTTCAAATGTACTAAATATTAAATATTTGTGTTACCTATAACTGATATTTTGAATAAATATAAAAATTGCTAAAAAAAACACACGTCAAGTTGCTCTTTTAGCAGAAAGTTCCCAAAAATCCAAAAAGTTGCCGGAAAAACGAAACGTTGCCGAAAAAAATAAAAGTTGCCGAGCAACTTGTGGCTAAGCTTGCAATTTTAATAGCTATGAACCTTCGAAATGTTTTGAATACTAATGTGAAGAAAGTTTTGGTTTACAGAGAATACTCAATGTTCTACGCTTGTTTGAAATCGTATAAATTTGACCTTTCCTGACCCATGTCCGCGTAAGTAAAAGCCTGGGACAATACCTGCGTAGATGTCATCTCATTCTTCAAAGAAGTGTAGAACTTAAAGTATTCACTGTAAACCAAAACTTTCTTAACAGAAGTACTCAAAACGTTTCGGAGGTTCATAGCTATAAAAATTGCATATAGGCACTTTAACAGCTGAAGCAGTAAGAATCAATTTCCCAAAGACTTAAATTGGAAAACATCGCACCAGAAGTCCATAGCAAGTCCATAGTCTATTGTTCGTAGGGCCCTTGAGTTTCCATGACAACGGCGGAAGTGACCAGACGCGTTCTTAGACATTCTTTGCAAGTACACACAAAGTGTCCGATACTAAGCCGAAGGGAGAAAAACATAATTACACCATAGGATTACAGTCAAACATACTTGTTTATTATTTCAATCACATTCTCGTTCTCATGCTTCGAGCTAGTCTAAGTGCGCTTGACAGCACTGTTTGGATTTTCTATGCAATACAATCGCCAGTTTTAATACGTACATCATTAAACGTTCACTTACTATTTCTTAAGGAGGCTCCTTAAATGTTGCTTCTTCTGGCTATAAATGTATGAATTCTGTAAACTCTGGTTGTGGATGCACGACAATGACGACTTTGGCATTGCGATCACGATATTTGGTAACTATATTTTCCTTAACGTAATAGTACTAGTGTTTCTCTTATTTTCTAGGTAAATGAAAATTGAACTCGAGCCTTTTAGACCTGTTACGAAGTAGTTACAATTCCAAAGCTAACTTTCTGTTCTTCTTAGCGCATATTCTGGTACGCACTTGCGTACTTCGCGTAAAGGAAGTTACGCGCCTGGTGACAATTCAACAATAAATCTATCTGAACGTATGTTTGTTATAGGAGAGAAAAGAGTTTGTAGCGTTCAATGAAAACAATTACGCCCCAGCCCACCCCCCTCATCGTTTTGGGTTGTTATCTGGCTGCTTAAAAGTGTGATTTGAGAAACAGCCATGCTTCAAGATACATGGGACCACATAATTTATTGATTGAGTTGTTTGGTGCGCCCTATTCTAGAATTCTCGACAAGTGCCTGGTACCCTTACACGAAAAAGGTCATCTATGCAGTTGATTCAGTGCAGTGCAGAGCGGCGCGATTCGTCGATTCGTCTCTGCTGCGTTGCTAGCTATTGGCATGTATAGTTTCATTTAATTATTTAACTTATTTTTTGTATTTTTTGTATATTTATTCACGCTTTTGTTATTTATCTATTTATTGCTCATGCAAGTGTGGATGTAAATTATAGTTTTGTTTAGTTCATTGCTTACCACCATTGCCTGGATTAGCTTGCTAAAAGGCAATTATGTACGATTAAAGATTAACGATTGTGGGACCACATACATTAATGACTGAGTTGTTGTGGGATCACATACATTAATGACCGAGTTGTTGTGAGATCACATACATTAATGATTGAGTTGTGAGATCACATACATTAATGACTGAGTTTTTGTGGGATCACATACTTTAATGACTGAGTTGTTGTGGGATCACATACATTAATGAATGAGTTGTTGTGGGATCACATACATTAATGACTGAGTTGTTGTGGGATCACATACATTAATGACTGAGTTGTTGTGGGATCACATACATTAATGACTGAGTTGTTGTGGGATCACATACTTTAATGACCGAGTTGTTTTGGGATCACATACTTTAATGACTGAGTTGTTGTGGGATCACATACTTTAATGATTGAGCCGGTTGTTGTGGGATCACATACATTAATGACTGAGTTGTTGTGGGATCACATACATTAATGACTGAGTTGTTGTGGGATCACATACATTAATGACTGAGTTTTTGTGGGATCACATACTTTAATGACTGAGTTGTTTTGGGATCACATACTTTAATGATTGAGTTGTTGTGGGATCACATACATTAATGACTGAGTTGTTGTGGGATCACATACATTAATGACTGAGTTGTTGTGGGATCACATACATTAATGACTGAGTTGTTGTGGGATCACATACTTTAATGACCGAGTTGTTTTGGGATCACATACATTAATGACTGAGTTGTTGTGGGATCACATACTTTAATGAATGAGTTGTTGTGGGATCACATACATTAATGACTGAGTTGTTGTGGGATCACATACATTAATGACTGAGTTGTTGTGGGATCACATACTTTAATGACTGAGTTGTTATGGGATCACATACTTTAATGACTGAGTTGTTGTGGGATCACATACTTTAATGACTGAGTTGTTGTGGGATCACATACTTTAATGACTGAGTTGTTGTGGAACAACATCCCTTACTGTTGGTGTGTTGTTGTGTTTCAGCGGGAACTGGATTATCACGCTTTAACTGCTCGCGTTACTGGAACGTACTGCAGTTCGACGCCTCCACAGCCAAATTTATAATATATCAGAATAAGTTCACCTCGTCCGCGCCAACCCTTGCCGATTACCGTCTGGCCAACCCAAACTGTAACTGCAGTAAGCGTTCATACATCACGGGACAGGATGTTATTGACTCTTCTGCTAAGATCTCAAAGGAGGCTGGGAAACTAATGGTAGAGAAGCTGTGCGTGAAGGAGATGAAGACAATTTATGATAATATTGGTAAGTCAAATACAGTAAAATCCCACGTTAAAGGCCCTCAATCCAAACACAATTAAACCTTTCCAATTCACTCTTTTCACCTGGTGGCCATCTTGGATTCAAAGCGAGGCAATCCTTTGTTTTTGCCAGGTGAGCCTCATTTTGACTATCCCTCAGTACGAGGCTGACTTGGCAAAAACAAAGGATTGCCTCGCTTTGAATCCAAGATGGCCACCAGGAGTGAATAGATGGCGCCGTTAGTACTTTTATCCACAATCCTTTGCGCGCGAAAACTTTAAAGCCGGTAGAAAATCACGGTAGAGAGGTTTTAAATCTTAAAGTGCATATACGCCCTGGTTAATTATATTTCTTACGAAGAGACTAGACACCATAGACAAAGGATTTCCGAATAAAAAGTTCATTTTATGTATTTGTCATGGTGCATTGGCCGTTCAAAGTTGCCTAAAAACGTGTCTTGGGTTGCCTGTGGACAAATATCAAGCGCCCTAGAGCGCCTTATAAAATTGGCACTGGGTCTAGTTTGACGTCATCAACAGAACACGCTCGATGCGCTATTGCATTAAAGGCTTGCCGAATAAAGCTCTCCGAAACGGTTAGCGCGATACTATCATCTTTCTCGGTTATCTATTCAATTCTTTTGCAAATAAGCCAACGCTTTATACCCGCGAAGAGACGAGTTCTGTTGTTGACGTCACGTTTTATTCTCGTCCCAGTCCCCGAACGTGTGCGGAAATTATTCTAAGATGTGAGCATGCGTATTAGACGCTAACTACGTCATAGCGTGTGTTGGGTAGTGCCATGCAACGTGTTTGGTTTATAATTCGGATTTGGCCGTGCCATTTCCATTTTGCACTACCAGATCCTCTTCGGAGAGATCCACATTGCTATAGCGCTTGTTCACATCTCTAGCTCCCACACGTGTAGCGTGGTGGCTGGGGTTTAAAGCAACTTTCGAGCTCGCTTCTAGAGTAACCAGATTCTGAGGCCTATGATCTAAAGTGAGGCTGACGGTCTTGGGGGCTATGCCATGCTGATGAGCCCTAACAAGGACTAAACAGCTGTACATGGTTACCACTCTACCGGTAATAAGATGTGAGCATGCGTATTAGACGCTAGCTACGTCATAGCGTGTGTTGGGTAGTGCCATGCAACGTGTTTGGTTTATAGTTTCGGATTTGGCCGTGCCATTTCCATTTTGCACTACCAGATCCTCTTCGGAGAGATCCACATTGCTTTAGCGCTTGTTCACATCTCTAGCTCCCACACGTGTAGCGTGGTGGCTGGGGTTTAAAGCAGCTTTCGAGCTCGCCGCTAGAGTAACCAGATTCTGAGGCCTATGATCTAAAGTGAGGCTGACGGTCTTGGGGGCTATGCCATGCTGATGAGTCCTAACTAGGACGAAACAGCTGTACATGGTTGCCACTCTACCGGTAATAAGATGTGAGCATGCGTATTAGACGCTAGCTGCGTCATAGCGTGTGTTGGGTAGTGCCATGCAACGTGTTTTGTTCTAAATTTGGAAGTTTAGTCGCTAAAAAAATAATGAAAACATTTTTATTTTAAAATTTCGGAATTATTTCCCTACCTTTTAAGGTCTAAGCTTAATAAAAAGCATTACTGGCCAGGGCTTATATGCACTTTAAAAACAAGCAAGTACAAATGCTGTTGCCAATACACTGTCATTGAAGAAAACAGAGAATTTCTACGTGTTTCTTTTACTGCGTTAGGTTCGCAAGGAATTGTGGTTAAATGTAGAGCCGCCATTTTTTTTCAGTACGGTTAGAGTGAATAACTAGTTCCTGTAAAGTTCCTCGAAACGTAAGCTGCTACTCGCTTACAACGGCGCAGTTACCAGTTATTGGCCCAGCAGTCTTTTAACAGAAAATGCCTCCGCATCTAAGCCATCCTTCTCTTCCCGCATAAAAGAACGGGTCATTATTACAATGCATGTTTTGCTTGAATGCGAAAATATATATTGCAATTAAATGTGTTTGCCATAGTTAACGTTGAAAAAGACTGGAGTGAAAGAAGTTTTCTGTTAACGCATCTCACTGGGAAATCGTACCCAAAATAGAACGTGCGCGTGACATTTTGACGTCATTTGTGCATCTGTCCTGTAATAGATCATGGTATTCGACCAGTCAGAGCACGCGTTTCGCTTTGTTTATTGTATAAATCAAATAACACTCGAGGTCTTGAAAAGCTGTGGATGCGCGCGAGGAACACAAGTAAGCCATCTTCTCTTGACAGCTGAATCACTAGGGCGCATGCGCAAGCCGATGCGTAAATCGGCGGGAATTCGTTTGGTCACCGCTGGCCGAAAAACGCGCGGGCTCTGGGAACGAGATTGGAATTTTACCGACAACACTATCTGTCGACGGTCAATCTCTCGTATTTGAAAGTAAGTTTATCCCAGTGTTCAAAACTTAAACTACACTGCTCAAAACATATGTTGTTTCACAGTTTCTGGAGGAAATGGTCTGAGTATTTTCATTTTAGCCTTCCAGGAAAACTCATATTCTTCGCAGAAAATACTCGCTAAATTTTGAAATTTCGTCCCGAGTCTCCGCGCGTCACGTTATTCAGTAAATGGGGTCTGGGTCGAGATTTAAGTTATTCAGCTCTGTCTCTTCTCTTTATTTGATAATATAAACGGTGTTCTCTTGCTGGAGTGTGCATTTTAAAGAACAAATACACACTAGTCGTTTAGCCAATTAGATCGCGTATTCCTAGGATGTTCCCGTAATTGTAAATAGGTTATATCAGGATAATGTCAAGACAGGACCAGTCATGTTGTGCTGGTTATATAACGCGCGTTGTGATTGGCTAAAACCATATAAAAAAGTTCTGAATTTCTAACTTGACCTGAAAAAATCAAGGGGGCTGATCAAAGTCAGGACCTGGCTAAATCACAGATCAAATTGGAATTTAGCGTGTTGGTTTTTGCGGAGGAGGAAAACCGGAGAACCCGAAGAAAAACCCTCGAAGGAAGCACGAGATACCAACAAACTCAACTCACATATGGCGACGCGTCCGCGATCCGGGATTCGAACCTGGGCGAAGCGAAGCGCGTAACCGGTGAATATTACAATATTGCTCCCTGAAAAGGGCTTTTCTGTAATACATAATATAGCATACAATATATGATACTACTTGAAAGCCATACACATAAGTACTAATACTAGAAGTAATCATAGTTTATTAAAGTGCGTTCGACAAAATGTTTTTGGCTACCTGTGGTAAAACAAACATAACCCTTTGGAGACTGAAAGATTACTGCTCAGTGTTCTGGACTACACTGTTGATCTTAACAGACTGACGACTCTGTTGTAACAGACTGACAACTCTGTTGTAACAGACTGACGACTCTGTTTTGGGTGTAAAGTTTTGAATGTTTTCACTAATAAGTTATACAACTTGTATAACAAGGGATGCAGCTCATGAAATTGCTGAGATAAAGGAAACATTTTGGGCTGTACTAACACCGACTGTGAATGCTTGTTGTAGCTCGAGTATGGGGTTTTGGAAATGGCCCAGAAGTAGTACACACTTTTCTCAGGCTTTGATAAATCGTACCTACGTACTTTTTAGACAACATTGCATTTGATTGAAGAAATATTATATCACTTACCGAGTGAACCACAGCGCAACAAATGAAACGACTCCAAACGACCTCGTGCGCATTTTCACGCGCCAGAACGAGGTTAATTTATTCAAAATGGCGAAAAGAAGATACACGGCGACACCAAAATTCTCGATTTCTCTTGCCTGTGAGACACAGGCACGGACACGGACACCAGATTAGGATGGCGTTCTCCTTCGTCGAACGCAAAAATACGATAAGAAATCAATTTAATATTTAAAATATGCTAATAATACTATAGTGTCAATGTACTGTAATATAAGTTTCAGATTTCATTTGTGACTAGAGTGAGTTCCACAACTTCTAAAACTAAACGTTATCTGACGACATACAATGTAGCGGTAGATGCAGATCATTCGTATTTCTAGTAGATCTAGAATGGTTTCAGAGTTGTTTGTTAAGAAAGGAGGAGTTAATTCGTGCAAGGACTTAAATACTAATACAGCACCTCTAAGGTGCAACTGATCCCTAGCTTTCAACCATTTAAGTTATTTCAGAGCAGGAGTTATATAATCAAACTTACTTGTTGAGACCTTCTTGCATTTTTGAAATATAATACGCCCAATACACTTCCCTGAAACTGAATCCAAAATTATTCACTTCTACCCCCCTCCCCCCCGTTGTTTTATCGGTTGTGTATTCGCGAGAGGTGTTTGTGTGCTACTCTCCCAACATTGATTTTGGGGGGAAGGGGGGCCGGGGGGAAATTTAGGGGTAGGTTAAGCGTGCAAAAATGACAAAAAAATGTCCTAACAGATTGTAGAACTATACGTGCATGCAGAAAGTTTTGAACCAGTTTCTTTTTTTTAACATTCTCTAATTGTGTTTTACAACCGATCGAGTCATGCATTGCCAGAGTACAGAACACACGTCGTCAGGAGCCCATTACCAGGAGCGTACATCTTCCCCACTGGTTCTGTTCCCAGCACAGGAGTAGATGTGGCTATATTCAGAATTGCATTTCGCGCGAAATAGACAAAGGCCATGTTGTCTTAGCCAATCAGATAGCTATACATCACTTCTCATTATTATTCATTATCATTCTTCTCACTTTCAACGCCGGAATTCGAATTCTAAATATAGCCACATCTACTCTTGTGCTGGGGGCCCAGCCCATGACATAGGAACGCTCCTGGTAATTGGCTCCTCACGTCGCTGACGTCGCTGACTCTCTACGATGCTAATTAGAGCAGATCGTATGTGTGGGCAAAGCTACGGCAACGACTCATAGCACCGTTACTGTACAGCATGCTGTGACATTGAATTGGTTTCGGTTATTCGATCAGTGTTTTGTATTTCTGATACAATCAAATTACAGAGTTACGGTACAGCAAGTTACAGTGCGTTACAGTAAAGGGGATTTAATTTGGGCTCCCTGTGGCATACCCAAAACAAAACCCAGCTAAATGAAAGACAAGTAGAAAACCGGTTTAAACCGGAATCTGAAGAGCCGCTCCAATCAGTTTTTCTACAACGATTATATTATCTGATGTTTTCTTGCAGCAAAAAAAAATATCCGCTTGAATCCACCCGAGTCGGCAGCTATGCTCGCCGTCTTTGTGAGCAACAGCATTGAAGAGAAACGTCGCCTCGCTCTGGCGCTCAAGAGAGTTATAGAAAGTCAGCATGCGCTGTACAAGGCGAATACGGGCTCACACCGCACGAACCTCAAGGAAATTGCGCAGAAGCAGTGCTGCAATTACGATGGAGAAAAAGCCAGCTACTCGACTGGATTCCTTAAATGGGTCGACAAGAAATCAGTAAGGGGTCGGTTACAGTCAAATGTGTCGATAAGGGATCGGTAATGTTTGGTTACGTTCAAATGGGTCAATAAGAAATCGGTAAGGGTTCGGTTACATCTCGGTATCCCGAGTAATTCTACAGTACACTGTCGGTATGGGTCGGTTACAGTCAAATGTGTCGATAAGGGATCGGTAATGTTTGGTTACGTTCAAATGGGTCAATAAGAAATCGGTAATGGTTCGGTTACATCCCGAGTAATTCTTACAGTACACTGCTATTTAAAAAAAAACACTGACTTTTGTAATGCGCGAAGCGAAATTCATAAATGGTAAGAGTAAGACGAAACGGAGCAGCAGATAACCATACAATGTACAGTATGAAACGCACGCTCTTATTGGTCGAGAGCCATGTGTAATTAGAGTAGATACACAGATGACGTCACTTTTTGCATGAAATCATTTCGTATCCTCCCTTTTTCGTTAATTATTGTATAAAACAAATCGATATTCTGTCGTGGGTGCATATCTCCTGTAATAGGCTATTTGCACTATGTCGTCAGTTGAATGCAACTATCAGAATCCTTTTCGAATTATTTTTCTTATTCAGATTTTTTAGCTCTGAAAATACCAAGATAAAGGTCCAAATTAGAAGAGCAAAAGAATCAGCACAAAGGATTCTGGTAGTTTTATTCAACTGACGCCATAGTGAAAACCGCCTATTGATGCACAGATGACGTCACAACAGTCACTCCACTCGACTGCGTTTCGTGATATACTTATT
Source organism: Actinernus sp. WN-2022 (assembly GCA_030867875.1). NCBI lineage: Eukaryota > Metazoa > Cnidaria > Anthozoa > Actiniaria > Actinernidae > Actinernus > Actinernus sp. WN-2022. The sequence goes on along the minus strand of JAOWCC010000655.1, from coordinate 7,717,698 downwards.
CGTTCTCCATTTCTCCATGGAAATTGCACATTATAAATACATCATTACTCGGGCCAGCGTAGGCTGGGCCGAGTCAAGTTTCGCAAGTGTTTATTTTTAATTTTATTTTTAATTTAATTTTATTTTTTTGTGTCGCTCCGGAAGTCGCCGTTAACCAATCAGATTACACAGGAGCCATTGTTCGATGAACAACTCAACACGTGACAAGATTAACCAATCAGATTCGACACCGCTCGGGGACACTTCCCAAAGATATTTTTAGAGGCAAAGTTGGACGGGAGCGAAGATTGGAGCCATTCTTACCCATTATTTTGCTCAAACCAAAGGTCTCTTCGACTGAAATACCAAGATGTTCAGTTATTCTAGGGCTAGCAGGACTTTTAGGTGCTTTCGATGGAAAATTCTTACATTTACGAAAGGAGTGTGGCGATAATCAGCTGCTAGTCACTAGTCTAGTGCTAGTCTGGCCGAATGATCCACGGAAACTGAATGAAAATGCCTGTACTGCTGCATCTAAGTGCCATAGGACTACTCTCCTGAAGTACTCTTGTCTGTCTTGAGATTATACAACTGGGAAGTCTTGAAGCCAGTCAAACCAATGCTGAGCTTTTATACTAACTTCGACTCAAGAGTCGCAAAAGCTGGAAGTGAACAGTGATTGACCCTGGTCTTTGAACGCAAACGGAATTATCTGAACTGGTGAGGTTTAATTTTTTTTTTTATTTGTTCCCTACTTTTAAAATTAAGTGTAATGGTGACTAATTCGAACTGGAAATGAAATCGACCGTAAATTGAACTGTATGTGACTTTATAGAGTCCAAGGAGGAAAACTTGACATCGTCATTTAGGAAACCGAGCTACTGCTAGTTGAAACTGTCAAAAGAATAGCAGGATTTTTCGAACTGTCATAAAACTAGAACTGGAGAGTATAAAGTATGGCTCTGCCCACAATATCCTTCGCAGCCGTTTATATTTATGTCGTCACGCAGTTGATTGATACGAACGAGCTTCAAACTCCGGCTTTGTCTTCATATTTATTTTGCTGAACTGCACAGAAGACCTTGAAATTACCGTAATTTATCGTAAAGAAAGCTTTGATTTATACCCTCGAAGAAGGAAATTTATTTTATTTTCTCCACTTCGCCGTAACAATAGGAAATGGACAATCTGAAATCTACAATGTTTACCGTCTCGTTTTTCCAGGCGCATGTAATCGTTTCGTGGGGAGAGGTTACTCTCAGCGGCAGGAAAGGGGTCGGTGGAACTTCTCGAAACGAGCGATAGTATTATTGGCCTACCCAACAGTAGAAAAACCCTAACCTTTAGAAAGTGCAGTACAAAAAGCATAGAAGTATTGTACATTGTATTATGGGTGCAATCAGAATACAGGTCTCGAGAGGTTCCATGCTACTCGGAGATGATAAACCTCTGCTCGCAGGGTAGGAGGGCCATACATTTCTCTGTGTATACTAGTTAGTGTTACAGTTCCAAGTGGTGTACATGCATGAAATCAATGCATGCCATATTTTATTAAACATTAGGGACTAGTCAAAAATTAGCAGGGTAGATGCAATGGAGAGGGTTCGAGAATGAAATCAAAAAGTCTAAAATATATATAACCCTCCCTGGACAATGAGTATGAAATATTTTGACCCTTTCCACCCCTTTTTCAGTTCCCCATGATTTATGACCCTCCATTTTTGGGGATTCAAAAAAATATGACCCTCCATCTCAACCCCCTCCCCCTGCTAATTTCTGACCAGTCCCTTCGACGACAACCCTCATGAAACCATAATTTTATTATCAATAAAACTTTGTAATTAGAAGCTACCATAAGGGACCGTGACCACCTTTGGGGGTTGAGAATTGGAAGAAGGTGGAAAATAGCATTTACAAACAGGTTTTGTTAATAACACTACCGATCTCATACAAGTGCCTTTAAATATAGATATGGATTGTTAAATAAAGATTTGTTTGCCATCTAGTACAACCATGTGATTGCATTCCTGCAAAAGGTCCATTCCAATATATGTAAATTATCACAAGCATGAGTAGTGAATAATTATCTTGCTCCCCAAGCACAAACCATGTATGACGCAAAACTATGCTAGAACTCCATGTATTAATTAACCTATTTCTAGGTGGCCCGAGTTAAGGCCACAAAGGGGCCTCTTGTTAATATTATTATTCTCACCTGTGACGTCATCTGTACATCTATCAGAAGACAAACGCACGGCAGAACCACATCTATTTGTTAAGCAGTAGCTGTATTAATCAGTTCATTGCTATACGTTTTAGACTCAACTACGAATACGAACTTTGTGAATCCATGTAGTTTCTCATATATCTGAAATATTTCTTCTTTCAGAGTTGCTGGTCGTGGCCAAGTGAAATTAAACAGGTCAGTGTGTCAATAAATCACTTTGAAATGTGCACTTTTATTTAAGTTAACAGAAGAGAAAATACGAATACAACAACATACGAATACCCTCTTAGGTTGCATAACTAGATCGAGAACAGAAATGCTGAATGATTGGATACGAGAATGTTGACTCCTAAAATGAGAGCCGACCCACACCGCGGCAAAACGGCACGCGCATGCGCGCGTCACGCCAGTGCCCATACTGAAATAAAATGCAGGCAATCACCTCTGTTTCTAAGTTTAGGTACGCATGTGAAATGCTTTGTCAAAAACAACATTACTTTAAAGATTAGCATAAGACTTTAACAGGTTTAACTTTTCTAAATTTGTAGTTATATAATTAACTGATTCTACTTCCAGTCTAAAATTAGTCAATCAGCGCCATTTCTATCACATTGCCAATTGTTCCATTTGTCGGTTTAATTCTCAACAATTTCAAAACGGCGACAGAGCGTACAAGGCTCAGAAAATGATGTAAAGATAAGGAGAAAATCTCTTCGATCTACTGTATACTACTGTTAGCTTTGGAAAATAACCCTCTACGCGCCCTGTGGCTCAGCTGGTGAAATCGCTGCACCTACTTTATATTATTTAAGCAATATAACACGCTTTCCATGTCTTTGATCTCTGTTATAAACACGCTGGATATGTTGGGAGAACAAAGAAAAACTTGAAAATCACGAGCCGCTACGTGAGGCAAGAAACGCTCGTGCCGATTTTCGAGTTTTTCTTTGTTCTCCCAACATATCCCGCGTATTTATAACGTGGAACAAAGACATGGAAAGCGTGTTACATTGCTTTTATAAAATAACGACAACATGCAACTCAATTTAAAGGAAGTTACGCGCGCGCTCTGTTTCTCTGTCTTTAGCCTGTTGCATAAACATGCCTTTAAGCCAATTAGAGCGCGCGTACCATTTGAGTTATTTTATAAACATGCCTTTTAGCCAATCAGAGCGCGCGTACCATTTGAGTTATTTTATAATTATTTCTAGATGCCGCATGAGCTGGTGTCTGTGTTCGACTGGACTACACCACTTGAACAGGAGATGATAAAGAACTACATAACAACTTCTAAAAAGGTACTTTTTTCTTTTAGAGTGCAATCTACCTGGTTCTCTCTTAGGCTTACAGTTTTACTGTTATTGATCCAAGAAGATGAAGCATTTTACAGATCGAGATCACACTAATGTACAAGTAAAGGGCACCTTCGTGTAGAAGTTAATGTTGAGAAACCCACAACGTCCTACACAACCCACAACGTACCACACGTGCCATCGGCACTTCAGTGCTTATTTAAGCACGAGGCATTTCAATGAGTGTACGTTTACTATTGCTGGTTTGCAATCAATCTCCAGATATTCAGCTAACAAAGACCTGGCGGCCATGTTGGTTGGTCAAACAAGTGAAGCTAACGAGCAATCTTTTGTAACGTCAACCAAGATGGCGTCGATGACGTCACGTGAAAACGAGCAATACTGAGTCCAGTTTCGCACTCAAGAATTACCGCTGGATTCGATAACTGCAGACGCATTTTTCATCATCATTGTTATTATTATTATTAGTAGTAGTATTACTGTTGTTATTATTATTAGTAGTAGTAGTAGTAGTATTACTGTTGTTATTATTATTAGTATTATATCATAATAATTATTTTATTATTCACTTACAGAGCGAATTAAAATGGCAGTATTTCGCTGACGACAAAACAGGATTTCACAGAAAGTTTCCTGCTGAGAATCTTGGGAATGCTAAGTGCGGTAAGAAACAGAAAATTATTGTAAATTAAATGTATATTTTGGTTTAAAGCTAAAACAGCATTCAAAGTTAAGGCATGGAAATTTTATTACAAGTTGAAGCATATCTTACTGTTGATTTCAAAATAATAATACATGGAAGTGCCCAAGTCCAGCTGGCAACACTGAGTGAAACTGCAAAAGAAGTTGGTCTCCACATAAGCAGTAAAAAAATGAAGTTCTAACAACCAATCTTCCAAGGAAAATGAACATTCATATTGATGAGAAGAACCTCCTGTTTGTGGACGACTTCACATAACTAGGTTCATTAATAGCCAATAGAAAACAGGACTTTAAACAGAGGAAGGGCAAAGCATGGGGTGCATATTTGAAGTTACAGAAGATCTGGGACCCACCCCATGTGAAAGTCATCCTATTTAACGTCCATATGAGGTGAACCTTTTTTTCTTCGTAATTTTACTATTCAATTCGTAAATCAAATGTTTGTAAACTTTAAAAAAAGTTGTGATTTTGGTGCGTAAAAACGGCTTACTTTCCATCAAAATAATTGGTCTGGAGACTGGGGTCAAGTTTATTGTGAAATTCCATCTAGTGACGTCACGTTGGTTGCAAAGGTTTGTTTGGGCTTGATGATTTCTACTCACAGGCGATTTTGCAAAGGAGGCAGTATATCAAATGATCAGAGCGATTCAGAAATTAATCTTCGAATCGATTTCATTCTTTCCGCCATCTTGTTTTGGTTGAGATGCAACCAATGTGACGTCATTTTGGCCGCGCGATATTTGAAGACCATTTTTGGGAGCAAAGTAGGATGAATTTTAGGACTTGTAAAACCATCATTTTTTTCTCCCAACTTTTCAAACTTTGGAAATATGTCTTTAAATTGCTAAATATTAGAAGTATGGCAAAACATATTTCGCTTAATATGCACTTTTAGGCCTCGTGCTTAAGTGTTATTGTATAAGGCTTCTAATTCTGGGTGCTGACAGACCAGTTATGCCAACAATTGGACATATTTGCAGTTTTCCGCTATATAATCATACTTGGTATTTGCAGAAGAGAACATGTTACCAATGCATTTGTGTATGACATAACGAACCAACACCCACTATCAAATGTGGTTAAAAAGAGAAAGTCAAACTCTGAGGAGAGACACTGCAGATATAGTAACACAGTATGCCCTTTACCACCCAACTCATGGTCGCAAAAGACCAAGTAACCATAGAAAACTATATCATGAGTACATCTCCAAGGTTCGCCTATCACCTGTAGAACTAGCTAGGACAAACAGCATCAGACAAGGAGAACTGGAGAAAATGTTTAACAGCTGCCTGCAGGAATCGGCCAACGTAGCTGGAACCTCAGTCGACCAAGAGATTGGACTCAAAACAATCAGTAGTATTGCTTATCTGTCCGCTATTGGTTTCGACCAATCAGAAAAATACCACGCCCTCCTTCCAATTCTGCATTCTTCTAATTATTATTATTTATTTAGAGGGGAAGAGGCAGGGGTAGAAGGGCCTTATAGTCAGGTTAATACGCCCCTGGCGAAGGACGCGGCTTTCGAACCCACGAGCCTCCCGCACTCTAGACCGTGCTCTACCAACTGGGCTAACCAGTGAGGTGGGTTGAAAGATCCGCCGGATCACATCATTCATAGTTCAACACCTGTCAATCAAAACACTTCTGACCAATCAGAATGCAGCAATGTTCCTCGGCAAAATACCGCCGCCATCTTGCTCCACAAGATCGTCAAAAAAAGGTGAAAACACCGCAAACTTGAATTCTTCGCAAAGATTTAAGCAATTCGGCAAAAGATAGGAAATCGATCAATCGTTTGGAATGTTACGAAGACTATCGCCGAACTTAGCGTTTTACGCCATGTTTGTTTTGAACTTCTTCGGGTTAAATTTTACGGCTTCTGGGACATCTAAGAGGAGAGGGGCTAATTTTGCGACTATGAGTTATTTGCTGTTTCTTTTCAGGAACGATCGACCAGCGTCTACGTCCATGGTACATTGAGGGTGTCAGGGGACCAAAAAATATCATCATTTTGTTTGATATCAGTTTCACTATGAAGAAAGAAAACAAGATCAAGTTTGCACGCACTGCAATCGTGCAAGTGTTAAAGGAACTTCTTAATATGGACTTTACAAACGTAAGTGCACGGACATAATACTCACGTAAGTACCGTTTATCGTGAATAAGGCGCCATTTTCAGCTCGAAACATCGCACTTGGATACCATGTTTACCAGCTTGATGGCTTGCTATCGACATGGCATCATCTCATAAACAAATAATTTTGTGCCATTCTAGCAAGATTATATTTTTTTTTAAATGGGCTGACACCATATTGCATATTAATAAAAGTGAACTTTTATACAACTGAGCTTTAGTATTTTTGGATTCTAATTTTCTCCTTTGTCACATACTCCTCAAGATTACGTTATGTAACGTATTCTTATATCTTTGTCACGCATTTATCAAAATAACGTAATTTACCAAATTCGTAGGTACTTCGCACCTCTCAAAATGATAGTATTGTGGTTTCCTCAAGCATTCGTCATGCATTCGTCAAGCATGACGTTATGTAACACATTCTTATGTTTCTGTAACGCACCCGTAAGATGCCCTTATGTTTTTTTTATGTTTTGTCACGCACTCCTCAAAATGATGCTATGTAATACATTCTTATGTTTTGTCATGCATTCTTTAAAATGACGTTATGTGGCCAGGATGGAGCCCCAGGCTCTTGATGTGAAACATTCCTATATTTTGACATGCAGTCCTCAAAATGACGTTTTGTAACACATTCCTATGTTTCGTCACGCAGTACTCAAAATAACGTTTATAACACATTCCTATGATTTGTCTCACAATCCTCAAAATTACGTTATGTAACCCATTCCCATGATATGCCACTCACTTCTCAAAATGACGTTGTGGCACATCCTATCTTTTGACATGCAGTCCTCAAAATGACGTTTTGTAACACATTCCTATGTTTCGTCACGCAGTACTCAAAATAACGTTTATGACACATTCCTATGATTTGTCACGCAATCCTCAAAATTACGTTATGTAACACATTCCCATGATATGCCACTCGCTTCTCAAAATAACGTTGTGGCACATCCTATCTTTTGACATGCAGTCCTCAAAATGACGTTTTGTAACACATTCCTATGTTTCGTCACGCAGTACTCAAAATGACGTTTGTAACTCATTCCTATGATTTGTCACGCACCTCTCAAAATGACGTTACGTAACACATTCCTCTTTTTACAGGTAATAGCGTTCGCTGAGGCGGCTCTTCTGCCTGGCATGACTCACGGTGCCGAGACAGACGATACATACAACAGCTGTTTCAAAACACAACTTGTTCAAGCAAACGGCCAGAACCGCAAAGACTTAGAAAGGTCAGCTACAGCGCATGCTCGGCTCGACGTAAACCTGGGGGCGCAAGGCCTGATGGAACACTTTATGTTTTCATGTTGACACTATGGCGACAGTAGGGCAGTGTACTTATTGTATACAACTTACAATATTTCGATTTCCGAGCGCGGCGCCATATGTGAGTCGAGTTTGTTGGTATCTCGCCATTGCTCTGAAGGTTTTTCTTCGGGTTCTCTAGTTTTCCTCTTTCCAATAGGCGTCAGTTGACTACAACTACCAGACTCCTTTGCGCTGATTCTTTTGTTCTTCTAATGTGGACCATTGTCTTGGTATTCTTGGAGGAGTTAAAAAATGTGAATAAGAAAATCGAAAAGGATTTTGGTAGATGTATTCAACTGACGTAATAGTAAAAACCAGGAATTCGACCGAGGAATTCACGTCCGACCCAGATTAGTGGACCCCTTGTAGAGTTAGATAGAAGACTAGACACGTAACTAAATGTGTTTATTTATTTCACTCCTCTTGTGGTATGCTAGTGAGAACCCAAGCATTGGTACGTCTTGCTAGCGAACAAGGCCCGAAAGGTCGAAACAGCTATCTATGACTGCTACTTGCTTAGGAATTAAATATAAAATTTATAGATACAGTGTTTAACGCGCTACTATCGACGTGGCCTTTGTGCCTAGCGGTTCTAGCTTTTCTGTATACGTATTCTATACGGTTGACCATTTTACATATTCAGCTGCATCCCACATGCTTCAAAGCTTTCACTCATCTTATAATATCATACCCTGTTCACTCATCTTATAATATCATACCCTGTTATAATATCATACCCTGTTATAATATCATACCCTGTTATAATATCATAGACTGTTCAGTGCTCGGATAGGCCTCATTAGCCATCTACGGAAGCACAACAGATGAAACCAACCTTAAAGGGTGTCAGTGGTCATCCGCCTCGCTCGCGATGGACGCAAACACACAATATCATACCCTGTATACGTAGTCTATACAATTCACCATTTTTCATATTCAGCGCCATCCCACATGGTTCATAGCTTTCATACTGTATAATAGGCCTTTCGCATCAATTGATCACGTGACGATTTTCCCATAGCAACGCCTTGTGTGGAGAGCAAGCCATTCTAACTTTCCTTGACAACAGAGAGAGCGTGGGAACGTGAAACCTCAATACTATAAGTTCTGCCGGTTCCTTTGTTATTCGTTTTCAGCTCAAATTTATCATAACTATTTAGCTTTAAATCTTAAAGTTCAGTGTTAGAGGATTTTAAGAGCCGTAAGACGATCAGAAATAGCTTTCTGAAGCCAAAACCGAACCGGACTCTGCGAATACTCGCAACATGATGGCGGCCTCAACAGACGGTACTGAACTGAGCTGACTTCGGGAATGTACTTTTCTTCCACGCTTTAAATCGTTTTTATGTTCTAGAAAAATTATCTGATCACAGGAGATGTATCTATTTAAAACTCAACCATAGCCGAGGAGATGCTAGGAGACGCTGGTGTTCCCTGCTAGCAGAGGAGAGACCTCTGCTAGCAGGGAAACGCTGGTGTTGTATAAACTGGAACGCGCTACCACTGTTGTGTGCCACAAATATGCAGTGGTGATTCACGCTATAACGATGGACGTTCCTTTCATCGCAAAAATTCCCGGGTAAAGACATGGGATTAAGGTCTCAGTGGATCACCAAAATACGAAGTAACGAGGGGCTCTATTTCAAGATTACAGACTCTAGTGTTGCTGGTGATTTGAAAAAAAGAGAGAACTTGTCACATAGGAAAACCAGATACTCAACAACCTATAATATCAGGTTGTTATTCGTACATCAGTTTATAATATCTCTGTAGCCTGTAACGCGTTCAGATACATCATTCTCCTGTCATCGCATAATTTTTCTAGAACATAAAGACGATTTAAAGCGTGGAAGAAAAGTACATTCCCGGAGTCAGCTTCTTACCGGCGCCAGCTGTTGTCTCATGTTGCGAGTATTCGCAGAGTCCGGTTCGGGTTTGGCTTCAGAAAGCTATTTCTGATCGTCTTAAGATTTTAAGATTTAAAGCTAAATAGTTATGATAAATTTGAGCTGAAAACGAATAAAAAAGGAACCGGCAGAACTTTTAGTATTGAGGTTTCACGTTCGCGTCTCCCACGCTCTCTCTGTTGTCAAGGAATGTTAGAATGGCTTGCCCTCCACACAAGGCGTTGCTATGGGAAAATCGTCACGTGATCAATTGATGCAAAAGGTCTATTGCTGGCCTTCACTCAATCCCCAGAGATTCCAATGATAAAGGGCATGGCGGCCATGTTGGTGTACCTAACAAAAGAAGCTAACGAGGAATCTATTGTTAAAGGTACACCAACATGGCGGCCATGACGTCACGTGAAAGCCAGCAATTAATCCTTCAGCCAATCTTGTTAGTCGAAAAACATGGCTACCAAACCATGTCTTTGTGTTTGAATCACTGGGGGTATATAGGCGAATCCTTGTTTACGTTTTTTCCTCATTAGCATACATCAAACTTCAAGCGACGTACATACAAACAAACAGAGTACATAAATCGAAAGAGATTGTCACACTTGATAATCACCGAAAATTTGAGAGTGATATGATAAATATATTTTGAGGAATGAGCGTTTAAAAAGCTCAAAATTTACAATGAATGTATGGCTGTCAGCAACTCTTGCCCCCCAGCCCATTTTATAGTTTTGAAAAGTCAATTTCTCCGTAAATATTTAACATATCAATCTCAAATTTTCGGTGGTTACTCAGTTTAAAATTATCTTTCAACTGATATAGTCTGTTTGTTTGTAGCTTGAAGTTTAATTTATGCTAATGAGGCAAAAATGTAAACAATGACGTCAGCAAGGATTCGCCTATTGCAAGCAAATCATAGGCATTTCGCAGGAAACAGTCGCGTGTTGATATAACACTTCGTTAACGAATGAATTGAGCTCGTGATCCTCATGGAAAAGGCGTTTGCCATGGATGCTGGAGGGCAACTGAGCAGTCTTTAAAAACGCTGTTTTAGAAAGATCTACAATAGATTGGAGGTGAAAATAGCATTTACGAACAGGTTTTGCTAATAACACTACCAATCTCTTACAAGTGCCTTTAAATATATGAATTAAGATTTTTGCCATCCAGTGCAACCACGTGATTGCATTCCTGCAAAAAGCCCATTGCATGTATTCATGGTCACCTCCTGTTTTGATGTTATTTTTTGCACCATGATTTATAAATTTATAAAATATAATATTAAACAACAGACTATAAAATACACCACATACACTACAGTAGGGAAAAGACCCTACACACAACATTAATCATTAACTTAACGTTACTATTTGTCTATAATTAGAATACAATAAGTTAGTATTATCAATTTCTCAATCAATTTATATTTAATATAAATATTTCTTGATTTGGGTGTTGCGTCTACGGGATATAAAGGTTTATATTTCCAATATGCTAATGATGTGATGTCATCACCGACATTTGCTCAATTTCTTTGTGCTTGTGAATTAAAGGGGCTATGTCATGGTACTGCGCATGTATCGAGTAATCGCTCATTTAGTGGCTGTTAATTGGATACAAACAGTTAAACTTCCCTCCCTCGATGCGTGATTGAAAGGATTTTCAATATTTTCCCTGGAGACTGTTTATATACACTGTTTCTTAGTCATTTTTGCATATTTACTTTCATTTTAAGCATCCCACATGGCCGAGAGGTTCGTTAGTTCATATCAAAATCGGTGGAAATAGCTCTTTCCGGCCCGGAAAAACGAATGTAAAGTCTTACCGTGACACAGCCCCTTTAAGCTATTTTCTAATTTAGAATATTTTTTTGTAAAATCACTTTGATAAGCTTCAAATATAACTTAGAATTTAAAAATAGGTAATTTGTCTCTACCAGCATGCTTTTGTATAATAAGTGATGTCGGTGATGACATCACATCATTAGCATATTGGAAATATAAACCTTAATATCTCGTAGACGTAACACCCAAATCAAAAAATATTCTACCATTGGACTATTCACTTCATGTACAATCGATATCAAGCCAACTAATTTGGGCTTATATGAACTTTAACTTCTTGCTCATAACAATCAATCAATCTTTATTATTTATCTACGGAATCTTAACAGTAACATTAATAAAACTGATTTCAATAAGAGCCGTGCCTAATTAAATATATGGTAATCTAATCTAATGCTAATTTAAATATAAATACAATTGTGTGATACTAAATGCTAAAATTTATAATAAAATCCAATTAAAATATTTTGATTATCATTAATTCAGCGGTCACCAAGCATGGTGGTTTGTGCAATTTGTTTCTTAAATGAAACAAGAGACTTCATTTCGCGAAGCTGTGGTGGTAATTCGTTCCACAGCTTCGCGCCGTCGTATGAAATGCTTTTCTTTAAATATTCGGTTTGGGGCTGTGGGAGACGAAGTTTGGTATCGGCGCCTCTTAGATTATAACACGTTGAACTTCCAACCGTTGTATACAGCTCAGAAAGGGTAACAGGTGCTAGATTATTTATTGTTTTATGCATAATTATCGCTTTCCTTTTTGCCCTTCGCTCATCGAGTTTATCCCAGCCTAGAATTGGTAACACTTTACTAGAACTGGTATTATAATCTGCGCCGAGTATTATTCTAGCGTCTCTGTTTTGGAGAATTTGTAATTTGTCTGATTGCACTTTACCAAGTGTATCCCAAACTTCACAACAATAATCAAAGTATGTTTGAATTAGAGAGTCGTAAATTTTCATAAGTATGGTTTGGGATACAAATGGTCTAGCCCTTTTTAGAGCCCCTAGGCCAGATACTATCTTTTTTGTGATGTAACTTGTATGTTCATTCCATTTTAGATTTTCATCTAAATTGACACCAATTGTTTTGCTTTGTTGCACTCTCTTTACTAACTCATTTCCAATTTTTAATATAGGTGTTTCGCCTAAATTAGATATGCGTCGGCTCGAGCCAATCATGATAAACTCAGTTTTTGCAACATTTAAATGTAACTTATTTGCTCTGAGCCAATGGCTGATGTTTCTGAGTTCACGGTTTGCTCTTGATTCAACATCAACTAGATTTGACCCTCTAACTGTCAAATTTGTGTCATCAGCGAATAGGCATGGTGTCGATGATTCCAAGCAATTTGACAAATCATTTATATACTGATGAGAAATAACAAAGGGCCTAATATAGTACCCTGTGGAATAACAGTCAGATCTGTTACGAAGTTCATATTTTCGTTCTTAACCTCCCACCTAGAATAGCCTTATGCTAAATGTGGGTGGGTTACTTCTTTTGTAAATAAATGAAAGTTTGAAATAAAGTAAAAGTAAAGTGTCACAAGCTTGATCACTCGCTGTTATTGTTGTATAGATTCGTACAAGATGAAGTGACTGCTTCAGACGAAAACGCTTCCAATTACTACAACGCCATTTCTACCGCCTTGAAGCTTGTTCACAACACGAACAACAAGAGGAACACGCACGTAAGTATGGAACAACGCTCACACAATAAGCAAGTTCAGAGTCTCAGCGAGACAATCAGTAAAACCAGGGACACCTCCCTTGTAAAACTACCTAAATCTCCTATTTATTTTTCTTCACCTATAAATTGCGGGGATTTGAGGAGAACATGTTGGAAAACCTCACTTTCTGTGCTGAAATACGCTTGAGAAACAAACAGTTTTTATCCCGACTCATTCCCAGTCGCGTTCTACTCATAGTCTCCATGAAACTTTGAAACGGCTTTGGAACTTTGAATTGCTTGGCATCACAGTTAATGACAAGCTAAAATTCGACAAACACATTGCTAAACTAAAGTATGAAGTAGTGTCACAGCAGGTCGCTGTACTAAAGCGTATGAGAAATTTGCTTCCATTCGAAACAAGAAAAAACATTTATAAAACATGTATTGCTCCGCACTTCAATTACTGTACCGACACCTGGCACTTTTGCAGCCGTAAGAGCGCCACAGAGAAAATGAACGAGCTATTCGCCTCGTTTTCCATGCTTTATATCATAAATTATTAACGAAGTTAGGTCAAACAGCATTGCTGAATCAAAGACTCATTTCTTCAAATCTTTTAATTTATTTTCAGTTGATATTGGTATCGGGAAGTAAAGACACATCCACTGATAGCATCTCGTCGCTCCTGTTGAGCGCTAACACCTCTGTCAGCGTACATGTGTACCACCTTGTCGATACGTCTAACGCGAGTTACAATACAGCCGATAACGAGAAACTTGCAAAGATGGCGGCTGTCAACAACGGAAAACTGGAGGTGAGGAAATTGTTCAATGTGGAGGAGGACAATTTGAAGGCTAAATTATCTTACGATGCATGAAGGGAGGAATACTCCCAAATGTAATCTATACGGGAATGGTCCACGCCCCCTATAGGGTGTGATTGTCGATCGAGCTGTTTTAGTTTGAGGGTTATAAAGTTTGCCTTTGTAGTCTAGAATAGTACAATAAATAGCATTGTTACATTTCTGGTCCGGGAAGTTGAAAATACTTATCTTCGGTTTAACCATCAAAAGGATATATAATAATAATTTAATTAATAATTTAATTTGATATAGCGCTAGCTCCATTAATTGCCCAGAGCGCTTTACAATAGTAATAAAAATCTGCAGCTAAAACCTACTATAATACAAACTCTAAAAAAAAAAACACTACTATAATGAAACTAATAAACTACTAACCGATACAGTTAAAATATAGTTAATAACTTCTAAACAATGAGTCAAGATTTATAAGCTTCTATGAATAAATACGTTTTTAACTGTTTTTTAAAAATCTCCACTGAAACTGCACTCCTTATATCATAAGGCAGTTTGTTCCATAGCCTGGGAGCGGCTATTGAAAAGGCTCTGTCTCCATAAGTCTTTAAGTTAGATTTTGGCACGTGCAGAAGCTCTTGGGAATTCGACCGAAGCAAGCGTGTACACGTGCGATAATTGAGCAGTTCGACAATATAACTAGGTGCCAGGCCATTAAGGCCTTTATAGACTAAGAGTAGCATTTTAAAAGTGATACGGTATTGTACAGGCAGCCAATGGAGCTTACACATAGCAGGAGTAATATGATTAAATCTTCTCGTAAGCGTGACAATACGTGCAGCAGTATTCTGAATCAGTTGTAGTCTATGTACTAAATACTTAGGAAGGCCATAGAGTAGCGCGTTACAGTTGTCTAACTTAGAGCCAATAAATGCATGGACTAAAATTTCTGCACTGTCTTGAGTAAGATATTTTCTGATTTTACCAATATTCCTTAAATGATAATGAGAACTTTTACATGTCTTTTTCACATGTTGATCTAAATTCAGGCACTGATCTACAATAACCCCTAAGTTCCGTGCAGATGTCTTAGGATGGATCTCTTCAGCACCCACTTGGATAAATTTAAGGGCAGGCCTAGGACGGTACTTGGAACTGATAAGGACAAGTTCAGTTTTATCTTGGTTTAGCTTCAATCCGTTTCTCATATATAATCCGTTCCTCATATATATATGAGGCACGTTTACACAAAAACAGTCTTAGACAAGAAGGCTCCATTCGTGTTAACATGCCTCATGTTGTGTGCTTCTTCACTTTAAGAGGCAATAACGCGCTTTCCAGTGTTTTATTTTAAGAGCAAATGACAGTATCTGACTTTTCTGGCTTTTCGATCCCATAATGCCTTTGTCTCAGATCTATCCCATAATTTCTTTATTTGAGAGCTATAGCTTAGAAAAAACGCCATTTTCTGGTATTTCTACTCCAAATACGGCAAATCTGGCACGCCAGGATTAAAGTACTGGACGAGACCGTCGTTTTGACGTGTAGTACGTCGAAAACCATTAAAAGGTCGAGCAATGGCGCCACTTTGAGGAGTTTAGGGTACACAAGTAACTTTGAGAGATTAAGGTTAGGTTACAAAAACCACATTTTCTGGTACTTCTACTCCAAATACGGCAAAACTGGCACGCTAGGATTAAAGTACTGGAAGAGACCGTCGTTTTGACGTGTAGTACGTCGAAATCCATTAAAAGCTCGAGAAATGGCGCCACTTTGAAGAGTTTAGGGTACACAACATGAGGCACGTTTACACAAAAACAGTCTTAGACAAGAAGGCTCCATTCGTGTTAACATGCCTCATATATATATATATAGGAAGAGGTGTCGTGCTAGTTGCGGAATGGATCCCCAGGGGCACGTTCAGAATGCTGTGTTATATAACTGATTCTCTTGATATTAGGCTTTTCATTATATTTTTGACAGGGAAGTATGAGCCCTCACATTTACTTTTATTTCTCTTGTTATTTTTACTTTGGTCTTCAAATTAAATTGAGAAAGAGAACAAACCACGGAGAAAAATGTCCCTGGATTTGATAACGCGATTAAAGGCCGCTTTAAGTTGTACATTATTGCGTAAATGGAAACTGGGTCTGATAATGGGTACAGATTCAGTTTAGGGGTCAGGTCTGAATATGGGTATGGGAAATCATATATTTGGGTCTGAAATAGGGTCAGAGTATTGTGTGCAGCGGATGGTAATGTACGGTGTTCGTGTGACAGTCTCAGTACTTGAGTTGTGAATGGATTTATAAAAGTAGTTCACATAGCGGAAACATCAGTAAGTAATTTAAGATACGATGACTACGGTTGGACGTGCCTAGCGGTCGACAAGAATACTGGGCCGAGTACGCATCGAATGGCGCGAAAAAAATAACATTTTGGCGAGGCTGTACTGAAGCCATCGCGTTGCCAAACCGATTAGACCGATAATTCCCACATGAGCTATCACCAGAAACGCTGTAAAGTCGAACAGAAAGCAATTTAGTGTGTAGTTGAACGGTTATCCATTTTCATATTCAAATAGAGGTGAATTTTATTACATTAAATCTGACTATCGTACTCCGTTGTGTGGACTCGCTACGGTGGTATGAAACCAACACGAGTGTCTCGTTCCAGTCCTTCATTGGTGCGCGTCCATAGTCGAAGTCTGTAGTCGTCGTATCTTAAAGTACCCCATGTTGCATCTACAGCGGCACTGGATATAGCTGAGGTGTTTCTCTGGCAGCACAACTACTGCACAATAATTGACTCTGCAACCTTAACAACTTCCTCAATCTCTTAAACCCATAATATATATTCCTTCTCGGAAAAAAAAAAAAAGAATACTTATTGCTGGGCAATACAAAAGTAATTAGTAATTTTTCTTCCAGACCCATTTTACTCCCCTCTCCCTGTTTAGATACATAGTTGTATGTTTTTTTTAAAATCCGATCATATCATGTTCGCATGTTAATATTGAAACGAATTACGTCTTTAGGATCTCAAGTATGTTAACGCCTGCTTCAGGGGTCAAATTTCGGGGGGGGGGGACTGTTTTCCTTATTTCAGCACAGCCGAGTATGGTAAGTACGCCAAGTTTCGCACGATAATAGGTATCGCCATTCTTGACTACCTTAAGTGGTTTGTGTGTAGTGAAACGCGTCACGTGGGCTGTCACGTGACTTAGAACACGAAATCAGTAAATCAAAAACGCGGCTCCGAATTTAAAACAGCTAGGATGATGAGTGGATATGTTTAGTTAAGCTTGAAGCCTTTTACCTAAATCAGCTTAGAAAAGTTTAGGCGAAAATATGCAAAATAGGTCACGTTACATTTTTGATATCTCCTTATCTTTACATGATAATCATGTTTTCTAAGCGTGGTCTGAAACACTGCGTGAGGAGTAATGTTTTAGCAGGGTTACTTTATATTCATATGTTATCGTCGCAGCCGCATTTCACTTAAACAATTTTATATAATTATGATGTCATCGATCACGTGATACGACAACCATCCACTTAACAAATTTAAGGAAGTGGA
Source organism: Actinernus sp. WN-2022 (assembly GCA_030867875.1). Classification (NCBI taxonomy): domain Eukaryota; kingdom Metazoa; phylum Cnidaria; class Anthozoa; order Actiniaria; family Actinernidae; genus Actinernus; species Actinernus sp. WN-2022. The sequence continues at coordinate 7,700,211 of JAOWCC010000655.1, read as the reverse complement.
TATTAGTATCATGGTGTAATTAGATTTTCTTTAAACTGTCATTTCCTTTTTTAAACGTAAATCTATTTTCCGTTAAATGACCCAGGCCTTAACATACTTGAGATTAATCTTTTTTTTTGCATATTGATGCTGTTGTGACATCATGATAAACGACTCCTTTTGAGGTAAAATTATCCGTTAAATACACGTTTTAAATAAAATATTTATCACAATGACATAGCGATGTGTTTCTGATTGGCACTATTTCTCTAGGATATATATATTATGTAGAATATAATTTTCTATGACGTCACATTAACTGACTCATGTGTCTAACATAATTTTTAAAAATAGAAAAAGACGATATGGTGGCTATTCAGTGTCTTAGAAGTACCATTTTTCGATAAAACCCCGAAACCACTCGCATATCTCATATGTACACGTCATAATGACGTTGATGCCTTTTCACTGTCAATTTTTTAAAGTTTTTCTAAGCAAAAATTGAAAATTCTTAAAACATACGATTGTAGTTACTGAATTGTTCTTTAAGCTACTAGAATACCATGCATATGTATGATAAACTCTATAAGGCTGTTATTTGAAGACATTATTTTATAAATGGTTTACATTGTTTATTTCCCACCAAATTTTGGCGGGAAAATTACCAAACATCAAAATGTTTATAATTTGCTCCCTCTTATTTAATCGAAATAGGGTTTTCGATTACTTTGTTCTCAGTCATAGATTACTTTGTTCTCTAATTGGAATGTGATGATGGCGGTCGGACGGGTCTTGTACTCTGTCCGCCATTTGGCCTGTTTCTTTCTTAGTATTTCTATTTTAATAGGAGTTTACTCGCTCAGCAAACCGGGTTTGCTTTCAAGATCTAACTTAGTGATGTCTGGTCGTCGTGCGGCTTCTCTAAAAGTTCCAGTCATGAAACAATCTAAACGTGTTTCATAGCTTTACCATTCGACTCTACTGTCACTCTAACGGCGTATTTTGCGCTCTGCTGTGAAGTAGCAACAAATCCAGGGCCTGAACAACTTAGCCCTCAACGCTGTGCTGTACATGGCTATACAAGAACCCAGCTTATTAAAGTGCCGATGAACCTAATTTTTTTTAATTTTAGATATCAATTCTAAATCAAGTGATTAGTAGAATGGTAAAATATATTTTGCTTTGAATGCTGTGTCGCTGAGTTAAGGAGGTTTTAATATCCAAAATGCTAATTACATGACGTCAGGGGAGGTATCTGCAATCACTTCTTAGTGGTTGTGAATGTGCGTTAGGAAAACTAATTTCTAACATCATTTTATTTCAACCATGGGTATAACACTGATAATTTGTTTAATTGTAACAACCATTTTTTTATAATAATTGTGCCTCCCCTGACGTCATGTAATTAGCATTTTGAATATTAAAACTTCCTTAACTCAGCGGCACAGCATTCAAAGCAAGATATATTGTACCATTCTACTATTCACTTGATGTAGAATTGATATCTAAAATAATAAAATAAGGTTCATAGGCACTTTAACATTGGAAGGTCGGTACACTCTGGTAAAGCCAACTATAAAGTCAACTATAAACTTGATTCACGAACTGCTGCTCGTCTCAACCTGTACGGCATCTACAGGGCATCTACACAAGATCAAACTGGCTGGACTCTGATATCACGGCTACAGATTTTATTCACCATATCCCTGTAAGGATTAGCACAATGAAGGAAAACAACTGTGTTATTCGTCAAAGAAGTGCTACCAATCTACAAAACTGCATTACTATTTCTACCAGTTCGGTGGCCATACCGACTTTGAATGTTAATGATGTTAAGGACAATAGCCGACACCTCTGCGCTATTCCTGTGAGAGTTACCTCGCGCTCTGTCGAACACTCAGCCATCAATCAAACTAGGAAAACAAATAACCTCATAAATTTAAAAACTGAAAAACAGTCCTCGAAATGCATCCCGCGCCTTCGTCTTGCTACATGGAACGCTCACTCGATTAACAAGAAGGCCGCCTCAATATAGGATCTTGTTATTTCGAAACATATCGACATTCTCTCCCTATCTGATACCTGGCGCACTGAGAAAAGTACTAATGACAGTACTATAGCTGAAATACTGAACACTCTACAGGATTATGAATTTCTACATTTACCTAGATCTACTGGGAAGGGAGGTGGTATGGAGTACTTCTGTGAAAGGGATTTGATGTCAAGCAAAATGATGTCTCTTCATTCACATCAGTGGAGTATATGGATCACTCCGTGACGTCCAATAACACGCTCACCCGCCTTAAAACAGTTTATCGTCCTCCTCCATCGAAAAAGAATAAACTTACTCCATCAGTGTTCTTACGGGAATTATCTACACTGCTTGAACATCTAGCCGTTGCGCCTGGTAATCTCATTATCACTGATGACTTCAACTTCCACATGGACGTTACCGGTGATTCCGATGCGACAAATTTTACTGATCTTTTGGACTCAGCGGGTCTAAAACAAAGGGTCTTTGGTCCAACGCACAACCGCGGCCAAACGTTAGACCTGATTATTGACCGTAAAGGGGAATCTTTACTATTATTGAGCGTGAAGAGGAATCTTTACTATGTGGATGTATGGAGATCCTTTCTGACGTACCCTCTGACCACAGCGTTGTTATATGTTCAATCGATCTACCAAGACCAAACCCGTCCAATATAACCATTCAATGCCGCGATCTGCGCCGCATGGACGTGCAGTCATGGAAAGATGACATCTTAAATTCAAAGCTGCATGATCATGCGTCCACACCTGGTTCTTCCACTGCAGATGTAGACGCCCTTATATATCAATACAACAACATATTACGTGAGCTTATTTATAAGCACTCGCCAATACGGTCACGCTCTGTCACCTTACGCCCGAATGCGCCTTGGTTCACTGACGACCTCAGAAGTTAAAGAAGCAAAAGCGTCAATGTGAAAGAAAATATTTACCTACACGCCTTGAAGTCCATCGGCAGGTTTACAGAGATCAATGTCGTGCTTACGCTGACGCACTCGACTCTGCGAAGTCTGACTATTATAAGATCAAGATTTCTAACTCTGATCAAAACCAGCTGTTCCAGATTAACGAGGGCCTGTTTAAGTTTTGAAGCAATCTGTAGATGCTCTAGCTGGTCCGCTTACCAACATTGTGAACGCATCTTTTACATCAGGTTGTTTCCTACGTCACTCAAGAAGGCCATTGTTCATCCATCTATCAAGAAACAAACTCATGACCATCACGAGTTTCTGAGCTACCGTTCGATTACGAACATTGCCTACCTATCCAAGGTCCTAGAACGAGTTGCTGCTGTACAAATGATGAACTACCTTGCTAATAACCTCCTGGCCAAATTACATTCGTCGTATAGACATTTCCACAGTACAGAAACAGCTTTTGTACGTGTGTTCAATGATGTCTTGTGTGCAATCGACTGGCAGCAGGAAGTAGTTCTAGTACTCCTAGATTTGTCTTCAGCATTTGATACCATTGACCACTCGGTCGTCATGAATAGGCTTCTGCTATGGTGTACCTCAAGGATCTGTTTTAGGTCCAATCATGTTCTCACTTTTCTTTGCTCCACTCGAGGATGTAATAACTGCTCATGGATTGGACTGTATGATGTATGCAGATGATACACAGCTCTACGTGTCATTCAACTCTCTCAATCGCACTGCGGAACTGTCAAAACTTGAGGCCTGCACCAATAACATCATGATCTGGTGTACAGCTAATGGCCTCGCATGCAACGCTGGAAAAACTGAGGTCATCCATCTATCCTCCCGATACGCTAGAGACTGTGATCAGATTACTGGAATCTTGGAGTAACTATTGATAATCATCTAAAGCTTAATAAACACGTAAATAACACCTGTAAGTCGGCCTCCTTTGCCATTAAGAACATTGGAAAGATCAGAAAACATCTGACGTAGGCTGACTGCGAGAAACTTGTCCATGCTTTCGTTACTTCCAAACTTGATTCTTGCAACGGCATATTCTATGGTCTGCCATAACTCCTATACTCCGTAAACTTCACTGGCTACCTATTAGAGCTTTTAAGTACTGTTTAAAACACGAACAGCAGTGTTTTATCAAGTTTAAAAATTCGAGGGCGAAGCCCGAGAATTTTTAGACTTGATAAAACACGTGCTGTGAGTGTTTTAAACGGCTTCAAAAACGCTTAAGAATGCAATGAAAGAAAGACGCACATCTCAACCTTTGTATTCACAACGCCATGCAAAATATTCGAGTAATCACCGCCTGCAATTACGAACATCTCAAGGGAATGACATGAAGAAATTACCATACTATGTTGTTTGAAGCGGCGTTTCGCAATGCAAGAACCTGCACTTGAAGGATTTGGTGTCGTGGTTTACCTCGATAAAGTTCAAGACTTGGAAAGCGATGTGACTGACATGACGGCAGACTGTAAATGTTTGACTCCGGCACAAAATATGTAAGTTTCATGCACGTTTTTGTGATTTTACGGCTTTGAGTTTGGTTTAATAATTGGAACTAAACAGTGGTTCGGTAAACAAGTAATGGTAGTGGATAACTTCATTTTAAAAATATCAGTGTATCTCGGTAGTCTACTGATATTAGTAAATTTAGTGCAAAATTTATTATCTAGGTACCTTATGTTCCGTGTACTTTTTGCTATCTTTGGGTCTTTATCAGTGAATTTTTAATTAGGATGAAACTTTATATAAAATTTCATGTTCATTGATATTCTTTATATAAAACGTTCATCCTAATTAGCAATTCAATGAGAAAGCTGAAACATCAATAGAAACTCCATTGTCTCAATCATTAACCCCGTTTCCCCCTGGGACAGAATTCAAATCCCTCCGCGGGCTTTTAGAATGATGAGATTTTATCAGGTATGAAGGGGCATGCACGTGACTGATTCGCTTCATCTGATTGGACAAAATGCTCATTAATTATTCATGAGTTTTTGAACTACTTATAAGGCCTTACATGGTCAGGCTCCCGTTTATATCACTGAACTATTAAATCAATACAAGCCTTCGTGCAATTTAAGATCGTTAGACCGTAATCTCCTGGCTGTTCCAAAATCTCAAACCAAGACATATGGCGATAAATATTATTCCGTTTCCGCTGTTAAGTTATGGAACTCGCTGCCGGACCATATTAGACATATTGATTCTTTAAGTAATTTTAAATCAGCTATAAAGTCCTATCTTTTTAATTCTTATTAGTTTCTTGATATGTAATCAATATTGTAAATAGTTTCACGATAATTGAAAATATATATATTAGGATTAATCTGTAAGAGCATCGAGACTTCATGTGATGCTCCAAATACTTATTATTATTATAAAGATGGGAATTAACAATAAATCAATTTAAACTTTTAATGTAATTGAAAATATTAAGAAACCTATCAATAATGGCTAGATGATGTAATTGTGACGTCATCAAGGTGTACTAAATCAACTAATTTTAATTTGTTCAACCTTCTTAACCTTCCTTAAACGTTGGAATGAACGTTGGAAAGTTTGCAATAATAGAAACCCTGGCGATTTGAGGGTCATTTGTGCTCACCGTGAATGCATCCCTGCCAGGAGCATATTAACCATATCGGAGTTGTCAAAAATTAATCTGATTACGAAATAAACCCCGTCACAAAAAGCACTAAAATTAGCAAGTTTACCGAATGCGAATGTTTGGATAAATATGAATTGAATAACAAGCCACATGTTTATTATCAAATCTTCCTCAAACTCGATAAACCTACTCATTTTAGTGTGATCTTTCTTGATATGTTGTTCATTTCTTAATTAGATTATTTTTTGGAACTTGGTCCCAGGTCCCCCTCAATAGAGTCCTTGTAAGAGAGACGTTATTTTTAATAATTCCCTCGCTGTTATAATATAAACTGCATGTACAAATTCGTTCTCAAGACCATCCAATTCTCTATCATTATTAGACGATATACAACTACAATGAACTTGCTTTTCGAATGGGAAGATTCTACAGGCACATAGTGAACGAAAGAGGTGGACCCTACGTAAGTATAACATGGGGAGTTGTAGGGGACAACCTTTTCCCACTAGCGGCTAAATACAGGGATTGCTCACTCCTTTGGTAAAACGGTTTTCTATTGAGTGTTGTAAAACCAAAGCAATTACAGAGCCAATCACGGATCAAGAAAACACGCAATGAAAACACGCAATGAAAACACGCAATGAAAACACGCAATGAAAACACGCAATGAAAACACGCAATGAATCAATCACGAACTTGGTAATTTGTGAGTGGTTTTGCTTGAACCAATCTCAGGGGAAAGTAATTGCAATCGTGGATAAATCTCTCTAACATGAACATCGATTGTCTGACGGACCAAATCAATGTTTTAGTTTTAGTTTAGAACTTGATTTGGCTGATAATTACAAAACATTTTTCACAGCCAACAGAAAAGCTAAGCAAACACAAAATCAAAGCAATCACCGAATTACTTGCGACACTTAATCAAAAACATCTCCATGACATTTTGATTTTTCGCTTGGCGGTCACTTTTGTATGCCATTTCCCATGAAGCATTTAAGGAAACTTTTCATTTATTAGAAACCGAAATTAAACTTCGAACAGTGGAAAAACAGCATGGAGCAGATGATGCCAAGACATAATTCCAATCTAATCCATCACATCTTTCTGTTTCAGCTATCCTCTCCATATTTTGACAAGAGACTTGGCATGTATGTAACTCTTGGCGCTCCCTGCTATACGGAAACGAAGGTAAGTCTCACTGGGTATAGACCTATCCCACACGGCGGCCATCTTGGAATAAACCTATTGTTAATGCTTACTCAGCCTCGTTCTCAAACGTGTTTAACCGAGGCTGGTAAGCATTAACAATAGGTTTATTCCAAGATGGCCGCCGCGTGGGAAAGCTCTATAGGGGTATAGGGGGATCTTTGTTTAAATATTTGCCACGTTAACATAAATCATACTTGAAGCTACGAACAAACCGATTCCACATATCAAAAGAGAGGGTCAGTCTTACATTTGTAGTAATTACCGAAAATTTGAGATTAATATGTTGAATAGTTTTGGAGAAAACTGCTTTTCTAAAGTGCAAAATTTACAACCACCTTTGTATACGACTTTTAAACCTGCCTTTTATCAAATGCTTTCAATGATTGGTGGAACCATGTCACGTGTCCCAGTAAGCGCAGTGCGAGCAAGGACTCTCCTAAAAGAAAATATTTGACGGATTTCTGTTTCTCGAAACTAACAGTTTCCCTCGAGCTTCGCTCTCGAAAACAGTTTGCTTCTTGCGGAAACAGAAAATATCCGCGAATAAATATCGGTACATATTTCAACGCCATAACGCCATAATTTCATTTCCTTTTCTTTCCCAATGACGTATATTTCAGTCAGGTATATACTCACTTCGTGTTTGAACGTCTTTCCACTTTAGGAGTTGATTGGCGTTATAGGGATTGATATAACACTGAGTGAATTCCTCAAGAGCACAGTGGTAGGTGGTATGACTACTACTCACAAGAATCTTCTTCAAAGCAGTCGATAACCCTTTCGTATTTAATTTGTGTGGATGCCAAAAACTGACGTTAGCAAGTCTGTGATCAATCTCGTACCCAGATCCCATTGTTTCTTACTGCGCATGCTTGAGGAAAATTCTGTAAAGACACGAACGCCTCGACATGCGCCGTTGATCAAAACTAAAAAGCTTGGCTAGCGGTTGCCCACTCACGCATCGGGCAGAATGGCGCGACACATCCGGGTCTTAAAAATTACAGTACGCCGCCAAATTCGAAAATTAATTTGAACACGACTACCAATTTACAAAGAAAACAGTACAAAATGGCGATAGTGGCTTAAGGTTTGGTTTCTTTTCAACAGTAAAGAAAAACGCTACAAAAAACCAAAAGGGCGCAAAATGTAGATAAGATAATAAACTTCACCATCCTGCAAAAATATTTCACCTAACACATATTTTACGAGTATGAAAATGACACGGAACTTCAGGGTTTTTCGTGTGTTCTAAAGGGGAAATTTACTACTAGTGATATGCGAGAGCGATTTACGAACAAATAAAAACCTCTTCTAAAAACCAAAAGGGCGCAAAATCATGAACATATACTGAAGGCCTTTACTGCCAAGTTTCATCGCCAACCGACCACGATTAGTAATATGTTTTGAAGGTTTAATTTCACCTTCATGAAATCTCTCAAAGATGGCTGCTGAAATCCTCATTTGAATATGCCTGCTTCTACGCTTCAGTTAGTCTGCCTCCGCCTCCTTCAGTTGTCGGCTCGGCCTCCAGTAAAGACGATATGTTAATATCTCACTGATGCCATTTGGAACTGACTGGTCATTCATCTAGCGCGTCCAAAGCAAATCATAACGTTGTATTCCGAATAATTCAAGCTTCAAATTGAGACGTTGCTCATGTTCGTACGTGCTCTAGAAGTATTTAAAAGCTAAAAATATCGCCCAGCCGAGTTGGCGGCGAAGTACTTTCAAACTGAAGCTGAGTAAAAGGCAACCGCGACAAAACAAATCTTAGTGAGCATTAAATAAAAACTATAAACTTAGCGCGTCAAAAGCGAATCATAACGTTGTATTCAGAATAATTCAAGCTTCGAATTGAGACGTTGTTCATGTTCGTACGTGCTCTAGAAGTATTTAAACGCTAAAAAATCTCCGCGGCGGAGTTGGCGGCAAAGTATTCAATCTAAAGCTGAGTAAAGGCAAACCGGCGCGACAAAACAAATCTTAGAGAGCATTAAATAAAAACTATAAACTTAGCGCGTCCAAAGCAAATCATAACGTTGTATTCAGAATAATTCAAACTTCAAATTGAGACGTTGCTCATGTACGTACGTGCTCTAGAAGTATTTAAAAGCTAAAAACATCGCACCGGCGATCTTAAAGCTATAATTTTCTCCGTTTTATACGATTCATAGGGAAAAAAAAGTAAACCAACACGATTCTTTAATTTCTCAGAGATAAACCAAGCGGCAATTCGAATCATGGATTTAACCCAAAACTTTTACAAAGACAAGGTATCTTAAACTTTGAATTGATCAGTTTTAAGTCTGTATCTGTATAATTGGCCCACCAAGGAAATAACAAGATCGAACAGACGAAAGGCTTTGCTTTTGAACTTCAGGGGCGGTAACGACAAATTAGTTAGTGTGATGACCTTCTTTAACGAGCTTTGGGAGTCCACTATTCCCATGAAGCGAGCAGTTGACAGTAATTGACATGTGCTTCATGTGATGTGGGAGTAGAGTATTCCCAAACCGATTTGTCAAAAGCCAATCACAATCGCTCTCTCGCAGAATTAATTAGCAATGTTATAATTATTCCGTCCTCACTTTAACCTCTCAGACGTAAGTACATGTCGCCGAGAACAATAGAATTCTGCGCGATGCGAATGTCTGTCGCCTACACTCCATAACACCAAGACGACGTCGGCTTCTGTATTTCCTACGGCGACACTTGACCTCTAAATTCCCTCATCAGCGTGCGCACCTTTACTAATTCTCCCTCTTGAAATAGAAAAAATGATTATTTCCTTCTTGCATGTGAAATGATGGAAATTTAGCAAAGCATGCACGCTGATGAGGGAACATAGGGCTTCCCCATTGAGCATCGGGTTATAGCAGGTCACCAGTCCCTCTCGACGAAGGTGATACCTTTCCTACGAACACTGTTTGGTCTGGCAAAGCTGAATAACGAGAGCGCATGCGCAAGCTCATGCGTAAATCGGCGGGAATTTTGCCGTAAAACACTATTTTGTGGCGGTCAATCTCTCGTGTTTGTAGGTTATTTTATCCCTTGTTCAAAACATAAACTACACTGTTGAAAACATGTTTTTTCTTAGTTTCTGAAGGAAATGGTCTCAGTATTGAAGCTTATCCTGGCCATAAAACTCATAATTCGCAGAAAACATGAAGGTACTCGCGAAATTTTGAAATTTCCGCCATTTTGACAAACGCTCCAGCGTCCCTAGTCCCCGCACGTCATGTTATTCACAAATGGGGTCTGGGTACGAGATTGGGTTACTCAGCTCTGTCGTTTGGTCTGACCGCACGCAGGGACTAAGGACGACAACAGCGTGTATAAAATGGCGTCAATTTTAACATTTTGCGAGTACTTTCATATGTTTTTCTGCGAAGAGTAAGAGTTTTGTGGAAAGCTTCAGCTTCAAATACTCAGACCATTTCCGTCAGGATAGAATTAACTACAAATACGAGACACTGACCGGCACAAAATGGTGTTTATGGCAAAATACTCCAGTTTCGTATTCGAAAATTACCGCTGAATGCAAGGACTACAGACGCTTGTGCTGAGGCTTAGCCTCATTCTGAAGTTAAACATTCATATATACCAGCGAGAAGGTGCAAAACGCGAAACTACAATAATACACAGAGTTGTAAATAGCCCACCTTCTCGCTGGTATTTATGAATGTTTAACTTCAGAATGAGGCTAAGCCTGAGCACATGCGTCTGTAGTCCTTGCATTCAGCGGTAATTTTCGCATACGAAACTGGAGTATTCCCGATGATTTACATGTCAGCTCACGCATGCGCCCTAGTCATTCAGCTCTGTCGTCAGAGAAAGGCCTTCTCTTGATTGTGTAAACATGTTTCTTCAATATGGGATGTTCAAATAATCGACACAGCACAAGCAGATTGTATGATGGACGTCATTCTATTGAAGTTACAAAAATAATAATGTTATGATCCTATACGAACTCTTTCAAGTTATTAATGATATTACCAAGAACTTTCACTTGCTTGTGTTCTCAATATTGTGCTTGATGAGAAATAATGAGTTATCCAATTACCATCCTTATACATACGCTGAATTCCTATTCGATCTGTGGCTTAGCCGGGTCCTGACTTTAATCAGCTATGGTTATTTCAGGTCCCGTTAGAAATTAAGTTTTTTTTTCAGATAATTTATGTGGTTTATTTTACTTGAAACGTTTCGTCCTTAAAGTGCCAATGACATGAAAAAATCGATCCAATTTTTATTTCATTTTATTAAAATATAGGCTTCCCTTAGCCATTTTGTGCAATCATAAATCAATTTGGAGAGCGCGAACATAATTTTATTTCGTATCGAAGTCAGGCATAATTGCTAAAATTAGGCGAAATTTTTTATGCCGTTAAAGATATGCTAATCACATGCGTGACGTCACTAGGTCCTACATTAATATGGCTGACTGCAAGGATTCTATTGGAACAATTATGGCCATCGTCAAGGTTTCTCAAAGTATTACATATTTAAATTGAAAACTGGCCAAAATTGTACTTATTTTGTAGTATTTATGGAGACGAATATAAATGCACAGACCTAGTGACGTCACGCATGTGATTACCATATCTTTAACAGCAGAAAAATTGTCGCCTGATTTTGGCAATTCTGCCTGACTTCGATACGAAAAAAAAATATGTTCGCGCTCTCCAAATTGATTTTTAATTGCACGAAATGAATAAGAGAAGCCTATAATTTAATAAAATAAAATAAAAACGGGATCGAATTTTTCATTTCATTGGCACTTTAAATAAAACTGCAACAAATATAACATCGAAAAATAGAAGGGAATTTAAAAAGACTAATTGTCCTTTTATTGTACTTAGATAAACATTGAATAATTCTAATCATATTAATAAAAGTAAGAGATAATTCTAGAACGCCTCCTCAGGCTGTTTCATTTAATGTTTCAGGTGTTTGGCCCCGGTGAACTTTCCTACGCCTTCGTCATCGCGACAGATACCGGTCGAGCTCTCGTTCACCCACAGCTACCGCTGCCCGAGTCGGTACTCAATGAGCCCGTATTCATCAATATTAATGACTTGGAACTCAGTCCTGGTGAGGGTGACACCGGTTGCCTAATAGTAATAGATAGTCCATATTAAGGGGGCAAGGCTATCACTCGTATCCCATCACAGGCTCTCGTTATCACTCGTGTCCCATCACAGGCTCTCGTTATCACTTGTGTCCCATCACAGGCTCTCGTTATCACTTGTGTCCCATCACAGGCTCTCGTTATCACTCGTGTCCCATCACAGGCTCTCGTTATCACTCGTGTCCCATCACAGGCTCTCGTTATCACTCGTGTTCCATCACAGGCTCCCATTATCTCTCGTGTTCCATAACAGACTCCCATTATCACTCGTGTTCCATCACAAGCTCCATTATGTCCCGTGTTCCATCACAGGCTCTCGTTATCTCTCGTTATCTCTCGTGCTCCATCACAGGCTCTTGTTGTCACCTGTTTCCCATCACAGGCTGTCATTACCACTTGTGCCCCATCACATGCTCTTGTTGTTACTTGTACATGTTGTGTGATATTCAAAGAGATTTACAAGCATACTTGTGTCCAGGTGAATTTTAAAAAAAATATTCTGATAAGAATGTATTCATGGATAATTTACAGGTTTTTCCACGATATTGGCCTCAATGATGAATAGAGAGACTGGGACCAAAGTACTGCGTTCTGAGAGGGTCTTCTCACGTGGAAATCCTAATTTCAATGGTAAGTGCCACGTAGTTCGATCTCCAAGTAAAATATATAAACAAAATTTGAATGTCTATCCTACTAGCTGACCCCACAAGGGGTATACTAATCGGGGACACAACTTGCTTGGTGAATTGGAATTTAGGTTGGGTTTAAGGAGGGAGAAAAACTGAAGAATCCGGAAAAAAAACCTCGGAGCGAGGGCGACATATCAACAAACTCAACTCACGTATGGCGCCGAGATCGAACCCAGGCCACAGAGGTGAGAAGCGATGGGCTTACCACTACGCCAGCCCAGCTCAACGATATTCTTCCCTTCTCTAAATTCCAATTCGTCTTGAGAGAACCGTTGACTTCACCTTGTATTTCGAAGTATGATTTATATTTTAATTCCACAGCCGCGTAACTAGCTCCGCCCTCTTTTAGTTACTGTTGGTATGTCCCACAAGGAGTCGGGGGGAAATCGAAACTGACATGGCGGAGAAAGCTGAGTTCGGCAATAGTCTTCGTAACATAGACCCAAAATATCCATCTGACGAGGTTGTGGGACAAGATGACGGCAGTAAATACCTGAGGGAACATTGCAACCGTTCTAATTTGTCCGAATTGTTTTTTAAATGCCACGCTCAATATATCAAATTCGAGCTCGAGTCTGAAGCTTTCGGAATGAATCTTCTATATTCAGTCTGGTTACGTCTCTACTGAAATTTGAGAAACAAAGAAAACCCCTACCAAATATAGAAGTTCATCCCGAACGTAGCCTATTGACATGAGTGGAACTAAATAAATATATGACTTTCTCAGACAACGCAAAACTTCGAAACTTTATTATCACGTTAGAGCTAAGAAATACGCTTCGCAATTCTTTCTCTGATACCATACAGTATTTCGGTTCATTCCATAATGTTTCACCTTTTCCAGGTTACCGTGGCGTCACGACAGACTTCACCTATTCCTGGCGACCTGTCAATAACACAAACTTTGCTATTTGTGTCGTCGTAGCGAATGATGAACTGGACACCAAGGTATAACAATCTCTATAATATTCATCAAATATTTTCTATCCCACATGATTGGATGTGATTGCCTCACGTGACCTAATAAATGTTCACCGCCGGATGACTGCGCGCGCAAGGGTTCAAATAAAAGAACATATTTGAAAGAAGATAACGACAACAATCTACTTTGGAAATATGCACTGTTTTTTTTTTCTGGAGGTTGTTCGAAGAAAGGGTAACTTTATCCGTAGGATAGGGTAGCGTAAATACTGCAACCCTATGCATCTGTAATTTTAAACTTGGGTTAGCGAATGTAATATCGTGTTAGCATGTACCCTTTCTTCGGGTTCTATACATTATCTGTTCCTCGAAACTCACAGTTAGCTACTTGTAACAGATAATGTCCAAGGATGAATATGTGTGTTAGCGTCTATTTCAGTGATTGCCTATTATTATGAGAAATACTGTTGAAAACAAAACTCTTTAGATCTAGATCTCTTTAGATCTCTTTAGTATTGCAGTGCATAGTATTTGTTGTAAGCTAACGCAAAAGGACCAAGTCTGAACCCTTGGGGAACAGCCAACCATTTATTACCGTTTTCTTTTCTTCTACGTTTTAGGCAATAGTAACACCCAAGGCTTATCCAGAGCCTGATTTATACCACCGCTATGACATCGTGAAGTCTCTGAAAGTTGGATCGATTATCGAGGACAAACCCATCGCATTCATGAGCAACACGACGTTTCCAGCGACTCTGTCCAGATCCAAGTAAGATTGTTCACCTTTTCCACTCGGGTGTTGAGGAGGGGAACTTCAACTGAAGTTTTCTAATTAAAATAACACGATTCATCTCAGAATACATTTCTTATCAAAATGATTGTATGTATATATTATTACGGTTTTTATCAACCAGTACACCCTGTGGTGCGCGAACCTCACCTTCCTCCTCCTCCGTCCTCCTCTCCCCTCTTTCCATATCCTCCCTACTCCTCCCTTCTCCTCCTCCTCCTCCCTCCTCCCTCCTCCTCCTCCCTCCTCCCTCCTCCTCCTCCCTCTTCCTCCCTCCTCCTCCTTCCTCCTCCTCCTCCCTTCTCCTCCCTCTCCAAAGCAAGTAACTCTAAATTAAGTGGGGTCAATTCTAAATAACCTGGAAATCCGATATTGCAATATTGAAGCAATAGGTTTTTATCAACCAGTGCACCCTGTGGCGCGCGAACCTCACCTTCCTCCTCCTCCCTCCACCTCCTCCCTCCTCCTCCTCCCTCCTCCTCCCCCTCCTCCCTCCTCCTCCTTCCTCCTCCCCCCTCCTCCCTCCTCCTCCCTCCTCCTCCCTCTCCAAAGCAAGTAACTCTAAATTAAGTAGGATCAATTCTAAATAACCTGGAAATCCGATATGGCAATATTGTACATTACAACGGATGGTGATATAAAAGAATTAGATACAACACTGGAACAACATTTGTTTTAAGGAATTTCTGCATTTCTTCAATTCTCTGCCGCGCAATGAACTTATAATTAGCTTCTCAAACTCATGAATAATTAACAAAATTGCTCTATTACACATTTATCATCCCCAAAAATTGATTATTGATCAATAGTCCAATTCGTAGTTCTTGACAGGCATTCTGAAAGGTAACAAGCCTTTGGTAACATCGAGGCTAGAGTTGAGTTAGCTTAGTTAGATACTTGTATCTAGTTAGCGTGATAATCAAAATCAAGAGACCATCACATAAGAGAACTGATCTCCGTACCCTATGATAGTCTGCGCCAATCTATTTTTGGCTCAGTTGACGTCACGATGCTATTTTAAGATTCGGTTCCAGCTCCTCGCGGATTTTCATCGCTCCAGGCATGAATTCAGGATGCGAAGCTTCAAAACTCTGAATTATGGCTCTGAATTATGTGTTGCTCGATAAACTTACTACCCGGACTGGTATGGGACGGATCTGACCTGATCTGACTTGAAGACTCGATAAAATGAACTTTGAATTTAATTAATATAAGCTACGGAGTGTAATTTGAAAACCCGTTAAAAATATTGCCGTTTGGATTTGACTGGGAAACTGTAGGCTGCATTAAGCCAGACCCGTAAGAAATTCGGATGTGTGAAAAGAAACTATCTAGAGTGACCTGAATTTCGTGAAACTATCAAAGGAAATGAAGCCGTATTCCATTCAGTTTGTAGCCGGATCGGCGAGCATGGAAAGTCTTCCAAAAATTAGAATAAATTAACAATCCCGTATCATTGTTATTGAAACTTCGCTTACCTTATAAATACTCGTTCCCTGTAGTTCATATTCATGTATAGCTTGATAATATACCTAGGGAACTGACCGGATTATTTGCTCTATTTCATCAGGCTAATAATTGTAGAAACGTTCATTTTATAGCAAGCAAGCTGCACGCATCGACTTTTGACCACAATTTTGCGAAATTATAAATCCAGTTAATCTGAAACACTGACTGACTGAGTTTGGAATTATCGTAAACAGACGCTTACAATTCGCTAAAGAAATTAGAAATAGAACCTATAATATCGTAAATAATCGGACATGCTTTTGCAACACCGTAATCAATATGAATCTGTAGAGTAACTGTCGTGAAAGTAGAAAATTCTGAATGCTTTGATTACTGAGTAAAACACTGATTGCATTCTTCTGCTCTCGCCGCCAGCCGGGCCATTCGGACACGTGACTCCCACAACCAATCGGATAGAATGGTAAAAATAGTCCAACTAATTTATGCAAGCTAAAAATAAATCGGCGCAGACTATCATGGGGAGAGAGGCTAGTATGGGGGATCGGTTCTCTTAGGTGATGGTCTCTTGTCAAAATCTATCCATATTCATAGAAAGAGGGTTTGTATCAGTGCAGGGTCAACTCCAGCCTCCATGGCTTGTATCTAGTTAGCATGATAATCACAATCTATCCATATTCATAGAAAGAGGGTTTGTATCAGTGCAGGGTTAACTACAGCCTACATGCTTGATTACCTTTCAAGAAATATGAATTGCACTATTGTAGGTCAGATATGTGCACGTACATCGACTGAGTTGTGCTTATTTATCAGTCATCACAACGTCGCTGAGCCTTTTGACTCTAGCTATTGCTCGTTGGTTGAACACTCTTTATCACTCCCATCCCCAATTCTGATTGGTTGATTCACCTGCCAATAAGCAATTATTGGATGAGGTTGAGCATGGTAGCGAAAATTATCAAAACAGAGGTCTGTGTTATCTGCCAAAGCCGAAGGCTGAGGCTGATAACACAGACTGAGGTCTTGATAATTGTCGTTATCATGCAAAAACCGAATTCAATAATTGTTTTAGCAAAACGAAAGCTAGCGAAAACGAAGCTAAATGAAACGTTGTAAATGGGTTTGTTTACGATTGAATTTCAAGTACAACATGTTTTATTTCTTATTCGAAATAATTTCTCTACTTTCTAGCGTAAATTTCTAGCATACTTTCTTATCGAGTGCTGCCTACAGATAATAGCATGCTCACAAAAATATTTACAGCAAACGCTTATTTGCGCGTAATTATCTGCATGTGAATCAACCAATCAAAATGCGGGATGCTGAGGAACTGGATAATAATAGCAGTTCGCTGCGAATTACTTTCTGAACACGCGTACTATTGACCGATCCATTTTTTAGTACGGTAATTCGATTAGCTGAAATTACGAATGGGGATGATACAAGTCAAAATCGAACGCAAAAACTAAATTAGACATTACAGAACTGTATCTGTTATGTCGAACAAGTTTGTTTCCTCGAAAAAACCTTTACTAAGATATTTGGCATTGCGGATTTAACATCCAGTTGTAGGCAGAATGTCTTTTAAGGATTGTTGAGTTTATCGATCTGAAAGCTTTCTTATATTCAAATTGTTGGTCCTTATTGATGTAATTACTGTCTTATTATGCTCTTTCTCACTTTCCATTTCAGTTATTTTCTGAGCTCTAGCTGTTTTAACGACCCATACAGATTTGAGAACACTCCAGTGAGTAGTATATGTGGCACAAACATATCAATAATTCATATACGGTACAAGCTCCAAATACTGCAAAGAATAGAATTATGATGATGGTATTTATGACAGGACATTTAAGTAATAGCATGACATGAGAGCAATTAGTGACTAAATTTCCCCGATAGCCGAGGGAGGATCTGTGGACGTCCCGACGCCGTAGGCGGAGGGGCTTTTACAGATCCTCCCGAGGCTCGAGGGGAAATTTAATCATTAATTTCCCGAAATGTCATGCTATCACTTTGTAATACTATTATCATCGAGGAACAGACGATATATCTGAGAAGTTTAGTTTTCCCTGCCTAAACTAAAGACGTCGCAGTTGGTTTGCTTTCGAAAATGTTTTGTTATGCTTGATTGAGAGCCATTGATTGAATGACGCTGGCTCCCCCTGGGGACAACCTTGGGGACAAGCGTGTTGTTTTTGAGAACAATAACACTAATAGAATGTAATTCTGTGGTTGACTAAATATTCAAGGCCTATTCATGGCATTTAATTACGTCACGTTCATGGTTTTAATATCCCACATGGAAGAAGCGGGCTTGAGAAATGAAGAGAATAACTTCATTGAGCATTAAAATAGGTAGGGTACAGGATTTAACAGGCATTGAGCCATACCCCGGTGTGCCAAGGGACAGTTCAATGTTCCCACATTAGTGCGCATGTCCTTCTTAAGTTTCCCTCTTGTATGTCAATGAGCGAAAATTAGAAAAAGTATGCATGCTGATGAGGGAATTTAGAGATTAAATGTCCCTCCTGAACAAGCCAAGAAAGCCGAGGTGATCATGGTATTACAATATTAATAATTACGGTGACACGAGGCAGACGAGGGTCTGACAGTTTTCAAACCGGTAAAACCTGTAACGTTACTCTAATACTTCGGGCACATGAATTCAATACCACTATTTGTCCGTTTAAGTTAGAAGTATCTAACAAGTGAATGGTTCAGTCTTAAAAAAAGCAGCTATTGAAACAATAATCAAGGTTAATAAACACTTCATGACTGGCCCCGAGGGAACAGCAAGTTTTGTTTCCCCGAGATTCTTGATATTCTCCGAGAAGGAGAAACAAAACTCACTGATTTTCGAGGGAGCAGTCATTTGGTGATTTGTTCTATAGCCATGAGAAATATTATTCCTTTTTCCTGAGTTTTGGAAAACAAATATTTATGTCCCCGCCTTTAGCTAGCCAGTGGCGCGAGCGACACATCACGCCATCTTCTGTCACGATGTGATCACGTGGCGGGATACAATTTAATTATCCTGTGCCGGGATACATTGGATTTTGACGACTGCCATATGACCTCAGATGAACCAATGAGAGCACGCGTTAGATCTCGCAAAATTATTGTATTTAACAACACTCAACAGATTGAAGTTAGTTTTTTTATATCTCTGTCCTAATACTGATGATTTTCGTCTTAACATGGCCACAATAACTGTGGATCCACAAGGCATCTTCGCCGAAGCCATTTTGGCCACGTTATGGCGAAAATCATCGTCAATATTAGGACAGACAAAAAAAACTTCAATTTTTTTTTTTACAACAACAGACAATGGGAAATGTTTGGCAACTTCGTTCTTTTATAACAAACTTTATGTGGTCGTGCGCATGCGCCTCGCGTCAGTCTTATTGACGATAAAAATTAGCCAATCAGAGAGCGAGAAAATGGGCAGTGGTTGTAAAATAGTTATTTGTAATAGTAATACCTAGAGAGTACACTACTCGTGACTCAACATTTCTCTGTCAGGTATAATCACTCGCCTAGTATTTCATTCTCCTGTTGCTCGTTTAGTTGTTGTCTACTGCTTTCTACTTAGCAATGCAAGTAGACACTATAACATCGTGTCGATTCGGTATATACTTCATGTATAATATTTGATTGTTCTTCAGACCAAGACTTTCATTAAAATTATTATATAACAGCTTACATGAAGTATCATCTAGACTGTTAACTGTAACCTAGTGAGTATGGTGCCTATAAATTGCCATGAAGTTTGTTATTTGGAAGCAATCGAACGTGACGAAGATGATTTCATGCGTAACTCGGGATTTACGAAAACACATTTTTGCAACAGCTTCGAAAAAAGCCATATGGTTTGGTATTGTAATCGAACTTCGTTGAGGTGTTTCGTCTAGTTGATTGAATAATATATTTGATAGGTACGTTGTAATAAATTTATTGAGATTTACGTATCGAAAGCCACACCTTTTGAAGTATGTCACTGGCAAATGTACTCAATATTCCACGAAAGCGAACCTGAATCTACACGAGTTGGTATATACTCAATATGAGTTATATACCGGCTAAGAGGTCAGAGGTCTTGAACTGTACATTTGTACTGACTGAGGCCGTGTGCCGAGGTCAGTATTTTCAAGACCGATGGCACATTTTTTCTCTATAGAGCTTTCCCAACGAGCTCCTAAGGAGAGGAATCGCTCACTAATTTATTCATGAAATGACAATATAAACTAACTAAAATCCTACCCTGAAAAATAAAAAAAACATAACTGGTCAGTAAACAAGATCTTACCCACCTAGAGCTAGGGTTCTCAAGAAAAACTTCTCAAGAAAATGGTGAGGTAAAAAAACTTGAGAGCTTTTCTGGAACTCGAACCCCGCTGCCGCCTACTCGTAACGCAAACGTCGCAACCACTACACTAAACAACCATCGTCGCTCAAATTCTGTCATAATTGTACATTTTAAAACCACTGCTAATTTGTTAGTTTATATGGTCATTTCATGAATTAATCAAGTGAGCGATTCCTCTCCTTAGGAACTCTTGCTTTTCCACGTGACGGCCATCTTGGAATAAAACTATTGTTAATGCTTACCCAGCCTCGGTTGAACACGTTTGAGACCGAGGCTGGGTGAGCACTAACAATAGGTTTATGCTAAGATGTCTACCGCGTGGGAAAGGTCTATACGGACCGACCCTAAGCCGGTAAATAACGTTGTTTTTCTCAATTCTCTTTGGACTTGAGAGACGAATTATCGAGCAAACTCCAATGAATTGAGCGCATGCGCACTGGTTGCCGTTAACGTAGTAAAAGCCGCTAGCTCCCGGAACCAATCAGATCGCAGAACGCAGGGAATCGGAGGTTACCGCCCGTTCGCGCGCGAAAAAAAAAATGTAATCCGCCGTACCGAAAAATATGGCGGCTGTACCTTTAACCACAATTCATTGCGAACCTAACAGGGTCAAAATAACACGTAGAAATCATCTATTCTCTTCAATAGCAGTGTATTGGCAACAACACTTGTACTTGGTTGTTTTTAAGATTTAAAACCTCTCTACCGCGAGTTTATAACGGATTTAAAGTTTTTTCGCGTGCAAGGGATTGTGGGAAATGTACGGTGGATTCTATTACCTTGTCTAAATAATGTATGTATGTATATACTTCTTTATTTAAAAAATATCATACCTACACCAATTTTCATTTCACTATCAAGGAAACTCTAGAGTTCGTGAAGGAGTTGTCAGATTACGTGGATGGCAAGCGTAACGTTCCTCCAATGCAGTCGCTGAAGAAAGAAGTACTGGCGGATATCAGACTTACGAGAGAAATAGAGAGATGGTAAGGTGACGCAAACATAATGTAAAGGTAAAGTTAACTCGTGACAGCGTGGTGAGACTGATAAACTTGTGGCCGACGAGGAGCCTACGATTTAACACCCCTTATCCGAGAAGGTACTTATTGACTGAGTGGGAGGGCCGGAGGAAAAATATTTGGATCGAGATCATGACGTACGGACCGAGCGCACCGTACAAAATGACCGAGAGCCAAATATTTTCCCGTCCGGCCCGACCTAACTCAGTCAATGGGTTTTTTATCATATGACCATATTTTTTTGTAGAAAAAAACGCAAAACTGCAAGAAAAAATTGTGCAGGGCCGGACGGCTTTTTCCGGCCCGCTCACGCCATACATGTCCGGCCCTCATCACGTGACTTTTGTAAATGGTTTTGGAAGGAAAGCGCGCGCGGGGCCGTACGGGTCATATGATAAGAATATCTACGGCTGTATTTAAGTCCTTGAGTGTTGGTGCGGCCACGCCAGAGGTTTGAACCCTGGCCTCTTTCGTTCATCAGACCGACGCTTTACTGCTGAGCTAAGCGAGATGCGAACAGATATTACAAGGGTAAGATGAGAATAAACAAATATGTTCTCAATTTACCAGATAGATGTCAAATAGTTGCACAGATGACGTCACAACATGACGAGACAATGAAGTGAACCACGGGACGGCAGTGGATATGTGTTTGTTTAGTGAAGAAGTATGCTCAAATAACACATAGTTATCGACTAATTAGAGTGCGCTATATTTGAACTGTTTATTGCTGGGTTGCACGTGACGTCATCGCCGCCATCTTGGTTAACGTTAACTCGATCAACCATGAAACCAAAATATTTATTTGTTTGATTCAACCAACATTTGAATCTCTGGGGATTGATAGCAAACCTGCAATTGGAGTGTATAAAACTTGATCCTCAAATCGCTCTTTCGTTCTTTGAACCGAGGCCGAGGATGTTAAGACTAACAAGACAACAATGCTACGTTTCTAGATTTTCCACTTTAAACAAGGAGCCGCACTATAAAAAGGGAAAAGATTCCCCCCTCCCCCTTCTCGCAATTTGGGTTCGAAATTTTAATTTCAAATTCAAGACAGTCAAGCAAGTAAGCAAGTGGTCAGTCTTCTCCTGTTAGAATACTAATTTGCTGAAGCTAGTAAAATTAAAAGAAGTCCAGAAAACGGAAACAGCAGAAAGCTAGTTGCTCTATTATGCATGTCAATAGCATTTCAGAACCGTTTACAAACTCTGCAGAGTATTTTTAGACATCCAAGTTTTCGATTTGAATTTTGCGCCATAGCGACGCTTCGTGTTGATAAACATTACAATTGTTATGCTATTGTGCCAACCATAATTCAAAAGGCCGCTTTGTATCAGGAACCAATGGATCTCTGGTTGGCACATTAATGACAATGGACGACGTGGCAGTAAGTATCGCTATACCAAATGTGAGAGATCACTCAAGCGGAACATCATATGTTGCAGAGCTTTGAACAGAGATGTTCACTTGACAAAGTCTGATTGACAATTGATGGTGTCTTTCAACCTGGGGACAATTCAATAAAACTTTACACGTGTATTTTGCAAGTGTGGCCTTGTTTTTAGGTGAAATACACGTGGAAAAGTGTTGTTGAATTGGCCCCATGTTTAGGCCTTTTTATAGCGTGGGTCCTGTTTATATTAACAGGTTTGGTTTTGGCGTATTTTAAAACTTGTAGCGTTTATTTTCCATATTTAAGTGCAATGCGTCATAAACAGATGCCGTAATGCATTGAATATTAGCAGTACTTGTTCTAGTCTCATACCTGCTCACCTGCTTCGATTCTGTGCTGCTTGTCTCCAGAGACCTTAATAGTGTAATAATAATAATGTCTTTATCGTCTCAACCGGTAAAATACATCATTACCGAGTCTTACAGTAATATAATAATACAACAAATATAATATAATATCATAATACAAGTTATAATAAGTGTAATAATTGTCTAATTAAAGGGCCAAGTTATATCTGAAGATTAATCTATTTAAACACGAGTTCTTGAAGCGAGAGGCGTTTATTTTAGGCCTAAGGAAAGATGTTTTCTGAGGTTCCTGGAAGGTTTAATTTTAGGCATAAGCTGAGTCAGATGGTGATTAGGATTATTGCGGACTTTACGGAAAATCTGTCTGTCACACCTCTGAAGTAATTCTCTGATTCGTAAGTGACTAGTAGTGTATTTTCACTTAAAACATCTGTCTAGAAAACACTGGATGAGAGATAGTCAGGCTAAGAAGAGCCGTATACAGGTAGGCCAGAGGTTATCTTAGGTACTATTATAGAATTAAAAAAGTGGTCGATTTCTGACTCGTTCAATCCTTCTTTTCTTAGGGATCTTAGGATAAAGAGACATTTTTTCGCCTCCGTAAGTTTCTTTCTTACATGAGTAGAGAATTTACCGTCCTGGTGTTTGATTTTGTTTCCAGCTGGAATCGTAATCCAATGCGTGTTCTTGGTGGAGACGCGGCCTGGCGTTACATCGCTACCAACTCAGGAGCCATGAGACAATATCCAGGACGACAAACCTACAACAACCGGTAAACACTTAGAACTAGAGAAACAGCCAATCAGAGCGCGCCACTATTGTCTAAAAAAGATGTCGATTAAAATCGATTACGCATTTATATAATAGTCAATAGGACGTTTTCATCATGGCGTCATTTTACTACAACTACCAGAATCCTTTTTAAATTCTCTCTCTCATCCAGATCTTTAAACTCCTTTGGGAATTCCAAGACAATGGTCCAATTTCGAGGAACAAAAGAATCCGCGCAAAGTGTTCTGGTAGTTGTGGTATGTGACGCCATCGTGCACTTGTCCCATAATCCTCTATCTGACTTATCAAACTTCTAGATGTAGAGAGTCATGTTTTCAGTTATTTTGACCACACGACTTATAAAATTTATATAAACGAAACCGCATCGATATCACATTTATAAACAATCACAGGAGCCCATTACCAGGAGCGTCCATATATACTACACCGTGAGTCAGCGTATAACCGGTTTGAGCTATTTTTAGAACATGTTTCCCGGGTAACTGCATTCTGACTCTGCTGCGATCGTGCATATGCTTGCCGTAATTATCGAGATTAAGAATGATCCAGTGTTCTTTGAGGTGATTTTACTAACGCTGCATTGTCCTGACTATGGTTGGATTGAATTCCCAACGTGTGGGCACGTGAATTCCCGGTCATACGCTGACTCACAGACGTAGTATGGGAGATGGACGCTCCTGGTAATAAGCTCCTGACAATCATTAAACATTCATTTCCTTCGTTTTGCTTCAGGAATTATTAATGAGATTAACACATAATGATCAAAACTCATTAATAATTCATGAAGCAAAACAAAAGAAATGCATGTTTAATGAGTGTTTCTAAATGTGATATAGATATGGTCCTCATTTACATAAACTTTTACTTTTTTCTCCGCCGAAATAGGTCGTATCGCCAAAATAACGGAATTACATGACTCTATACATCGATATTTTTGACGCCGTTCAATTAAACTCGCAGCGGCGTTTTATCAGATCTGAAAAACGTCCGGATACGCCCTCGTGTTTGCAAATCTGATAAAACATCGTTGCTTGTTTTTGAAACATTGTACATATAGCATCAGTTACCTTCTTCCTCTCGTAGCGTTTTTCTTTGTTCTCGTCAAGTTGTGACGTCATCTGTGTAACTAGAAGAGGACAAACACATTGTTCTATTAGGTATATAGCTTTCATTCCAGTGCTGCTGGGTTTTAGTAACTGATTGCACATCTGATAATCTTAGGTATGATCCTACCAGTCGGCCGTGGTACCACGCGGCCAAGTCTTACCCTGGTAAAGTAACCTTCTCAGTTCCTTACATGGACAATGGAGGTGCTGGTGTGGTTGTAACAACAAGTCAGACTATAAGTAGTGACTCTATGGTAAGTGAGTACAAAGCATTTGAACTGGCAGTAGTGATTCCGTCGATCTATATATAGACCTTGATCACACAGAATCTATAAACCTTGATCACACAGCGTATATAGACCTTGATCACACAGCATCTATAGACCTTGATCACATCATCTATAGACCTTGATCACACAGCATCTATAGACCTTGATCACACAGCATCTATAGACCTTGATCACACAGCATCTATAAACCTTGATCACACAGCATCAGTCTATAGACCTTGATCACACAACATCTATAGACCTTGATCACACAGCATCTATAGACCTTGATCACACAGCATCTATAGACCTTGATCACACAGCATCTATAGACCTTGATCACACAGCATCTATAGACCTTGATCACACAGCATCTATAAACCTTGATCACACAGCATCTATAGACCTTGAACACACAGCATCTATAGACCTTGATCACACATCATCTATAGACCTTGATTACACAGCATCTATAGACCTTGATCACACAGCATCTATAGACCTTGATCACACAGCATCTATAGACCTTGATCACACAGCATCTATAGACCATGATCACACAGCATCTATAGACCTTGATCATACAGCGTCTATAGACCTTGATCACACAGCATCTATAGCTGACCTTGATCACACAGCATCTATAAACCTTGATCACACAGCATCTATAGACCTTGATCACACAACATCTATAGACCTTGATCACACAGCATCTATAGACCTTGATCACACGGCATCTATAGACCTTGATCACACAGTATCTATAGACCTTGATCATACAGCGTCTATAGACCTTGATCACACAGCATCTATAGCTGACCTTGATCACACAGCATCTATAAACCTTGATCACACAGCATCTATAGACCTTGATCACACAGCATCTATAGCTGACCTTGATCACACAGCATCTATAGACCTTGATCATACAGCATCTATAGACCTTGATCACAGAGCATCTATAAACCTTGATCACACAGCATCTATAGACCTTAATCACACAACATCTATAGACCTTGATCACACGGCATCTATAGACCTTGATCACACAGCATCTATAGACCTTGATCATACAGCGTCTATAGACCTTGATCACACAGCATCTATAGACCATGATCACACAACATCTATAGACCTTGATCACACGGCATCTATAGACCTTGATCACACAGCATCTATAGACCTTGATCACACGGCATCTATAGACCTTGATCACACAGCATCTATAGACCTTGATCATACAGCGTCTATAGACCTTGATCACACAGCAGCTATAGCTGACCTTGATCACACAGCATCTATAAACCTTGATCACACAGCATCTATAGACCTTGATCACACAGCATCTATAGCTGACCTTGATCACACAGCATCTATAGACCTTGATCATACAGCATCTATAGACCTTGATCACAGAGCATCTATAAACCTTGATCACACAGCATCTATAGACCTTGATCATACAGCGTCTATAGACCTTGATCACACAGCATCTATAGACCATGATCACACAACATCTATAGACCTTGATCACACGGCATCTATAGACCTTGATCACACAGCATCTATAGACCTTGATCACACGGCATCTATAGACCTTGATCACACAGCATCTATAGACCTTGATCATACAGCGTCTATAGACCTTGATCACACAGCAGCTATAGCTGACCTTGATCACACAGCATCTATAAACCTTGATCACACAGCATCTATAGACCTTGATCACACAGCATCTATAGCTGACCTTGATCACACAGCATCTATAGACCTTGATCATACAGCATCTATAGACCTTGATCACAGAGCATCTATAAACCTTGATCACACAGCATCTATAGACCTTAATCACACAACATCTATAGACCTTGATCACACGGCATCTATAGACCTTGATCACACAGCATCTATAGACCTTGATCATACAGCGTCTATAGACCTTGATCACACAGCATCTATAGCTGACCTTGATCACACAGCATCTATAAACCTTGATCACACATCATCTATAGACCTTAATCACACAACATCTATAGACCTTGATCACACGGCATCTATAGACCTTGATCACGCAGCATCTATAGACCTTGATCACGCAGCATCTATAGACCTTGATCACACAGCATCTATAGACCATGATCACACAGCATCTATAGACCTTGATCACACATCATCTATAGACCTTGATCACGCAGCATCTATAAACCTTGATCACACAGCATCTATAGACCTTGATCATACAGCGTCTATAGACCTTGATCACACAGCATCTATAGCTGACCTTGATCACACAGCATCTATAAACCTTGATCACACAGCATCTATAGACCTTGATCTGACAGCGTCTATAGACCTTGATCACACAGCATCTATAGACCTTGATCACACAGCGGCTATTAGTAATGACTCTATGGTAAGTGAGTACAAGGCATTTGAACTGATTCCTTCCTTTTTTCTTGCACTTCTAAACTCGATTCAGAGACGAGGCTGGAAGTGCAAAAGCTATTGTTTGTAGCCAAAATGGCCGTTGCGTGAAAAAGGTGATATAATCAACTGAGAGTCTATTAAGGACGGTGCTTACTAATTACAAACCAATTTGTTTTCTAAAAAATTATATGGATTGTTTGAATCCCCTAAGGAGCTTTTGAAATCAGAAAATGTTTTATGGGGTACCCATACGTTTAAGAGAGATAATTAAGGATGAAAATCGAAAAAAGTGCTGACTCAGCGCTTTTCTTTGTCTGAGAAACAATTTTTTTATTCGATTAATATTTTGGGTTATCTGGCAAAATATTAAGGCAAAAACGTTAGACATAGCGTTCTTCACAAAGGATGCCGATCAAACCATTTATCTTACAATGATTTTCATTTTTTGTTAAGCCTCATTAATGACCATGAACAGACATATTTTTTTTTGCTGGTTTCAATTTTATAAAGACAAAAAATATATGTAAACGTTGTTTAGCTTTTATATTATAGATTACAAAAAGAAAAAATGGGGGTATCCACGCGTTTTAAAAAGTTATGTGGATGGTAGGTCTCTTTATCGCCATTTTTTATTATTATTGACATTTTTTACCAAGCCCTCCCTAGTAAGTCTGAAAATTGGTTTCTTTTATTGCATTCTGGGAGATTTTCAAGATGGCGGCGGGGAAAAGAGTCAGTCCCGTCTTTCGAAATTCTTGGCATTGAAAATCTAACCTATTGCTGCTTTCTTTGTGCTCAAACCCCATACAGTCCTTCCTCCTTCATTCTTCTTTGGATTTCCAAGAGGTTTACCCGTTTTCACAAAGCTTATTTGACCGTATTTACACATTGTTTATACTTCCGAGTCTATGTTTGGAGACGGCTGACGAAACTCGAAAGCATCGACAGGCCTAAAGAACAAGGCGCTGGGCGAAAAGACAGCAGCGATTCATGGCAGTCCAAACAACCTTCATTCAATTGGTCGGGTAAATCTCCTAAATCTACCCTTCTTCGACCATCTCCCCACGCTCTTTTAATACCATTTCAGCTGAAAATTGTCTTTCGTGGCCGTGTAGTGAAATTTAAAGATTTTCCAAATCGTTCATTTCTCAAGCATATCTTTCGACCGTATTTTAAAATCCTTCATCTTTCTGTCTGTCAAATTACACAATTAACACCGCTTTTTCAAAATAGTTCTGCAAATGGCCTGTCTCGCCGGATGACTCGCGGGACGCAAGATGCGCATAACGGCGTGCGCGCTGACATTATTAGTAGGCACCGTCCTTAAGGTATGCTAACCGCCGTGGGGAGTGAGTAGCAGCTAACGTTTCGAGCGTTATCCCTTCGTGAGAGCGAAATGATGAAAAGAGTATGCCAGTAAGTCCGTCTGCTGCAATACTACTAAATAGTTCAGGACAACAGATCAAAGACAGCCAAGTAAACAGTGGAGGATAGTGGTCACGGTATTTTATTACTGTTACGAATTCTTTAATGCTTATTTCGAAATTGAAGTTCTCGCGATAATGAATCTTAGGTAGCAGAGAGGCCGAGTGACAACATCTAACTTCTCTTTAAGATATCAGAACAAAGTGAAGAAGGCAGGTCGTGAGAATATTGTAGTTGATCAGGTGGGGAAAATGTTCTGACTCTACAAAGAAATGTATGAACATCAGTAAAAATAATTTGGATGTTACTTTTAGGGCTGACAGAGTTAAAGGAAATCTCGGCTGAAAAACAATGTTTGCTGTAAAATGATTGTTATGCATGCCTAAGTCTGTTTCTGTGTTTGTCTCCAGTAAATAGTACACTAGATGTCATTTATGCACCGATTCCTGTCGATAAAACTCATTTGAATTTCCTGCGCGGCGCCATCTTGGATTTTATGACGTCAAGGTGTTGCTCCTATTGTCAGAAAACATAGCTCTTTTGTTGTGTGAGGCAACACTGTGACGTCATGAGATCCAAGATGGCGGCACGCAGGAAATTCAAATGAGTTTTATCGACAGGAAAATCGATGCATAAATTATATCTAGTGTACAATTTACTGGAAACAAACACAACAGCAGACTTAGACATCGATAACAAACACATGAAAACAAACATTGTTTTTCAGCCGAGATTTCCTATAAGGGCTTTTTCCATTTTCTACTGACCATTAATGTTAAGCGGTATTTGTTCAGGTTCGTGCAGTGATGGGCATCGACTGGAAAATGAAGAAAATTGACGAAATTGTAACCGGAAGTGGAGAAATCTGTCAACATTCTTCAGGTAATAAATACGATTAATAAATTCAAATTTTAGTATGAGTTGCACAAAAGTAAGTCAGTGAATTCCAAATTGTAATGGTAAAACGGCTCCATAGCGATACGCCGAATTTATCCCTTACATCGCCTCGCTTTTTACTTTCATTTTAAAGCTATTTGGTTGGCTTTCAGGGTAGAATTCATCGTGTATTTCTATTTTTTTATAGATACACTCCTAAGGAAAACCCTGACTGTTGGAACAAAATATCGTTAAATTGTTGGAAATATGGCCTAATTTGAAAATTTGTTGAGAAAACAATGGAAAATATATTTTAATTTTTGAAAAACTGATTGGACACGAGTATGAGCCAGTTTCGGCTTTGTATTTTGCGGACGCCGTGATCTTTAAAACTGATGTGTGAGTGATGTGATGTGATCCGATTTCTACGTGAATTTCAATAACATAAGTGTTTTCTGGATCTAAAGGACAAGTTCTAAATCAACTAATCAATTTCAGGAGAATTTTGTGACATGACATCGCTTTATTGTGTGGTCTACCAGGCGTTAGGATAGAAGCAACGGCATGATCTTAGCTGTGAAGGCCATTTGTGGCATAAAACACGATCTTCATACGCTCGAACCTCGTAAATTCTCTAGCTGGGAACTGAGCATCATGTAACATTCATTAGCAGATATTTAGTACGGCTTTCAAGCCAATCGCAGCCCGTATTCTCTGTGGATCGTATATGATTATAACCTTGTCAATTAAACAATCACCAATTCGGGTTCATATACCGCCGACTGGACTCGGATCCAGTGGTACACCGCTAGCCCAAGTAATAACAATATGAATAATAATGAATAACAAACGATCTCTTCTTTACGTTTAGTGTCATGTATGTTGATCGATCCCAATGGTTATGTGGTCTACTCCAAGCAGTTTATCTCTCGACCAAGGTACGTAACTACTAACCAAATCTACCGAACAGTTAATAGACCAGTTTCGTATTCGAAAATTACCGCTGAATGCAATGACTACAGACGCATGTACTCAGGGTTAGCCTCATTCTGAAGTTAAACATTCTTAAATACCAGCGAGAAGGTGCAAAATGCGAAACTACAACAATACGCAGAGTTGTGAATAGCCCACCTTCTCGCTGGTATTTAAGAATGTTTAACTTCAGAATGAGGCTAACCCTGAGTACATGCGTCTGTAGTCATTGCATTCAGCGGTAATCTTCGAATAGGAAACTGGAGTATAGATGGTTTGCACTCAATCCCCAGAGATTCAAATGACAAAGGGCATGGCGGCCATGTTGGTGTACAGAACAAAAGAAGCTAACGAGGAATCTATTGTTACCTTGTACACCAACATGGCGGCTATGACGTCACGTGCAAAGGGTCTATTGCGCACGTAAATGACTAAAACGTCACGCAAGCGAGGCTCCAATCATTATTATAGGTATCTCGTGGCACTCTTGTAAAAATAATAAACTTCAGAACGAGTGTTAAAAGGGGTATGTTATTTCTTCAGCGTTCACTTGCAATTGAAGGTTTAAAAATTACAAGTAGACATGGAGAACTAACCATAGGCAGTCCGACGTCGAGATTGTTTCGCAATGGAGCAGTTTCTCGTTAGTTATTATTTCTCTCCCCCCTGAATGTTGGTCCAGCATTGAACCCAAGACCCTCTCCCTCGGGCCAGGCAGGCGCTCTTCCGCTGAGCTAACCGAAAGGCGACTCGGGTCGCTAAGCTCAAAATGACTTTTTTTCAAATTTAAGTGCTTCATCGCTTTTTATGCCACGATACTTGAATTGGTGTTTTTACAACAACTGCTCATTTTCTCGCTCTCTGATTAGCTAATTTTTATCGTCTATAAGAAGACAGACAATAATGCTGATGCGAGGCGCGCGCACGACCGCCGAAGTCGCCTACATTTTCCATTGTCTGTTGTTGAATTGTAGAAAACAATCTCAAGTTATGTTTTATGTCTGACCTAATATCAGAAGACTCCTCGTGGAGCCACTGCCATATTGACCATGTTACCACGAAAATAATCGTCAACTGATATTAGAACAGACACATAAAACACTAACTTCAATTTGTTAAAATGGTGGACATATTCATATTCAAAGCGGCTTAAAGTGTATATAAGCCACACGAGGTCATTATTGATTTGAAATCTCTGAATAGGACTTTTACAGGAAATAGTCACGTGCTGATATATCACTTCAATAACGAATGATTGCGCTCGTGTTTCCATGGGAAAACACTGGTTTAGGAAGGTCGACAATCGACTAGAGGTACGGTGGTAAATAGCATTTACAAACATGTTTTGCTTGGCATGCGCCAAGTTTATAAGAAAAATCACTCCTGGAAACCCCCTGTATTCTCTTATACATTCTCGGATCACCGGACAGTCTTCTCACTATAATATGAGACCAAAAGCGCATACCACTATGGCGACAAAAACCGACCGCTTTGGCGGTTTTGTCAGCACAAAATATGCGTCCAGAGCGCTCATTAACTAGTTCTCGGTTATATCTCATAATATAGATATGTATATCTATTAGTATTATTTATTATATAGTAACTTACTAGGAAGTTGTCTGTTCGTTAGTATATATGTATAGTTGACCTACACTGTAATTCAGCCACTGGCTGCGAGAGTGATTAATAAACGAATTATTATTATTATTATTATTATTATTATTATAACACTACCGATCTCGTACAAGTGCCTTTAAATAGATAAAGTCAGATTTTTTTCCATCCAGCACAACCACGCGATTGCATTCCTGCAAAAGGTCCATTGAGTACATCCGCTGGCCGAAAAAACGAAGGCTCTGGAATTCAAATACGAGTTTCCGAGGTCTTAAACGTTTTTATTAAATAAATTTTATAACTTAGTAAACTCACAGTGAATTACAAATTAAGAAACCTTCAACCCGTGAAAGTCTTAGGCTTAGCTTTTATGTAGTTTTCTTGTTTTTTCGCGAAACATTTCACGTAATACGCATACGTACTTAAAATTAGAAACAGGGGTGATTGCCTCTGTTTTCTTTTAGTTTCGGCGGGAAACTGGGACGTACGCGCGCGCGACGGGCTCATCACAAGCGCATGCGCATGACGTTTTGCCCTGGTGTACCCGTAATCACGCCTTAAAGTTCGCACATCCACCACGCCATTTCAAGATGGTCAGAAATTACCGGGAATTTGATTATATTTTGCTTTTGTTTTAAGCTAAAATATCCGCATCTTGGGAGTTTCCTCAAAATTCGAACAGCTAAGATTTTGGTTCAAAAGAAAAGCAAAATATCGGCGTATTCCCGATAGTTCATGACGTGTAAGCTGTACTCGGTAATCAATAGGCGAATCCTTGTTTACGTTTTTACCTCATTAGCATACATCAAACTTCAAGCGACATAGATACAAACAAACAGAGTGCACAAATCGAAAGAGCTTGTCACACTTGATAATCACCGAAAATTTGAGTGTGATATGATAAATATATTTTGAGGAATGAGCGTTTAAAAATCTCTAAATTTACAAAGAATGTATGGCTGTCAGTATTACTGATTTTAATACTATTCATAGATACATGTGTGCTTTTTGTTGTGTTATTATTCAAAAATTTTGCTTCACTTCACGTTCTGTGGAAATCTCTGTGTGATTGTACTACATTGTTGCAAAAGTTTGGAAAGACCGCCGACTCTTAGTCAATCCAACGCTAGAGTTCTGATGGGATTTTGCTCCCGATCACATGTGAGGTATTACATGATTCTGCACTGGTATTTAGCGTAAATATAGCTGACCGCAGCCAATGAAATTCGCGTAATCGTACAGTTGCTAGTTTTATACCCCGTTCACGCCAAAGCTTAAACGTGTTTAAAAGCTGTTTAATTAAACAAGTTTAAGATAATTCCCATTCACACCACGCGCGCTGCACTAAACTAGTTTCAAACTGACCTTTCTTAACTAAACAACCTGTCCAAGTGAGTTTTAACCCTGTGTAACTAAACACATTCAAGATAGGAGATAGATAAACTCAGTTTAATTAATAATTCAGTTAATTACACAGGTTTAGTTGATGTGAATGAGGTGTCATATTGCTAAACAAGCTAAGTGAATGTCGTCTCTCGTCTAGTATCTCTAAGGAGCGGGTCCACTTGGCCTACAAACATCCCGAGTTATTACTGGACTTAATGAAGAAGGGCGTTATCTCCACGAGCTTGATGTGCAACGACTTAGAGGTAACGTTCGTGCTAGTGTAATTGCTCGATTTAGCTTGTACATTTGTTGTCCCAGTTCAGGTCACCTGACTTTTCTGTATCACAAGAGGTGATGCATAAATTTGTAGATCTTGAAAACAAAGCACTGAGTCCTCTGGAGAGCTGTCACTTGATCTGAATTGGGACAACACATTTACAAGCTAAATCGGTCTATTGGATGATCCGTAGTTATTTAGCGTACGTGATGTGAAAATGAATTGAGTTCGAATTCACTTCGTTTGCTCATTCCAAGATCCACTAATTTAACGACGCCGTTCTTAAAATTACGATTCCGGAGCCTCTACAGAAGGGGAAAGGGGAAAGGGGAAAGGGGAAAGGGGAAAGGGGAAAGGGGAAAGGGGAAAGGGGAAAGGGGAAAGGGGAAAGGGGAAAGGGGAAAGGGGAAAGGGGAAAGGGGAAAGGGGAAAGGGGAAAGGGGAAAGGGGAAAGGGGAAAGGGGAAAGGGGAAAGGGGAAAGGGGAAAGGGGAAAGGGGAAAGGGGAAAGGGGAAAGGGGAAAGGGGAAAGGGGAAAGGGGAAAGGGGAAAGGGGAAAGGGGAAAGGGGAAAGGGGAAAGGGGAAAGGGGAAAGGGGGGGTTAGTATTCTCAGAAGGTACTTAAAGGGAGTATGTCAGTTATTTTCAGTATCATTTTGAAAAGCTCAAAATCACATTCCAACTAAAAGAAACCAAAAAATAATGGTAATGTTTATTAAAAACTTCTTCATAAGTGAAATGAAACTACAGAAAAGCTAATCGAGCAACGGGATGGCACAGATAGAAATGGATTACGAGTATGGAAAACTTGAAGATATTGGGCTGTCGTTTTTAACTCATGGCTGTTGCGTTGAGTTAAAATAGGAATAATAGAGAAAATTTGAGAATAATTATTATTTATTTGGAGCATAATAGGGAATAAAAGAATATAATAATAGGCAATGTTCTGAGAATGAATTCGCCAGTGCTACTTCGCCGTGTAAATGATATTTCCCGCCGGATACTTACTTGCAGAAAATATCATCATAAGTTGTTTCAGTTGTTTGCCCCACCTTTTATTACAATTAATCAGGCGGCGAATTGTAGGGCTGTTGACGAGCTTCGCAATAATGCATGCAGATGATGAAACCGGATATGATTGCAATTGGGTCAAACAACAAGCAGGGTAGTTTCCGGCTTGCAAGGTATAAACATGGATTACGGGGAACTATCTACAACGTATGGGCAACTAAACCAGCATGGAGAACTCTTGTAAATAATACAACGATTTTATTTGATCTGTCGACAACGTGTAATGTACTGTACTTTGGTGACTTCAACTGGAGAGAATAATCTGATTCACAAGGTTCCTTTGCTAGTTTGTCTTCTCGAGAAAGGTGAACAAAAACGTGCGAAACTGAGGCTGAAGAATTCTAAATCCGAGCTCTCTAAAACAATCTCCTAACGCTCAAATATAATTTGTCTTGAAATCACACTTTTCTTCATCACATGATATTCAGTCAGCGTTTGGCACACGGGAGAACAGTTATTAAAGAACGACTATCCCAGGTTTTACAAAAATACATGAACTTCATCACTACGAAAAGGCCTCAGAGCAGAAAGTTCCGGTTCCGCGGTTAAAAATAATATAATCGATAGTGGCCTAAACACGATTTCTCTGTCTTGCAATAGCTAGGCTTGCAATATTTTGTGGCAGGAATGTTTTTCGAGTACAAAACAGACAGAACATAATCTCTACTGCTGGGTCAACGTGCTTGTTTTATTAAATACCCCAAGAACGGAACTCCAGGGAGTGGAGGAGTCCAACCTCCGTTGTGGCTATGAATGTCTTCTGGAACCACATACAGTATATTGCAATGCACTCCTAAAATAGGCCTTTTGCAGGAAATAGTCACGTGCTGATATAATACAGTCACGTGCTGATAGAATACAGTCACGTGCTGATAGAATACAGTCACGTGCTGATAGAATACAGTCACGTGCTGATAGAATACAGTCACGTGCTGATAGAATACAGTCACGTGCTGATAGAATACAGTCACGTGCTGATAGAATACTTCGTTAACGAATGGATTGAGCTTGTGATCCCCATGGGAAAGGTGTTGCCATGGATGCTGGAGGGGAAGCTATCTTTAAAAACGTAGTTTTAGAAAGATCGACAATCCATTGGAGATGGAAAATAGCATTTAACAAACACGTTTTGCTAATAACACTACCGATCTCGTACAAGTGCCATTAAATATATGAATTAAGATTATTTTGCCCTCTACTAAAACCACGTGATTGCATTCCTGCAATAGGCCCATTAACATTGTAGCCACGAGTTGGGAGGCTATGTTTAATTGATCGCTATTAGAGTTTTCCGGTTTAATAGCGGCCTCTTCATCAATTTGGCAATTACCTTAATAATAATAATAATAATAATACGTATTAGGAGCATCATACATAAGTCTCGATGCTCTTACAATAGTAGAATAACTATTTCTACAAAAGACTAATTAATCTAATTACAATATATATAAAAAACTAACTACTACTGAAAATAAAGGTCTTAAGTAATAATTTAAAACGTATTAGGAGCATATATATAAATCTCGATGCCCTTACAATAGTAAAATAACTATTTCTACAAAAGACTAATTAATCTAATTAAATATATATATAAATGATAAAAAACTAACTACTACTGAAAAGAAAGGTCTTAAGTGATGATTTAAAATGGCTTAAAGAGTCTGTGCATCTTAGATGTACTGGTAGCGAATTCCATAATCTTGCCGCAGCAACTGATGTTTATTTAGTTATCACAGATATCAATTCTACATCAAGTGAATATATGAATTGTAGAATATTTCTTGATTTGAGTGTTGCGACTAAAGTTAGAAAGGTATGTATCTCCAAAATGCGAATGAATGCGACGCCAACCATGAATCATTTATTATACAAAATCAGGCTGGTAGAGAGATATGGCCTTTTATAAACATATATTATATCGTTTAGTTTGTATCAGTGAATTTAACAACCACTTTATCAAAATTAAATAATAGCTTCATTCATAAGGAGAAAGAAATTCCTGGGTTGACGTCAAATTCATTAACATTTTAGAGATCTCACAGTCGCAATAGTCCAGTTTCGTATTCGAAAAATTACCGCTGAATGCAATGAGTATAGACGCATGTACGCAGGGTTAGCCTCATTCTGAAGTTAAACATTCTTAAATACCAGCGAGAAGGTGCAAAGCGCGAAATTATAACAATACACAGTGTTGTGAATAGCCCACCTTCTCGCTGGTATTTAAGAATGTTTAACTTCAGAATGAGGCTAAGCCTGCGTACATGCGTCTGTATTCATTGCATTCAGCGGTAATTTTCGAATACAAAACTGGAGTATTCTCAAATCAAGAAATATTCTACCATTAAACTATTTACTTGATGTAGAATAGAGTTGTGACAACCAAATAAACGTTAGATGCACTTTAACAGTAAATAATAGACCTTAGTATATGCGAACTCGATAACCTTGGTAGATCGAGCAATCTGATTGGTTCGCATTCATCGAAGTGGAGGTGAATAGTGGTGGATGTTTACCTCGCCCTTTTTAGTATATACCACACAGGTGAATAGCCAACGCCAAATAGTTATTTTATTTTCTGTGAAATGGACAAAAACTCGCGCGAGGTGATCGATGCTTCGCTCGGAGGTGAATATCACAGGATATCCCATGTTTGAGTAGCCAATCAGAGGGCGCGAGAAGCACCATCCACTGGTGTGGTTTATACTAATGAGCAATATTCACCTCTGAAACATGGATGTCGGCCATTTTGTTTCAGCGAAACTCGTGGCTTGCGAGAGCTTCAGACGGGAAAGTTTTAAAAATCCAGGACAATGCTATTTCATAATAAATGGCAACTTGGTCTCAAAGGTTTTCGAAAATAAAGGAACTGCTTGAAAGCATTTTGAACAATGTTTTAGGTTTTAATTCAGCACGGAGATTGTCCATATCAAACTTCCGTTTAACAAAAGGTCACTAGACGTGAGTCACGCTCACGCCCCCTCCGGGAGTTCACTCAACTGTTCGCCAAAATTACGCAATTTTCTTGCAATTTGTTAATTTTATGCCTCGTAAAATAAAAAAATAAAAAACCTATGAACGAAATACAAAACAATAATGTCTTTTCTCTGTAGTTTTAATAGTTTAAACCCCATAGTCGCTTATTTTCCGCGGTCAATTTGCAATTGTTTTCGACCGGTTGAGTCAAAATATACAAGGCGTTCCTCTATTTCTGGGCATATGCCAGGGAAGTCTGGGCTATAAAAGGCTGGGAAAAGAACCAGTCAAAAACCTACAACCGAATTCAATTAGTCTATTGAATTTCCCACGTTTTGATGTATAGTTTGCCCACATTCGTAACGAATAAGCGCGGTCAAAATGACAACGAAAATCTTGCATCTGCTTGCAATACTTGTTCTTCCTGCCGTCGAAGCGCTCGGGGAGCAACATACTGGAAATAATGGCTCACAACGCGCTGAATGTCCATCTTTTATCCACGAAATT
The DNA here is from genome assembly GCA_030867875.1 of Actinernus sp. WN-2022. NCBI lineage: Eukaryota > Metazoa > Cnidaria > Anthozoa > Actiniaria > Actinernidae > Actinernus > Actinernus sp. WN-2022. The sequence goes on along the minus strand of JAOWCC010000655.1, from coordinate 7,661,575 downwards.
AACAAGTAAGTACAGTTTTACTATAAATATTGGAGTGATTCAGCACAAGTTTATTTTACACTGTGGCTAGATACCCGACAGCCGGGAACGGTTTTCAAAATACTTGATACCGGCCCGGCAGTCTAATTCAAACTATTCTATCTTTGTTTAGAAGTAAACAGTCCCAAAGATGGATGTCTGAGATTTCGATTAGAGTAATTCCCTTGTCCTCGGCTGTAGCACGGACACATTTCGTAACACTAATAATATTAAGCAAACATTGATAAGCAAACACTGGTGTTATGAGTCGAACTTAGGACTTATATTTAGGTTATTTTTTTAACTGCTGATAGACGGTCCTCCATCGAACATATCCTGTTCAACACAAACCTCTATCCGCAACAGCTGGATCGTCCCGCTTTCGATCGTCTCAGAATATAATTTTCTCTTAACTTCTCGATATAATCCCGCAAAATAAGACTGACCGTTTTGTCAGGGAAACTCTTAAAGTGCCACTACGACGAAATTTGACCATTTCTTTTGCCACTTTTTTGTATTCCATAAGAACAAACAGTGGCAGAAATATCCAAATCAGTGAAAAAAGTTTGCAAAGGGGCCAATTAGACCACACATTTTAAAGAGAGTTTACCGTCAAAATCACGTCCGCCATTACGCGAATCCGTTCCCGTGGGCGAGGAATGCCTAGTCATTTTTTTAGCGTATGTGACGTCATACACTTAACGCATCGTTCTCAAGTTGCTTCGAACCCATACATTTCTTCTTATATTGTCTACAAACTCACACTGCGAATTTTGCTGTGGTTTAGTAAATAACGACCTAAAATCTGCATCAGATTCTTCAGAACATAGTAATGTGTCTTTCTGTTTAAATTTATTGCCGGATGTTGATGATTTAGGAGGAAATAGAGCCGCTGGCGACCGAGTTGAAAGCTGGACGAATGAATAGTCGCTAAAATCGCTTGGGAAGTGGCCTGCTAGTAAGTAGTGCTAGCTAGCAGAGGTTTCTTATTTTGGGGGGGTAATTTTTTCCCAGGGTATTTTCCCTGGTTCGGCTTTCAGGTTGTACTGTTACTGGATCCGGGCTACAGGGAGAATTCAGCGGAGAAATCACTAAGGTAATGATCAGCAGTTTATAAGTCCTAAGTTTGTTCATTGTTTATAGTGAAACCGGCGGATTGCTAGTTCGTAAATAAGAGAGATCGAGAATTATCTGTGTCCCGGCAATAGATTTTCCGGCGAATCTACATTCTAAAATACAATGTAATTGCTATAAAATTAAATCGCTCTCTTGTCTAACATCGGAAATCGTGAATGATAAGAATTTACTAGAGACTAAAAAAAATTATTGAAACTGACTGATCTGCAGCTTTTACAGTGGCTATCACAGAACCAAACTTCGCGCCCCCCGTTTCTGTTTGACACACAAACAACTGAAACAAGGTACTTCATGAAATAATATTGGTGGTTTCTTCTGTGGTTTATTGTCTTGAAAATAAAATTAGCAGTAAATTAAAAGGCATACTACATCGATAGGTTTATCTGTTTATAGGAAACAGCAATATGAGTTATGTATGATAAACTATGTTCTCGGCAAACGTAGCCGCTTATTTTTCGGTCAATCTATACTAATACGGTCTTACCGGCTATTCCATGTGATACAAACAATTATGGAGAAGCTTCTGTCCTCAAAACGTACACAAACCATCCTTGCATGAGGCTTGAAGAGAATTACAAACCGTATTCTTGGTACTCAACTAGAAGGCTTGAATGTAGCGAAATGCCAGCTTTGTGGTTCGTTAAATTGCTACAGTCCTGTACAATGCACAAACTTGAACGATTATTTCTATTCAAAACGTTTTGTTTGCTTTTCAAAGCGGGAAAATGGTACACTTTCTTACTACATATGTTAGTTCGCGTGAAGATTTGTATGGGAAAAGTAGCCACACGTGTTCGTTGTGGGAAGTTTTGACTGTGACATTTCCCAGTCACTGGTTGAAAGAATCAGTCTCGCCGGCTGGCTAAAACTTTTCAGAGCGTTTTCTTGACTTTCTATTTTCGTTTTAAACATAGTTTGAAAAAAGCTCCAACTCGACGCGAATTTGTGCGAATTACTTCAAATTTTCACATATTGTTCGCAATTTATATCAGCTAAAAAACTCTGTATCGGCGATTTTTTTTAATTTTTAAAAGAGAGGCGCTGAGAGCGATTCCCGCATCTACTTGGATTGCGCGTTAGCAGTTTCACGAAGACTGACCAAAATATCTTCAGAACGGCTTCGAATTTCCACAATCGCCGATAGAGTTTCGTAAACAAGGTCTGTGGGAGTCCAGAAAAGCAAACAGATCTTAAATTCATTAAATTGCCGTGGAGTTGGAGCTCTTGGAAACCAACTCGCTTGTTCGGAAAAGAAGTTTATTTAAAAATCGCACTTTTATCAAAATTACAAACCTTAGGTATATCGTTGTAGCCAATTTTATAAGCTTTAAATGAGGTATAATTTATCTAAATACGACGAATATTCGAGACGCTACTTAATTTTATCCGGAACAGTACCCTGAAGGTATACGATAACCTTAAGTGTATGATGTCACGTACGCTAAAAAATGACCAGGCCTTCCTCGCCCACAGGAACGGGTTCGCGTAATGGCGGTGTAAAATTCAAGATTCGGAGTTCAAAAAATAAGACTTCCCGTCGTCGTATCGAAAAACGGTTTGAACTGGTATTAATATAGCCACTCTACTTTACGAATATGAGAACAAATTGATATGTCAAAATTTGATCGTAGGGGCACTTTAACTGTCTGAAGGAACACTAAGGTCTTTCAATGCGAATACTTATAATAAGAGCGGGCTATATATAGTTTCATCACCGAATGGTACCACTTATCAGTATTTTTACTCGCTCCCTCATCGTAAAGTTTATTATCCTTTTTGCCTTTTTCCTCATTATTTGTGACGAATTCGACGAAATTTTATATTGCATAGGGGTTTTGGATTCACGTTTGACCTCTGTGTTGACAGTCGTCTGCTTAATTTCTTTCAACGACTACATTACGCATGCGGAATACGGAAATAATCTGTCCGCACTGGCCTGGACACTAGCAAGAGCAAATGTTCTCGCTTGTATGGGATAAGTTTCATATGATTTATGTTTACAAATAACCTTACTATATTTCAGTTTCACTGCCAGTGTTAACTTATAAATCAATATTTGAATTATAGAAACGAAAAAACCCCGGAATAATTGTCTTTCAAAGTTATACTTATCAGAAAGAAAACTATCGCCTACCTTCGTTTCCGTCTTCGAGCATTCAGCCAGTGGAGCTGTTTGGCATTCACAGTCACAGTAATATCGTAAATCCTGATCGCCGAATTGCTCTTCTGCCACTTACGTCAAGTGTCATTCATACCACTTAATGACTTAGACTGATCATCCACAACAACTTTCCACTGAAGAAAACTGAAATTTCTCGACACAATCCTGTGCGTACATGGCTGATTTCGGGTGCTTCGTTTATTTTCTCTTTCAAATTTCATCAGTTCTCACCTCAAGTTACACAAACTTCGGTTGTTAGGCAGTAACCATCTGATTCCACAGTAACAGTTAAACATTTGATTGATTGTTCCGTCCTCAAATGCCGCATCGCCAGAAATTCGAGACATTGAGGTCTCATAGTATATAGATGGCAGACATATCATATATGGTACGTTGGGACACTATAACGCAGGATACATAAAGTACCAACACGTAATTGGGTAACACCGCTCACCAGAATTTTATCGCAGACTCATCTCTTTTGGTCCGTTTAGGACCTACTTTCCAAAAGGACAAATTAGCTTGTATAACCGCTAGCTGTTTAAACAAACACACTGCAGTTTCTAGAGTACAGAACAAGGTTTCCAAAGCTGCCATGTTTATTGAATTTGGTCACTTGTGGTCAGAGTTATGGCAGTCTCAAGACGAGCAATATTACGGGTTTTAGCGTGCAAATATGGAGTCTGAGGTTTCTTGTCGAAAAGCTGAGTTTTCTAGAAGGAAAAGGAATCATCGAAAATGGACTTTGGGACATCAGAAGGGAAGAATACGGTAGGTCTTGTTTATGTGTTCAACTCTTCGTGCGCACATTTTTTGCTAAGGTTGTAGATTTGCAGCAGATACATTTTATAAACTGTTATCTGCATGTTTTTACTGGAAATTGTTTAATGTCCACTGTAAATAAATGTGACTTTTTATGCTTCCTCTAAAATCAAAGAAAGGAATCATCAAAGTGTACTACTTGGCTTTGAATTGCTTTGAATTGAATTGATAATATCTGTAGAAATAATGCCTCGATCGCACATTTTTAAGATTGTACCGTATTTCATGAGAAATAAGGAAAATGTTTAGGATCCCATACATTTCTCTGTAAATTTTCACGACCCATTTCACACAGTGAACAGGGGTCAATATGTGTTGCGCAATAACCATGTCTCGAATTTCTGGCGATGGGTAAACAACTTTGACAAGGGGCACTTTTAGAACTGTAAGCACTTCAAACTCGAGTGTGCTTTGCCTTGCCTTTTCCTTGAATGAGTCGTGTTTGTCGTAACAGGCGTGTGCGTGATCTTTGTCACGTTTCGGAATAAAGCGGAAATATTTTTCAACAATCTTTTAATAGTATTTTTTGATGGCTACTTTGGGGTTACCTCGTTGATATATACTAACACAATTATTCTCTTCAATCTCGGTGAATAATGGCTTTTACAATATTTACCTCGCAGCTTCGCAGCTCGGTAAATATTCTGCCACTATTCATCTCGATTTCAGAGAATAATTGTTAAATGGCCATGAAAGAGCGATGATCGATTGAGTATTGAAAGTAATTGCTATGGTTTTGTGTTTTCTTAGCTTTTCTTTTGGCTGTGAAAAATGTCACACAATCAATTTTCGTTTTAGCGAGAGTTATCCACGATTACGTTTCCTTTTCCTTTTGGTTGATCCTAGTAAAACCAATATTGAATTACTCCAGTTTTGCGCATCGCGTTTGTACTTGCTCCTGTGATAGGCTTTGTAATTGACCTATATCATTATGACGTCACGGCTTGTTTATGAGGGGGACAGAATCGGCATGAACAATAGAATTTTGAACTAAATCTGCTCTGCTGAGGAACATTTCACTTCGAATTGTCTGGTTTCCAGATATCAGCTGTATCAATGTTTATCCCACAATATTTACCGTATTTGGTGGCTGTTACCGCTATTCTACGTTCTACAAAATGCATTTGATAGCGATTTCCTTTGTGTTGTTGCCGTTTTGTCCCCCTCCCACGACCGTGATCCTTAGCGTTTAAACAATAGATTGTTTTGATTTGACGTCATAATGATATAGGGCAATTGCTTGGTTCAGGTTTTACGACATTCAACCGAAAACCGCTCAAATATTTGATAGTTAAGCCAGGTTCAATCTGAAAAGCGACCATAGCGATCGTATGGAAATAGTATATTTATAAAGCATCATCATAATTTTTAATTTAATATGAAACATTTGTTGGCCCTTGATCTGTTAAGAGCAGGTTAACATACAATAAAATGAACTGAAGTCTTGGAATATACATTTCCGTAGTATGATCACTTGTTATATTAGTGATTAAATTTTAGTAGTTTCAAACAAGAACGTCTAAGTTCTCTCATCCTGCATAGATACAAAATAGGATTTATAGCAGAATTTGTAAAAATGATCATCTGACCATAGCGATATGCAGTGTTTGTAGCATTGGGGATATGTCTGTTATTAATACGATAAGTTGCTTGGATTATAGCAGCTATAGGAAATGGTATAAAGCACACGAAAAAGAGGAGAACAGCTAACAGCATTGTCACTAATGTCTTCTTATACTTTACAATGTTGACTCCTGGTGGATTTTGCTGAGCGTTCTGTGGTGAGACTTGCGCATTGTGGACTTTGATAGCCCTGAAAGACTTGCAGTAAAACACGATTAGTAGTAAAGATCCTACTAGCAAGGTAACAAAGATCACATATCCAAACAAAGCTGATCCAGTTCTACGGCTGTGAAGAAAAAAAATATATACTAAACATGAAAATACCCAAATTCCAGCGATGACTATAGAAACACGAAATCTAGTTACGACAACTCGATAGCGCAATCCTAAATGAATTGCCAGGTATCGATCCAAACTTATCGCTATGCTGATTAGAAATGACGCAATACTGAAAATCATGTGAAAGACAGATAAGTTTTGAAGGTTGCAATAGGTCCGCCAGTCTCCATTGAATACTAGAATGGCATAAACGACGGAAATTGGTTGCACGGTCATTCCAACTCCAAGGCCTGTAAATGCCATGCTGCATAATAAAATGTAGGACGGAGTGCGAAGGTTTGACGTTGTCAATATCGCGACGATGACAAATCCATTCAGAACTGTCGCTTGTACAGCGAAGAGAGAATTAAGCACAGTGTATACTAACATATTCCCAACATCGGTAAAGTATCTGTGGTTTAGGAAAAACGAACACATTTCTGTTCCATTCATTCTGCGTTTATAGCATACAAGCCTGCTTCTGTACTTTACCTTCAATATCTGAAATATTATTCTAGAATATTCTCAGCTATTCTTTCTCCATGCGTTTCTTCTTGCAATGAAGTTTCGATCTTTACGAAGTATCTATGGTTTAGGAACGACGAATAGATATCCGTCAATTTCTTCAGCGTCAGTTAATGCCTCGGCAGTCTTTTTTGAAGCCGCAAAACAGAACTATAGTGACCGATGTGGCCCTTCACAAACTTGCTTGTGTATTTTAGTTTCAATATCTTGAATATATCCTAGAAAATCCTCAGCAATTCTCGTTCGTAATCCGGCATGTTTTGCGACGAATGAAAGTACGAGATATTCCCGGCTCTATCAAGCCACTGAGAATAATTATAGCTTTTTAAAAGAATTAACGTAACAGGCAACGTTTTGAAAAACAGTTTGCAAGTTCAATTCGAGCTATTAAGTTGCACCTGCTACAAATTATTGTGAAATACATTGTGTTTCATAATTGTCCGAGTATCGCTGTTAGAGTTTTCCGGATTAGCGGCCTTTTCTTCAATTTCGACTTAGTTCTCTTGACTTAAAACCTGATATAGTAGGAATAACAGAAACAAAGTTAAATAAAAAAAACTGTTGCCAATATTGACCTCAATTCCTATAATTTATTTCATACTGACTTCCCAACTAATGGCGGTGGTGCAGATCTATACATAGCCAACAATCTGACAGCTATTTCTAGGCCTGATATTAAATTTGAAATGAATTTAGTTGAATCCTGTTGGTCTCAAATTAATAATGCTGGCAAGAACAACAAACAAATTATCGTTGGCTGTATATATCTTTGGTGATATGAATATCGATTATTTTTTTTATGTAATACACACTCCCAAACCGAGGAATAACTAGATCAGATATGCTCTATACCAATAACCTCCTTCCTATTATCACCAAACCTACTAGTTTGACTGATTATACATCAGACCACATATATACTAACTTACCTATATCTCAAATAACAGCTGGAATTGCAAAATATATAGCGAATATACACAGATTCCTAATAGAGTGCTAATACATTTGAAAGACAAAAGTAAGAGAGACTACTACAGTATTCAATTCACAAAATACAAGGACAATCTTAAATCGACCTGGAAGCTTATAGTACTCATATATAAAGAGAAAAACTAAGGCCCAGTCATATCCTACTAGAGTTGTACACGGTAATAGAATCCTATCACAGCAGGCTGATATAGCTGAAGAATTCAACGTTTCGTTGTAAATACAGGTCCAACCCGAGCAAGCAGAATCAGCAACAATAACACTAACCATACCCAATTTATTACCCATCCTCTAGTTTATTTCGTCACCTGTATCAGAATCAAAAGTTTATACTCTACTTACTGGTTTGAATGAAAGTAAGGCATATATCAATATCCCTAATAAATTCATCAAGCGCTATCTCTTCCTTTTACAAAAATATACGAGTCAATTTTAACAGGAATAGTGCCCGAAATGTAGAGCTCCGTACTCATGACTGACTCTTACTCTGTTTGAAGACATTTTTGGCGATAAGAATGTTGTCTAGCTCATCTACTTTACCATTTGATAGTAAGCTTATATTTTGAGCTGTAATATGCTATTAAAAAAACGATGATTCACTCGATAAAATAATTTGAAGACTGACGAAGGCTCTGTCAGGCGACTTTCCACATTTGGGGCATGGGAGCTACGTGGCTTCTACTCATTTGTGGCTTTGCATCTTCGCCGTATTCTTAGAATTACGAATTTTTCGTCAGGGGAACAAATAAAATAACCCTCAGCCAATCAGAAATGACCTGTCATTGAGCTGACCAATCAGACACAATGCTACTGTAGCTTGCGAAAGAAACCATTGCAGTGGTAGATGTATTGTTGAAAAAAAAAAAAGAACTGAAGCACAGCTTTGTTCAGCAAAGCCATATAATAAAACATTTTAATATTGACCAAGCTTGTTCGTTCCGGAAGGGGGAATATTGATCTCGTTTCTTTTTCGCTCTTCGGGCTTGGTCCATACCACACCGCGGTAAAACGTCACGCGCATGCGTATTTGCTATTTCTTGTCCGCGCGCGGCCGCCCCCAGTTTCCCGCGAAAACTGAAATGAAACAACAGGCACATGCCGTGATTTTAACGTTTCTGCTTAAAAGTATTCATTTCAGTGTGAACTGTTTTGTCAAAAACTAAGAAAACTACTTAAAAGCTAAGCCTAAGACTTTAACAGGTTGAATTTTTCTTAATTTGCAATTCATTGTGAGTTTACTAAGTTATAAAATTATTTACTAAAAAAGTTGAAACCCTCGGTAATTTGTATTTGAGAGCAGAGCCTTCGTTCTTTTGGCCAGCGGAGCATACCAATATTCCCCATCCCGACCTCACCCTTGGTCAATAACCTCTATGAATTTTCCTAAAACCTATGGGTTTATTGTTGCTTCATAACTGTTCTCTCGTGTATCAATCACTGAATAGCAAGTGATGAAGAAAAGTGCCGATTTCAGGGCAAATTATATTTCAAAGTAGGTGTTTATCGGCCGTTCGAGTTCCTTGGACATAACAGCCAAGTGAACAACATAACTAAAATTTACCGCGCAATAAACTCTCTTCAAAAACTCATTAATACTTCATGAGGAATAAACAAAAGAAATTAATGTATAATGAGTGTTTCTAAATGTGATACAGATACAGTCCTCATTTATATAAACTTTAACTTCGATTTTCTCGTCCGAAATAGGTCGTATCGCCAATATAACTAAATTACATGACTGTATACATCGACGTTTTGGAAGCCGTCTCAAAAACTCGCAGCAGTGTTTTATCAGATCTACAAAAAGTCAAGCTACGCCCTTACGTTTGTAAACCTGATAAAACACCGCTGCTCGTTTTTGAAACAGTACTTAAAAGGCCCCAAATTGCTAACATAATCACCTAAACAACTTCACATTAGGTATCAATCTTTTATTTCTAAACATATTTTCAAACAGTATTAGGTATTGGGAAAGATCATTCACCCGTTTGCAATTGCAAAATAAGGTTAATATGTTCATTTTATTTTCATTATTATTATTGTGTTAAGTTCCGGTTCACGTACCATTGAGTAATCTTTACGTTCAAATATTAACATCGCAGGCAGTGGTCAACTCGAAAGCCCTAATGTTACTTTGACCACTGCGCACGATTGATTTATTATATTTTTCTCACTTATATTTACTTCTCATATTCCCTTTCTAATACTCATAAACTGTAATATATTTATTTTTGAACATGTGCAAAATAAATCTGAACTGACTGAACTGACATGGATTACCATGTTTCCTCTCACGGCGATCTTAAAATGCCACTACGATCAAATTTTGACATATCACTGTTTTTACATATTCGTAAAGTAGAGCTGCTATGTTATTACCAAATCCAAACCATTTTTCGATATGACCGGACGTGAAGTCCTATTTGTTTAACTCCGAGTATTGAATCTAAACGTCCGCCATTACTGGAAGCCGTTCCTTTTGTCCAGCTTTATTCAGCGGAAGTGATGTTATACGCGCCACGCTCGCCTGCACAACACAACGTAAAAAACCTCTTCTCGTCCACAAGAAGAAAGTTATATTATCCTTGCGAGGTTCGCGCGAAATAGTATGCATAAAACGTAGCCACGCTAGTTCTCGTGTTACGCGTATGACATCACTTCTGAATAAAGGAACGGCCTCCAGTAATGGCGGACAGGATTTTACCGGTAAACTCTCCTAAATGTTGTGGTTTAACTTGCTCATTGGGAATATGTTTTACTAATTTGGATATTACTATTATTGTCATAATAATTATTACTGTTGTTTATTATTATTATCTGTGTTATTGTATTATTATTATCTTTGTTATTATTGTCATAATATTGTGTATCATTATTACAATATTATTATTACTGTTTATTATTATTTTTATCTTTGTTATTGTATTATTATTATTTTTGTTATTATTAATATTATTGTCATAATATAGAGGTAATCGGCTAACGCTGTTGCCACCCAATTCGGATCATGTGATGGGGAATTATTCCTTTTTCATTCTAATCATAATGCAGTCATGCCTATCTGAATAAAATTAATTTTCAAAGAGTCAATTCTCCAGAGTAATGTGTGTTTACATCACATGATCTGAATTGGGTGGGAACACCCTTATGGTGTATCATTATTACAATATTATTATTACTGTTGTTTGCTATTATTATCTTTGTTATTGTAGTATTTTTATTATCTTTGTTATTATTACTATTATTATCATAATATTGTGTATCATTATTACAATATTATTATTACTGTTCTTTATTATTATTATTATCTTTGTTATTGTATTATTATTATCTTTGATTAATTATTACTATTATTCTAATAATATCATGTATCATTATTACAATATTATTTTTACTATTGCTTCTTATTATTATCTTTGTTATTGTATTATTATTATCTTTGTTATTATTACTATTATTCTAATAATATAATGTATCATTATTACAATATTATTATTACTATTGCTTATTATTATTATTATCTTTGTTATTGTATTATTATCTTTTCTTATTATTACTATTGATCGTGTGCACATGACGTCATCAAAATCTAAACTAAAGGATCTATAACCCTACTCTTTCAATATGATTTAGGCCGTATCGGTATACTCAGTATTTTTTGTATTTTGAATTTTGTGACAGCCCAGCTCAGCGTGTTTCCTAAATGTCATGGAAACCCATATATTCCTGCCGATTTAAAATGTTAGACTTGATTTAACGTTAAAAGTGATATCTAAAGTGTTTTGAAGTGAATGCTAATCATATTGGTGGGAAAAACATCTTTATTTGTAGAGTACGTTTTCGGCCGCCATCTTGGTGTACCAAAGTGGCACACCAACATGGCCGCCGCATACAAATTACACTAAATTGTTTGAATATTATTTGTACGACAGCTCATGATCAGTTACGAAGTACTGTAATGCTCCAAAATTTCGGTCATTTACATATTTGTACCTGCTCTATACACAACATTAAACATATTTTACTAATATCAGTCTTTTCTTGAGGGATGTTTTGTTGTGACGTCAGTGAAAACGATCTATTATTGTCATAATATCATGTATCATTATTACAATATTATTATTATTATTATTATTATTATTCCCTATAGCTTGGTCAGACATACATAAACTACGAGATATCTGATACCATTCCAGGGTAAGTGACCCTTGTGTCATTGTTGACGATAGAGCGATTTTCTATTCAGTGTCGTAAATCCAAAACGGAAGTAACAGGACATTTGCATGATGACGTCAGATAATACAAATACCAGAACTCCTTGCGCGGATCCTTTTGTTCCTCTTCTCTCGACTACTGTCTTGGTATTCTCAAAGGCGTTTAACAATCTCAATAAGAAATATAATTTGAAAAGGATTCTGGTAGTTGTAGTTAAATGACGTCATAATGCAAACGTATTACAGAGCCAATCATGGGAGCAAGTAAAACCACAATGAGCCAATCACGAACAAGTAAAAACGCAATGAGCCAATCACGAACAAGTGAAAACGCAATGAGCCAATCACGAACAAGTGAAAACGCAATGAGCCAATCACGAACAAGTGAAAACGCAATGAGCCAATCACGAACAAATAAAAACGCAATGAGCCAATCATGAGCAAGTAAAAACGCAATGAGCCAATCACGAACAAGTAAAAATGCAATGAGCCAATCAACAACTGAAGTAATTTGTGATTGATGTTACTTGAAAATGGATTGCGTGATGGACCAAACAATGTTTGGTTTTAATTTAAAACTTGATTGGCTCATAATTACAAAAGCAAACGCAAAACCAAAGCAGTAGCTTATTACTTTCGATATTCAACCGAAAACCGCTCTATCAAGTTATTTAATCAACCATGACAGCTTAACCCTTACTGCCCCAAAAGTAACATCCAAATTCTCCTTCTTGATCTTCATATATTTATTGTAGTGTGATTTGAGAGAATTTGGTGCCACATCAAAACATTTTTCAAGGTGATCAGCTCCGATATTCTCATGACTTTGTTCTGATTATCTTAAAGAGAAGTTAGATGTTGATCAGCCTTGGGCTTAATAATATAACATTCGTAATCCCAAATTACACTATATACACAACTGCAATCTACGAAATCACAACGCTAAACCCCAAGTTTTACCTTTTTGAAGTGAGGTCATTCTATATGTTGAGCCGGGATGGCACAGCGGTTAAGCGCGTCGCCTCTAACCACTGGGGCCTGGGTTCGATTCCCGGACGCGACGCCATATATAAGTTGAGTTTGTTGGTATCTCGCCCTTGCTGTGAGACCTCCAGTTTTCCTCCCTCCACAAAAACAATTAACACGCTCAATTCCAATTCGATCTGTGGTTTAGCTAGATCCTGACTTTTATCAGCCCCTATGGTTGTTTCAGGTTCCCGTTAAAAATTCAATGTTTATATTTGTTTTGCCTTAACAAGACTTTAAGCTTTGTTTTGTTTCTCGAAAATCTGCTAGAATAAACTGGAGAAATAAGCACTTTCTCAAGACATACCGCGATATTTCTTCCCGTTTGGCTTGCTGAAGATAACTAATGCGGTAATTTTGTTCTTGTTGTTGTTGTTACAATACATTACAATACATTGACTGTTGTTGTTGCAGTGGTAAGGTAGAGGGGACAACGAATTGTGGTAGTTACATCATGGTCCCTGTGATGAACACCAATGTTTACCTCGTGGCACTAGATGGAGGTGATTGTCCTAACACAGCTATCAAGTGCACATCGGTAAGGAAAGGAACCGTCTGTCTGTCTTTAAACAACGACCCGCACTATTACTCCTCCCCTTTTGATTCGAAATTTGAAATTAAAATTCAGAAAAGTGAAGCAAGGAAACAAGTTCTCAGTATTCTCCTGTTAGAATACTAAATTGCTGACGCTATAATGAAAAATAAGCTAAAAAAGTAAACACCAGGAAGCTTATTGCTCAGTTATGCCTGTCAATAGTGTTTTTTACAACAACCGCCAATTTTCTCGCAATCTGGTTGGCTAATTTTCATATGCAATATTTTAACAGACGCGCGGCCGGCTTTCGATGCGGGCTTTGCAGAGATTTGTGAATTCAGTTTGTGTACACATCTGTTCCAAAAATCAAGAAAATGAGGATTTTAAAAGCATTTCATCATTGGGAAAAGTTAATCGGTGAGTCAAATTTCCTTGTGTGGTGCCATTTGTCAAAATTTGAGCTTTCTCTCGAGTCGAACAAAGCATTTTAGGCTAATTTGTGATCGACTTTGTGACAAGTTCGACCGATCTTTCAGAACTAGTACTGAGAAATGGTCTTGAATTAAAAATATAATCTTCTAGTCCGTAATTAAAATCTCTTATTCAGGATATTTACATAACGTTCTTAAGTTGAAACAAACAGTTTAGAGTAGCTTAGGTATTTTTATAGAGTTCGGGAAAGCATAAAGACGTGTTTACGTTTTGGACTTTTCGACTCGAAAGGCAGTTTGTACACACTCGTTTGAAGCTAAAAGTGTTTTGTTGTTGTAAAAAACAAATTGAAACAAATCGGCGAAGACGCCTCGTGGATCCACAGCTATTTTGACCATGTTATGACGAAAATCATTGTCAATATTAGAACAGACACATAAAAAACTAACTTCAATTTGTTAATTAGAACAGTTAACATTTAAGTGTTTGATTTGAATTTCGCGCGATAACAAAAATCAGAGATCACATGTTGCATGCAGACTGCAGAGCATGTTCACTTGACAAAGACTGCATGAGTAACAACTGAAGGTGTGAGACTATCTGGAATAGAGGGCTTTAATAGGACCGAGGTCCTTCATTAACCTGTGCTTGCTTGGAGATGTAAGTATAGAGCGCTTTTCAATTGAGTGTCGTGAAATCAAAACCAAAGTAATCAGAGAGCCAATCATGGGAGCAAGTAAAAACACAGTGAGCCAATCACGAACTGAAGTAATTCGTGATTAGTCCTATACTTGAACCAATCACGAGGAAAAGTAAACGCAATCGTGGATAACTCTCGCTAAAACGAAAATCGATTGCCTGAAGGACCAAAACAATATTTGGTTTTAGTTTAGAACTTGATCGGCTGATAATTACAAAACATTTTTCACAGCCAACAGAAAAGCTAAGCAAACGCAAAACCAAAGGAATCACTTATTACTTCGACACTCAATCAAAAACCGCTCTAATGAAATATATTATCGCCAGATACTTTAAGTTTTTATTACATATATATTTACAGACAGGATTAGCAAAATAGTTTTTGAAAAAAAACTAATCGAGTGCTTCTCCTGTACGGTAATTTTACATGATTTTCGGACGGCACTAGCATAACAATATGAAGATAAAGCCGACAAAAGAATATACAAAACAAACAAACGAAGAGACGGAACAAGACAGAGAATACAAGCAAAACGAAAAAATACAATACAATAAAAAAACAAAAAACGCGTCAAATGGTATTATATACGATAATTGAAAATTGAAAAAGCTGTGTAAGATGAGGAAGAAGTTGGCAAACATTTCATTAAGATACGGAGCATTAGCAAACGTCAAATCAAGTCAGAACGTCACTAGAGAAAAGAAACCGTTTGGTGGACACAATAAAATTCATACTTTCATTAAGGAGTTCAATATTATTTTCCAAATTTAATAATTGTGAGCCACAGATAAAAAGCTCCACGAAGCGTTTATCTGTTAAGTTAATAAGATCGGTTTCGTTTTGGGAAACAGCGCTGAAGGCAGCCATGAGCTGAGTACGTGGTTGGGCATGAAGTGGGCAGTGCAAGAAAAAATGAACAAGGTTTTCACATGCAGCTCCACATACGCATCCTGGGCTCTCTACAATATTACGTTTGTACAAAAAATAATTGAGAGCACAAAACCTTAGTCTCATGCGGGTGAGTAAAATAAGTGGATACCGGGGACCAACTTTGTAGTACTTGGGTGGTATGGGCCGGACACGCTTGATTAACTTTGATTTAAAAATTTCTAAAGACGGCGATAATTGAATTAGCTCAGGGAGCTCGTTCCATAATTTGATTGTGGAAGGGAAAAAACTATTAGAATATCTATTTGTCCTACACTGTAAAGTTGACAGGTCGGTTGCATTACGAAGAGGATAATTGGTTCTTTGATTTACAACAATAGGAAGTAATGAACATAAATAATTAGGTACGGAGTTGTGGACCATTTTGTAAAATAAGCATAATTTGTGAATATCCCTCCTGCGTTTAACATGTTCCCAACCAGTTTCGTACAGTACTTTGTTACGAGAAGTACCCTTCATGGCTCCAGTCACAATGATTGCACTTTTATATTGGACGTTTTCAATTAGTTCAGATTCACGTTCGGTACAATTCGACCATACTACATCTCCGTATTCTAGCAAGGGTCTAATACATGTCAAATACACTTTTTCAAGGACTATTCTACTGAGCCTAAATTTCAGACTATTTAACATGTTTACTCTCTTATTAGCTTTGGTTACCATGGTGTTGATGTGGTTAAACCAAGATAGGTTAGATGTAAGTGTGAGTCCAAGGTGGGTATGTGATTCAACTAATTTGATAACGTTATTAAAAAATATGAGAGGTGGTTGGACGGGCTTGGCCCTTTTTACGGAAAATGTCATTGTTTCTGTTTTGTTCGGATTAAAAGTTACTAGCCACTTTTTTGCCCATAATTCAATTGAAAGCAAGTCAGCATTAATTTGCTGAGCAGTAGAGAAGGGGTTGTAAACAACTTCAAGTACTGAAGTATCGTCTGCGAATAAATAAACATCTGATTTGATAGAATCAACAATGTCATTTATATAAATCAAAAATAATATCGGGCCAAGAACGGAGCAGAAATATTACGCCATTGCGACATTTGACCAGCAACGACAACTCTCTGT
Organism: Actinernus sp. WN-2022; assembly: GCA_030867875.1. Classification (NCBI taxonomy): domain Eukaryota; kingdom Metazoa; phylum Cnidaria; class Anthozoa; order Actiniaria; family Actinernidae; genus Actinernus; species Actinernus sp. WN-2022. The sequence continues at coordinate 7,645,061 of JAOWCC010000655.1, read as the reverse complement.
TTACGATTTGAAAGATAGCTTTCAAACCAATTAAGAAGAGTTCCATCGATTCCATTTTGTTTCAATTTGAATAACAGACCTTTATGCCAGACTTTATCAAATGCTTTAGAAATATCGAGAAAAACAGCACGGAGTTCTTGACCATTCTCGAAAGTTTTTAAAATCTTGTTGACAATAACCAAAAGCTGGTTTACAGTGGAGTCTGTAGGGACAAATCCAGACTGCGAAACTGATAATAGGCTATTCCCGATAAGATAAGCAAAGAGCCTTTTGGCAACAATTTTTTCAAGAATTTTAGAAAGACAAGACAAGAGTGAAATTGGCCTGTAATTCGTTTTACTTTGTGTGTCGTCCTTTTTAAAAATAGGATGAATATTTGCCAATTTCCAAAAATCTGGAAAAATACCTTTAGAAAGCGATAGATTACAAAATGTTGCCAGAGGATGGCAAATACTGGGTGCAATCAGTTTTAGAATTCTGTTACTGATCCCATCAAACCCCGAAGCTTTGGCTGTGTCGAGAGTTTCAAGTTCCTCCTTAATTTCTTGCGATGAAGTACGAATTTCCGTGAGACGTTTGTTTGTACAATACGTGAATTCAGGTAGTGAGGTATTTGTATCGTCAATGGTACTTTGTAGAACAAAGTATTCATTAAAAATATCCGCCTTTTCTTTGGCATCAGTAAATGACCTTCCGTTTTCAATAAGAGGAGGAATGCGATTATTAATCTTGTTACCAAATAAGGATTTTGTAAGATGCCACCACTTTTTCGAACATAGATCTGGATCATCGAGGTTTTTAGAAATTGATTTAAAGTATTTTTCTTTAGAGCGTTTAATCTCGTTTACTTTAAGTAAGAGTGGTAAAGATGTATATCATTTATTTTAAGGTCGATTACAATTCAAATCAATTTATGCTACAAGCAGAACAATAAATGTAGCCAGAAAAATGTCAGAAAGGATGAAGGCGTGAAGAACAGCGAGCAAAACAATAAAAGTGGTGAAATAGTGCGAGCACGTAAAACAGTGATTGTGTGTTGAACCGCACAACTAAAGACTGGGACCCACTATGTACTTTAAGATGTTTGCTTCCTTTTAAAAACTCCAAAGCTTGCTTTGACGTTTGCAATATATTTGGCTATGTTACTGCCAGGGATAGAACAGATTTCATATTATTTCACATTTCGTATTTCACATTTCACATTTCACATTTCACATTTACAATTCAAATCAATTTATGCTACAAGCAGAACAATAAATGTAGCCAGAAAAATGTCAGAAAGGATGAAGGCGTGAAGAACAGCGAGCAAAACAATAAAAGTGGTGAAATAGTGCAAGCACGTAAAACAGTGATTGTGTGTTGAACCGCACAACTAAAGACTGGGACCCACTATGTACTTTAAGATGTTACCTTCCTTTTAAAAACTCCAAAGCTTGCTCAGTTTGACGTTTGCAATATATTTGGCTATGTTACTGCCAGGGATAGAACAGATTTCATATTATTTCACATTTCGTATTTCACATTTCACATTTCATATTTCACACTACGGCACTCGGCACTGACTACGGCACGGTTACTGTACGAGATGCCGTGACATTGAAATGGTTTCCCTATTGTTTTTGTCCTGCTGATCCAATCAAATTAGGGTAATACTGTACAGCACGGTTATAGTACGGTTACGGTAAGACTACGGACATACCGTAGTTTGCTCTATCACAAGTGTGTATCAAATGTGTTGTTTTTCTCTACGCTAATAATCGTGATTATCCGAGATTATTAGCGTAGATAATTTTAATGAATTGATAAATATGACTTTAAAATTATCTTTCACCTTGCTTTACATAACATTTGGGCCGCGTCACACAAGGCTGCTTATGGGATGCGTCACGCAATAAGACTGCTTATGGGCCGCGTCACGCGATAAGGCTGCTCATGGACCGCATCACGCAATAAGGCTGCTTATGGGCCGCGTCACGCAATAAGGCTGCTTATGGGCCGCGTCACGCAATAAGGTGGCTTATGGGCAGCGTCACGCAGAAAAGGTGGCTTTTGGAAAATTCGTACATTTTAACTGTTTAAATAACAATACAGATGCTATAATTTTGCTTTTTCCCAGCTTAAATGCATTTTATTTACTGTTATATAACTGAAGTCTCACTTGTTTTATTTTGTTTCGTAATTAGGCAAAAAAATCTGCCGCTTTCTCTAAATAACGTAATTTGTCAAAAGCCACCCTTTACGAAACCAGGACACAACGTCTAGGACGTGAAAATGCACTCAGTCGCCTACATTTCGACCGTTCCGCGAAAAAACACATGTACAACGTGAAAGCTCCAAATGTCATGTCAGAGAACGCGAACGTAAGAAAGTAAAACACTCCGTTTTCCGTTCGGCATGAACGGAACTCTATGTTTATCATATTTTTCGAAAATGTGAATGTGAAAAGCGATAAAATGCGAATAAAAGAAACGATAAATACCTAATGTCGCGAGTAAACACTTTATTACGTCCCGTCGTCACAGCCATTACCGTCCTTGGTGCGTAAGGTCCCTATTATGGCGTTGGATGCCGTTACTTGGCCGTTACTTGGCCGCTTTGGGGCCTAAATAATTCAAATACCGAAACAATTATGCAATGTATCTGGATTCATATTTTATAGGCGTAGAGTATAAAGAAACCTGTGATTGTTGGACCGCGTGAATATGAAAGGCACCGTAATTCGATTGAACTTTGGGGCATTCAGCTGCAACCATAGCCATCACCTCGACCAGCGCTATAACATGGCTGAATTTAGAAGAAAAGTTTCAAAACTTTCCAGCGTGAGTGGTAGCTAGTGGTTGAACCTTTTCTTTTGTAACTCCACAGTGCTCCAAGACGTCGTGTGCTGATGGTATCAACAAAGACTTCTCCAGTAAAACTCCCATCTGTGTGCCTTGTTTATGCAGTGTGCGATACAATCCCTGTGCCCTTCACTACTATAAGGTACCTAAACCAATCCTGTGCGCTGAATAATAAACACTTAATGACTGGCCCCGAGGGAAACAGTGAGTTTTGTTTCCCCGAGATCCTCGATGTTCCCCGAGACGGAGCCATACATGTACCGAGACGGAGTCGAGGGGAACATCGAGGATCGAGGGGAAACAAAACTCACTGATTCCCGAGGGGACAGTCATTAAGTGATTTGTTATATAGACATAAGTTTTTCTAGAGGCAAAGGTGTGCATAAATACAGGACCTACCTGATACGAGCGAGGTTTGTCGTTTTCTCTTCGTGAAGCTGCTTTTCAACGCAAAAAAACTGCCTGCATCACTACGGCATTTTTAGCATCGTTTTGTGTCTTTCGTGCATCCTTTTTTAGCTCCAATTTCTCACTCTCGCGCTTGATAAAGATGTAAATTGTTTCTTTGGAGCTGGTTCCATTTTGAACGCTTTCTTTCGACGAAAAATGGTCAGCTTTTGATGAATATCTAGACATTTTGGTAAACAAATATTTCCCGCCTTTAGCGAGCCAGTGGCGCGCGCGACAATCACACCATCTTCTGTCACGGGAAACATTGAAATTTGATGACTGCCACGTGACCCTAAATCAGCCAATGAGAGCGTGCGTTGTGTCTGGAAAACGTATGGCTATATAACAATGCCACATGATGTCCAATGCTAACCGCCTCCCGGTTAGCTCAGTGGTTAAGCTCCTCCCTGTTAGCTCAGTGGTTAAGCTCCGGTATGTTGAGCGGGAGGTCGCGGGTTCAAACCCCTCAGGGTCTTAAAATAACTGAGTAGAAGGTGCTGCCTTTGTGAACCAACTGCAAATGGTTACCTTCAGGTCTTCTCGGATAAGGACGTAAAATCGTAGGTCCACCGACGGAGGCAGCCAGGAGGGACATTGAGTCCTATTGTTTGTACTCCTGTGATCAGGCTCTCATCAGGCTCTGATCCGAATGTCTCTAATTAAATGTATACTCCAGTACTGAATCGTTGCGAAAAATAGAATTTCTCGTTGCGAGATGAGTTGGAAAGAGCGGGAGTTACACGCTCAATTTCTTCTGAAACTTGTGTCACAATAGCGTTGCGTTGCAAGAAAACTTGCCTCGTGTAACATGATTTTTAGTGGTAGTTTCATTGATTGACAGCATGTAGTAGCTGTGGCTACTATTTTATTAATCACATCAATAATATGAGCACCACTTGGAGAAACACAAAATTATGATAATTACAAGGATCAATAACGGTTCATACACTCGAGAGATCATGACTGATTAGACTTAGCTTGTGTCCACAAGTTCCTTGGTCGCTATTACAATGCATTCACTCTCAATCCTAACCTCACGGTTCCTAAAGGAAAATTACACGAAATGTCAAGCTTAAACATATAGTTCTAATATGCTCTAATATGCATTGTACTCACGAAAAGCGTTGAGATCCTAGGTCTAAAAACAAACGGGGAACACGCTACAAACACGCTACACGGCCTCGTCTCTCCCCAGAATCCTGTCTCTCAATCGAAAACTAATCGATAATTTATCGTAACGAAAATACGCCGACGCAGCGGCGAAGGACGAATAAAACAACGAAGCTAAACATTTATCCTCAACAGTAGCAAGTGGATAAGTTACTGGAAAAATGGTGAAATTTGAACTTCAAAGCATTTTAACTAAGAAGTAAAAGCTTCGCTTTTTACATACTTACCACAAACCAGTCCCAAATGCAATTGGTTTCATGTTTAAACTGATAAAACTTTTCAACCCAATCTTTTTTTCTCTCTTGAGTTTTTGTACAAAAATCATTTTTAGGATCATTTACAGCTGCTCCCGCGATTTCTACCGCTGACCGTGTACATGCGCAGCATGTTGCAGACCAGTCGTGTAGGTATGTACATGTATGGCCGGTACATGTATGTGTACGTGTATGGGTACGTGTATGGGTACGTGTATGGCTACGTGTATGGGTACGTGTATGGGTACGTGTATGGGTACGTGTATGGCTACGTGTATGGCTACGTGTATGGGTACGTGTATGGGTACGTGTATGGGTACGTGTATGGGTACGTGTATGGGTACGTGTATGCTAACCACCATGGAAAGTGAGTTGCAGTTGACGTTTGAGCGCTGGCCTTTCATCAGAGTAATGGTTTGTAACGTTTTCTCTCCCCAGTCTCCAAACACCGCAGTGGCGTGCCCGGCTATCGCTCGTAATAAACCAAGCACCAAGACTGCATGTAAGAAACCTGATAGCGACTCTACAGTCCTCAGGGGACCCAAGGCAGTACCATATACTGGCACTCCTACCCCCACGGGTCGAGGAAATGTCAAGGGAGCTTCAAGTCATGCTTTTTGTGACAAACTAGTTTTGCTAGTGGGGTGTTTTATGGCACTGAGAAATACGCTTCAGTGTTAAAGTGCCTATAATCCCGAGCCAGTTATCACTGATTTCAATAACAAACTGTGAAATAAGTTCTCCGATGTGGAAAGTATTCTAAGTAAAGTGCCTTCTTGCAATTTGTTTAGCTATGAACGTTCGAAATGTTTTGAATACTTCTGTGAAGAAAGTTTTGGTTTACAGAGAATACTCAATTTGAAATCGTGTAAATTTGACCTTTCCTGACCCATGGACGCGTAAGTAAATGCCTGGGTCGATACCCCCACGGGTAGGCGTAATCTCATTAATCAGGAGTATGTTACAGAGCAGTGGTCCTCTTCCCACGTTGTATTGTCACACAACACTGTAGACGGTAGAGTTATTTTTAGCATAGAGTTTCCCGCGAGAAGAAACAAAGGCCGTCACTTTTAACCAATCAGGATGCACTGAAAAATTGTAATTAACACGGTTCAAACTGCTAAAAAATACTAAAGCGCAAGAGAACAAAAGACAACGTAATCGCATACCAGAACTTCGCGGCTATAAATAGACACACTATCTACTGTGTTAGGGGCCAACACAAGGGCACATGAACACTCCTGTGTAATATACTCCTGATTAATGCATTATTCTCCATGGCGCCTTTCTATCACAACAACATCGATGCATATAAAATATACACAGTTTGTGAGTTGTTAGTAAAGAAAAAAGTCATTTTAGTCAAGATGTTAAGTATTTCTTCAAATGATCGCAAAGCCGAATTAATTATATAACGTATTTACAGGAATCGACCCAGGCTTTTACTTACGCAGTCATGGGTCAGGAAAGGTAAAATTTACACGACTTCAAACAAGCGTAGAACAAAATGTATTCACTGTAAACCAAAACTTTCTTCACAGAAGTACTCAAAACTTGTTCATAGGTTCATAGCTATAAAAATCGCAAAAGGGTTATACAGGCGCTTTAATGTCTGCCGTTTGCATTTATTTAGGGATCAAGTTTGAGTGACGTCATTCTCCTGTGACCTGTTTTGTACTTGAGATCCACTTGGTATCAAACGAGACTTTTAGAATGCAATAATCTAATGTAAAAAGTATTAAAACATATTTTTGAGCAAGTTTTATAATCTCTTCAATAATATCATCATTTTAGGATTTTAATGTTATATTAGACCGTTCGAAAAATAGTTCAGCAGAATCATGAACACCACACTGTGCCCGAATCAATAATATCTGGCCTATAGACACTTTAAATAAGGACCCGAACGATGAAAGAGATTGCTCCTTCCCATTTCTGCCCTTTGAAACATAACAGTAAAGTAGAGCAAGTTACTGAGACTAAATAAGAGTAAAGGTATTCATTTATATAGCTCAAATTCTATATAAATATATTCAAATTCGCTTCACAATGTTATTTTTGTGATACGGACTGCCATTGTGGCGCAATGTGCTGCCTTTACAATCATGAGTGATTGTTAGTACCTCAGAATACCAGGCTGTTGTGTAGGGAGACAATCCCCAACTCTTTCTCGAAATAACACAACAGGCCGTTCGTTCACGCCCCCTCGTATAGATTAGAAGAGGAAGGAGACAAGACCAACGGTTTATATACGTCCCTGCTCAAGGACGCGGCCGGGATTCGAACCCCTGACCTCCCGCATACCAGTGAGGCGATCAAAAATAAGCCAATTGAAAGTAAATAGCATGAAACTTGTTGCTCGGTAATGACTATCAATAGTTTAAGAACCGTTTCAAAACTATTTATTGCATTTTGGACATTAAACATTCAAATATGCCATTTGAATTTCGCGCGATGAACATTATCAGAGATCAGTCAAGCGGAGCATCACGATCACTTTGTTCACTTGACAAAGTTTGATTGACAACTGAAGGTGTCTTCAACCTGTTTGAGGCCCTTTTAAAGAGCGGATCCGTTTAAAGACTCTACGATTTGATGGAAACAACCTAAATGAATCACGGATAATGAAGCTTTTCATGAATACATCAACTGCTCCTGAATCTCTGTTACCCCTCAATTTTGTAGTAGTATTTATGTTCGATATTTTTACGCTCGTACTTGTGCTCGTCGTGTATTTCAATTTACTTAATCCTATGTAAAAAAAAAACGTGATCACACCAATCCTGTGTCAGTCGTTACGGAGCCTAAAATGGACCCGGCTTTGATCCCGGCTTCCGAGTCCCCTCGAACATCGTGATTGTGGGACCTACGATGAACGGCAAGACGACGCTAACGCTATATAGAGCTCATACAACAACGTAAGGATGCTTTTCTAAAATACATACTCCATGTCGTCTACTGTTATAGCGAATAGCAACCTGGTTTTGAGGGGTTGAAAAAACAAGGCGCGACGATGGTCGAGGGAAAACATTTTTGACTACACGGGGGGCAATGGGGAGACGTTACTTATCCTAGACGATCTCATGCAAGAAAGTGGAAGCAACGGTATGTTAGGAAAATTGTTTACAGGTGGTACCTATCATCGAAACATCACCACTATTTTATTAACGCAAAATATGTTTTCCCAGGAAAGACTTAGTGGACCATGAGTCCTCAACACACAGTACGTCATCATATTCAACAACCCTCGCGACCGCTTGCAACTGGCCAATCGGACAATCGGTTATGCCGCCGACAGTGCAGGATCTTCACTAAAGCCTATTCGAACCAAATCCAAACATGGGAAAGATGCTATTGCTGGTTTTCACTCAATCCCCAGAGTATCAAATGACAAAGGGCATGGCGGCCATGTTGGTGCCCCAACAAAAGAAGCTAACGAGGAATCTATTGTTTAAGGGCACCAACATGGCGGCTATGACGTTAAGTGAAAGCCAGCAATTAAATTGTTCGAGAACTGTTAAAAACAAACTATAAAAACAGAGGTCGTATATAATTTTCACCAACGAGAATCATGCCTCTCGTAACCGCAAACGTCAAAACAGAAGGCGGCGACAGCGTGGTAGTAGCGCAATAGACTTTGGAAAACATCTACACGATGAAATAAGAACCCTGCTTACGTTAAGAAACGACGTCAAAAAGTGGCCACGTATAGAACAATATATAGTATCTTCAGAAAATTGTAAATGCCACACACACCCCCTAGAAAATCCAGTCCACTCCAACAACAACAGCAATCATGATCCGTCGTCAACCGGTAGACGCCGTCCGTGGAAGGAAAAAAGTATTCTCAAACGTCGTAGATACCGGTTCGCGTACGGCCCAATTACAGACGAACATTGAACGAGTCCTGCCAAACACGAGACAACCCGCCGCCACTCTATCGTCGACGCAGCCCTTGACGGACCTTATGCATGACACCTATGCTTCCTTGCCTGACGCTACTCCCTCACTACCACCACCACCCCCGAGGACCGCCAACAGTGTGTTGCCGTCGTCACACCCGCCGCCGCCACAGAACACATCGCCCTCGCAAACATATCCTACCACAACCTCAGGGGTTCGTCTGTCGGTGTTCGAAAGAAGAGAAGAAGTCGGAGAGGAGGTGGACTTCTTTTTGGGAAAAGTTCACCCTTTCGAAGAATCCCCATTATAGGGGATATACTTTAGGGTATAAAACGACCTCGCCTCTAAAAACACGTATTAGTACAGTATGGTTAGAAGAAGGAAAAACTGTCGTAAAACAAAAGGGAGCCGCACCACACGCTCTAGTGCTTTATTTTCTAAACACCGACGTCCACGCTATGATGGTTTAAAAGACGTGTTCCCCCACCATGTTGTAGGTAGTATACGCAGCCCACCGCCGTTCATCACCGTCGCGGGAAGACCCGTCTATCTAAACAAGGTCAGTGTAAAAGAAGAAGAAGAAGAAAACAAAGAGACATTGAAAAAGCGATGGTCGGAGAAAAAACGTATAGGTCAAAACTCGTTATCGTGTTGACTCTAGACGAACATTTTCAACGATTCATGTCAGACGTTAAAGTGCCTATCACCCTTTTGCAATTTTGATAGCTTATGAACGTTTTGGCTTACTGGTACATGTACAATGTAGATATTTTACCTAATGCTCATACAACATGCTAAAAAGGGTAATTGCATTTCATGTTTTAACATCACATATACCCTCTAAATAAGGGTGGTGAGATTCTTGGTGGCGCATTCTACATTAAATAACCTTTCCAGTGATATATATAGGTTTCTATACTTTCCTTTAAAATGATGCGCGTGCGATTTTATTTGCGAAAGACACCCGCGAAGGTATACGGTAACCTTAACCATCTAGAAGAGCTCCTCTGCTACAACTGTCGCTTCTTGCTTCACTGCTGCTGCATTTCTGGCGCCGCGTCCATTGCATAGCCCCTTCCATTGCGCATAGTCTTCTGGTAAGTATGTTTGTTTTTGATTTTATTTCATATTAATTCTCTTTATATTGATTCAATTATTTATTATATCTTGTAATGTTGAGCTCGTGTGTTAATTTTTTCCCATATTTTCTTTCCTTTTTATCACGTTTTATTTGTAACATAGAGGGGCGCATGTTAGATAACTATGTAAGGTTAATGTGTCTTCCCTCTTTAAATAAAGAATATTGTATTGTATTGTAAACAAAACAGCGCAAGTGACAAAGAAAATACGTTGTTTATATGACTGTTTTGTGCATTTTATGCGCACATTCACTTTTCCGTCAAATGGATACAACCTGAGAAGTCCATAAGCAGAAGTCTCGATAAGAAATGAGTTCTTCCCTCCATGTGGGAGGTATAGCCTCGTTTTAGCCTCGTTTTGATCTAAATCAACTTTATCTCCTTGTGGCTTCAATAAACAAAAACTTTGCCATCTTTGAATCCCATGGGACATTAATGTCAAGTGATTATTAGCCTTTTCTCACAGTTAGCTGTGTTTTCATTTTTCCAGAAGTACCCTTAAGAGGGATTACAGTTGAATGCGCTTTTTTTGCCACGTTTGCGTAGTTTTTACGCTATTTCTCATTGGGATTGTATGTTATTTTAAGTTCGCTTCACTTAAGCTGCAGTTGAAGGTTCGCTTAGTTTACTTTAATTTTTCTGGATTTTTTCATGGTTTTCATAAGGTAACATTGGGGTTGGGGATTTGATTTGTTTTGTTTTGAGTAAATAGGAAAAAAGAAGGTTTTATGAAGAATTAAAATTGAGGATTTTGGTTAATAATTAATAGATGTGCTCTCGAGTGGTAGTCAAGTAATTAGGTGTGTACCGATTTCTTTCTTCCTCAACCCTATTCCTACAAATTTAACAGTAATCCCCCATTAACCTGAAAAAGAAAACGGGGAATAAATATTCCCGATTATTCTTTTCTTTATTTTTTGCTCCGTATTTTTCGCTCCGATTGTAAATGTTCTCTTTCGCTTGAATATAACTTTATTTATTATTTCTTATGTAGTGCATTTGTATACTAATAAAATTAATAGGTAACGAAAAGAAACAAAAATACAACTCACGTCACATGTTGATATTTTGGGATGAAGGAAAACCTGAGAACCCGGAGTTAAACTCAACTCACACATGACGCCGCGTAAGGGGGTCAAACATGGGTCACAGTGGAGAGAGACAAGCGCTTAAACGCTGCGCCTACCAGCTAGTCATATGCCACTTATCACGACCCGGACGTAGCTTCGTATGAGTTCAAAGAGTGCTTTATTTCTTAGTGGAACACTCCAGCCCATATAATAAAAGTAATTTACATAGAGTTATTACTTCGCACTAGGACCAATGGTCCGATGAATTCTACGCCACTGAATTTTCAACTCACTGCGAAACAAGCCATTTCTAAAGGCAACAAGCACAGGATTCAATATAGTGTTGATACCAAAGAAGATATATAGGTAAATGTTTTCCAGTAAACGTTCTTGTTCTTCTGAGAGATATTGTCTCCTAGAGGCGTACTTGTAATGAGAATAGAAATGATTGCAGGAATGTGAAAAATACGGCTACATTAGAATAAATGAACAGAGCGATTTTTCTTGCTAGCTTTCCTTCCCTGAGTACACCGACCTCTTGACCAGATTTCTTAATGCACAGGTAAATTCTGAAATAGAAATACGCACATGTCATGTAAAGAACTGCTGCAATACCAGCAAATAGGAGTCTCATGTCAAATTCATAGAAACGGGAAGGGAGGGGTGTGCACATAGAATCATAGCCCAATGATAGTTTAACTGAAAGATTTGGTAGGATGCCAAGAACAAATGCTAATCCCCAGCTGAAAAAAAGCAATATATTTGCGGTGCCAATTCTTATTCTAATGTCGGGTTTCATGACATAAGCAATTGCTAAGTATTTCTCCAACGTCACCAGAAAGGAAATAGCACAGCTAGTGATCAATCCCATCAGGTAGAATAATCCAAGGATTTGGCAAAAACCTGATAGGTACATGTCCAAGTACTGTGTACTAGACCAAGCCCTTCTAGTGCTTGTTATTATAATGAGATATATGTCTGTTATGATATCAGCGATGGCCATGTGACAGACAAGATATATTGTTACGTTCTGACGTAAGCGAGTGATTCTTAGCGTCGTTACTATAACAACTAAATTGAAGAAAAGTCACAGTATGGCGACTGGAAAGTTGATGGTAGACTGAGACTTGGTTTATGATATTCCAGCAGCGAGATGATTCCCTAAATGCATAGAAGCTTGAGGAAGCAACTGTTCCATAAATATATGTACAAGCTGGATAAAAGCTGTAATTAACATAAATGGCTATGTCCTTTGTTGCCTCTCAGGGGGGTTGCTACCTAATTTCTCGTTTATATAGTCGCTTTCGATTCACTCTCCCCAACTTTCGCGACTGTGTCCTGGTTTCCCCATTCTACCCTCCCATGCATCTCTTCCTCCTGTTGTACCGGGACACGGTCGCCATTTTCCCCACACTTATGTTACGAGCGTGAAAGCGAGTGATGTGAATAGAGTAAGTATACACGTATGTATTTTGAACGAGCTTGATCTTAAGCTCCTTGGCGCTACGTGTCTAAATAAACTATTGCATTGCATTGCATTGCATTGCATTGTATAATGCAGTCATGCCTATCTGAATAAAATAAATTTTCAAAGAGTCAATTCTTTGTTATCCTTTATGAAAACGGTGTGGAAACGATATTAGGGTATTGAATGTATTCTCTTCTATTCCACTGTGTATATGTTAGTAACTGAAGGATCAATTCGATCTACAGTACCTCCTTCAAAGTCCTTCGTAATTACAGCCAGACCGTTCTTACAACTCTAGAGTGCTTTTCGTTGTTTTTAAAATTTTGCATTAATTATATGGCTGCATGTCGATATAATGTACTCATATATGTCTGATATGGTCATTTACATAACAATTAATTTATTTAGAAAGCCGCTTTTGATGATAATTGATCACAACAAGTGCTTGCTGTAGGTTACCCGTATTTATGAACTGAAACTAGATTATACTGAAATAAGATTACATAACCGAACTACACCTTTAAACCATCACATTGGCACGAACGAATATATACATGTGCCAGTTCAAGCAACGATATTAAGGCATACACAAAAAGTGCAAGGCTTTAAGAATACTATATAGACAAAAATACAAGAAATCCATGTTATATGCAACTCTATAATATACAAGAAATACAAGAAACCCATTTTGATGCTTAACACTATACACTAAGAATCTCTCATGATTGTAAACTACACAGCAGCGCATTGCGCCACAATAGCAGTTCGTATCACATATATTATATCCGTATAACATTGTGAAGCGCATTTGAATATATTCATATAGAATTTGCGCTAATATTATAAATGAATACCTTTACCTTTTACACAAAAAGTACAAGAAACCCATTTTGATGCTTAACACTATACACAAAAAGTACAAGAAACCCATTTTGATGTAACACTATACACAAAAAGTACAAGAAACCCATTTTGATGTCTTCACAATAAAGTACAGTAAAACTCATGATAAATGAGAAACCTATTTTTATGCTTAATAACGCTATACACAAAAAGTACAAGAAACCATTTTGATGTTTAACACTGTACGCAAAAAGTACAAGAAGCCCATTTTGATGTCTTCACAATAAATAACTCAGAGGGAACTCGCGCGCTGATTGGCTGATAGCCGTGTTTGTATGAGCGTCTATAAACATGGGAATTCGTCTCGCTGTGGCGATGGCACGCGATTGTGAATGAACTCAAAATGGCAAAACGACAAGGAAGAATGTCTTCACCAAACGTTGACTTTCAATGTGATTTTAATCAACAAAACAGACAGATATATTTAACAAAAATACAACCGACCGACATGAAGTTATCATTTATCAAATTTGCTAACCATCTCGGCCGAGATATTTTTAGGCGCGGATTCAAGAAACAAAACCACTTCTCTTAACTTATTTTGTAAGGTAAAACTAAAACACATAAACGGCTTACGCGTCTAGTTTTTAAACAACCTCCTGATAGACGAAGAGTGAGGAATTGAGCTAGAGACTAGAGTAGAAGAGAAGGAAAAGCTCACTCTTTCGATTTTTTTTCCATGTCTTTTTTATCTCAAACTAAATGTACGCTTAATAAGTTCAAGTCCGACATTTTGTCGGCGACGAAGTGACGAAATAATAAGCCTGTATATAAGGGCAATTGTTATCATTTACCCTGATTGGTCTTGGTAATTCAGATGAGGTTTTTAGCTTTCTCCTTGCCATTTTATGAACTACTGCATGAAAAGAAAATCAGAATTTTGCAAACTCACGTGCGACATTTGTGAAGTTTGGCAACCAAATTTTCACAGAACAATGTGAGCTTTTCCCTCTTACCTTGCACTTTTAGCTTCATCTCATTGGAAGAAGGTCCCAACAGCTAGATCTTTCCATTGAGTTTAGCGAAAATAAAAGTTCATTCAACTAAAACATGCTTCAAAGTTCAGACGGGGACAGCAATCATGTTTCCTCCTGTAAATTGAGCGACAAAAATACTGATCCAGTTCAAGTCCTCTACGGCTTAAATTTCCGGCAAAAAATGTCTTGAATTCCAAGTTATTCTTTTCGGGGAATGTTGAAGTAGATATTTTCAAAACAGAGCCACACAAAGCTTGCCTTCGTTGGTTCGTCTCTCAGTTCTGCCTTGGAGGATTTCCCGAGCTCTGCAAACTCATCGTCGGTCGATTTCTGTTACTGTTAGGAGAATTGATTTTCTGATCGTACGTACGTAAGATTTAATTCTCGTGTTTTCCTGTTCGTTATTTTATAAAAGCAATATAACACGCTTTCCATGTCTTTGTTCTCTTATATAAACACTAGGCGGGTGATTTTCAAGTATTTCTGCGTTCTCCCAACATATCCCGCGTGTTTATATAAGAGAACAAAGACATGGAAAGCGTGTTATATTGCTTAAGTAAAACTCATTTATGATAAATCCAATTTGGATGTTTAACAATCAGAAAAACAAACAAGCTACTCTACTTAAGAATGGAAAAGCCTTTATGTTAATTAGTGTATACTAAGGCACATACTTCAATTTTAATATATATAATGAAAATAGAAAATAAGAATTTAAACCGAACTGAAATCAAATATTTCAAATTGTATATTATAACTACAGATTGTTTCATTCCGCTTGAAGTTGTCTGAAGTCCCTCTGATATTTCAACAACTGCTGTTTTTTTGTATTTTCGATTAGCACAAGATCGCCACTGCACATGCGTGGTTGTCCTGTTTTAAGCGTCTGTTTAGTGCTCAGCACACAATGTTTCAGCTGCAGGCCGCTTTCTTCGTTTCTTGTATTTAATGTTTTTCATTTCTTGTTTGTCCTGTTTTAAATGTCTGATTAGTGCTTAGTACAGCGGATGCTTAACAGTGTTTGCCGCACAGAAAGTCTGAGCTCTCGAATGTTCCAACAATAAAGTAAAGGATTCACTGAAGAATTGACCAGGACTATCGTTGTCGATATTTTCACAAATGTTGGCGATAAATGTGAATCTCCAGTGAACTCATAGTAAATAAAAGCACAGAAACAAGGCGTGTAACATATGATGAACGCTCCGTATAAATAGAGAGCGTTAATTATTGACTTCCTGAGCAGCTTCATCTTTGAATGCTGCATACCGTCATTGTTATTACTATAAAAACTTTGTTCTTGGATATGAATCTGTGTTTGGTGCTTTTTTATCACTCGGTATATCTGAGAATAGCTAACAATCGCAATTACTATGCATAAAGCCATAGCTATAGAAATAGCTACACTGAAGAAATGTATCCCAAAAACGATCCAAGCAATAGCCAGCATCAAAGACAAAATCCAGAGACAGATACAAGTAATGGCAGCTCTTCTCAAGGTAACAACAGCAGGGTATCTGAGGTGTAAATATAAGGCCAGATAACGATCCACGCCTATGGCTGTAATACTGAACAGAGACACACTTCCAAAAAGAGTTGAGGTAAACCCAAACGCTATGGCCAAGTTACAGTACATCTGAGGACTACCAAAAAGTTCTAAAGCTATCCAAGAAATAATGATGGGCTGAGCTGTGGTCCCGACAGCCAGGTCTGATACGGCGAGATTGAATATGAAACCCATCGCTGGTGTTTGAAGAGTAGGAGTTCTCCAAACAGATATCAAAATCAGAGCGTTCAGAACTGTTGCTGGCAATATTGTCATTCCGTTTACGATAGACAAGGAAACAAATTCGTAATCCGAGATTCGACCTTCTCGTACCCACTCCGTAAAGTGAAAACAAGAAATATTAAACTCCATAATGTTAACGGATGTCTTGAGGTTTCTGTACATCCATGTACTCTGAGTCGGATGTAGGAGAGTGTTTGCCGTTAGGTTTTAGATCTTCGCTGACTTAATGACCAGCTGGCTTTGCTTCCAAATTAAAATCTTTAATCTGTAGGTTGACACGCGACGTCTGGGACCGATGTTCCTGTTCAAGTTGCATCCACAGTTAATCTTCTACGCAACTGATCAGTTTATTAGATTTGAGAATGACGTAGAAACAAAGTTACGTTAAAGATGCTTTCTAGGAATACAATCGAAAGGTTTTACTATGCATATAGGGTAATGATGCCTGAGGCGATGGCATCAGTAACTGGCTTGGCAGGTGTTTGGTGCGTAGTGACGTGTTTCAGAATATTAAGAAGTGCATATAAAATATGAAATCTCTTGATGAAGGTAACCAGAACATTAATTGCAGACTGTATAATACAACAAGACGTGTATCTTGGTAGGAAAGTGCTATAGGTATCACGTAAAACGCCTTTATTGACAATTACATACAAACATACATAATCTTTATTTATACACGGTTTCTCCTCATATATATGCTCTTCCTGAGAGCCGAATCTATAACTAAACTACAACATTCATAAAGATACAAAATGGTATTGATAATAAAAATGGCGACACTATTAATAGAAACTATTCTAAATAATTTAATGCGTCTCTGTAAGCTACAATACTTGTCTGATTCTTAATAGTGTTAGAAAAGCTATTCCAGAGAACAGACCCTCTGTACTGAAAACTTAATTTACCGCTTTCGCTGTTTGGTATAGGCACAAACAGATTACGAGACGAATTTCTCAAGTTATAAGAATGCATACTGTTTGGATTTACAAACATGTTAGTCAAGTAGTTTGGAGTGCCCGCATTTAGTGTTTTATACATTAATATTGATAATTATATTTTGTTTCAATCTTCTTTCTTCGTCAGTTGTCAGTTGCCAGGGGAGTATGAGTAGAGAAGGGAAACTTCAAGGGCACCCAACGAGTACTTTTTGAAATTCGTTTGAAACCAGTTGTCTGCAGCTTATCTAGCCATTTTAAGGCGCCTACTATGTCTTTTGGCGTATTCTAGAAAGCTATTAGCTGTTCGGATTTTCTAGGTGGAAATCGCGTCAACCGAAAATACTCTGGCAAAATATTCCCGGCCTACGAATTTCTTAGTAGTCTAGAACAGAAACAAGAATTTTCTAGCCCAAGTAACTTCATGTTGCAAAGTTTTGTGGAGGTACGAATTTTTTAGGGATTTTTTTTTCCTTAAGCAATTCTTAGGGATTGAAAAAGTGTTGTTCTGACTCTATTGATCAGACGAATTGGGACGTACGAATATTTTAGGGGAAACCTTTTAGTCTCCCTTTTCTTCTATCATTTTCTAGGGATTGAAAACAAATTTTCTAGCCAGTATTTCAGAAAACAATTTTCTAGGGAGAATTTTTTCAAATCCGAAAGTTTTAGCTTAACTTACTCTCCCGAACAGATGTTTAACCGAAAACTTCGTTGGGTGCCCTTGAAACTTCCTGTGTGCTCTTGAAGTGCCTATCAAGTGAAAAAATCGACCCTTTTTTTCATTTTCTTTTATTAAATTTTAGTCTTCCCTAAGTCATCTTGTGCAATTAAAAATAAATTTGGAGAGCACGAACATTTTTTTATTTCCTGTCGAAGTCAGGCAGAATTGTCAAAATCATGCGACAATTTTTATGCCTTTAATGACATGCTAATTACATGCGTGACGTCAAGTGGTTTGCACATTATATTCATAAAAGTAAAAATAAGGCCGACGGCAAGGCTTCCTTGAGAGAAAAAACGTGACCGTTGGCAAGGCTCCTCAAGTAATACATATTTAGAATACAAATTAGACAATGATTTTTGCTTATAGGTGTTTAAACCCCAAAAGAAAACCAAGCAATAAAAATAAATGATGCACTATAAACACTTAAACTTTCCTTTGTTTCTAACGTTTGAACGTTTGTTGATTTCAAGTCCCACTTGCGCTAAGAAAAATGTTAGGCATTTAGGCACTAAACAAAGCGATTGTTTGCGCATTGTACTCGTACCGACCCTATGGTCGATTGCTTTCTCAGGAAAAACAAACATACACATGGCGATATATATATATAATCTGGAGTGTCATCTTTTTTTTGATCGGGTGTAACTCCTGACGAGTGAGGACTTTGGTCCCCACGAAACAGTATTGTAGAGCGAAATATGAATCAACCAAAAATTTAAATACTCCGAATCCTTAGTATATATATATATATATATATACACTGAAACAAAAAAACTCTGCCAAAGACTTATATATATCATATATATATATCCTTTATATTTCCGTCAAACTTTTTTGACAGTTGTTGCTTTGGTAGACACAACGAAACATAATAGGCTTTGTTTTTCTTTGTCTTTGACGGTAATGAACTAATATGTTTAACCGTGAAATTCTGGCATTTTGGCCAGCAAGGCTTTGATCAAACGTCAGTAGCAAGAGCAATAGCAAATTAAAATACAAAAACCGGTAATTTTGTTGGGTCGATTTACAGCCTCCAGCGACCGGTTTGTATGTTAATTTGCTATTGCTCTTGCTACTGACGTGTGATCAAAACCTTGCTGGCCAAAATGCCAGAATTTCACGGTTAAACAGATTAGTTCATTACCGTCAAAGACAAAGAAAAACAAAGCCTATTATGTTTCTTTGTGTCTACCAAAGCAACAACTGTCAAAAAAGTTTGACGGAAATATAAAGGATATATATATATGATATATATAAGTCTTTGGCAGAGTTTTTTTGTTTCAGTGTATATGTATATATATATATATACATACACCCGATCAAAAAAAAGATGACACTCCAGATTATATATATATATCGCCATGTGTATGTTTGTATATATATATATATATATACATGTAGCAGATCGAGTTTTATGTACTGTTTAAAACACGAACAGCAGTGTTTTATCAAGTTTAAAAATTCGAGGGTTAAAATTCACAAAAGTAAAAATAAGGCCGACGGCAAGGCTTCCTTGAGAAAAAAACGTGACAGTTGGCAAGGCTCCTCAAGTAATACATATTTAGAATTTGGATTGAAATTGAAAATTCTAATGGGAAGAATTTTCTTTGTGCTGTCTTTTATAGACATCCAAGTAGTAACCTGGAACCTTTTCTAAAAGATTTTTACATGGTACTTGATAAAGTAAGTAAAGAGAATAAATATTGTACAATAATGGGTGATTTTAATATCAATCTTCTAAATTATGAATCTCATCATCTTACTGAAGAATATATTAATACATTGAATTCTTATTCATTCCAGCCCTTGATCACTCACCCAACAAGAATAACTCATCATTCAGCCACATTAATCGATAACATTTTTTTCAACTTTCTTGAGCACTATACTGTAAGTGGTAATATAATATATGACCTCTCTGATCATCTTCCTAACTTTGCTATATTTGATAAAATAAGTTTCTTTTCCAGCCAAAATAGAATTTACAAACGTGACTATTCAAATTATAATGAATCAGCTTTTATTGAGGAATTTAAAAAAGTAAACTGGGTTGACCAACTTCCTGTTGACAACAGTATTGATGATCTTTATGAGTCATTTTACTCAAAAGTATCAGTAATTGTAGATAAGCATATTCCATTAAAGCAACAATCTCGCAGAGCCTCTAAACTCTGTTCAAAACCTTGGATAACTCCTGCCTTGTTAGTATCAATAAAAAAGAAAAATAATTATTACAAAAAGTACATAGCTTCTAAACAAACCTATTACTTTACAAAATTTAAAATATATAGAAATCACCTAAAATCCTTAATTGCTCTCAGCAAGAAAACATATTATAATAATTATTTCAGTAAACATTCCAAGGATATCAAAAATATCTGGAAAGGTATAAAACAAATTGTCTCAACCAGGTCAAAAACGTTGCACTTTCCATCTAAAATTATACTCCAGAATCAAAATGAATTAACCGACCCTTTAGCTATAGCTAATTCTTTTAATGATTATTTTGCTAATGTAGGAATCAATCTTGCTAATGTTATTCCACAAACAAATAGATCACCACTTGATTATATTAAAAGTTCCATATCTAACAGTTTTTTTCTGTCTCCCTGTACTTCTGATGAAATTCAAAGTGAAATTCAAAATCTCTCTAAATCTAAAGCTACTGGTCCTTTCAGTATACCTGTCTCAATTGTTAAAACTTTAAAGTCAGTAATATCAAAACCATTAGAAATAATTTACAATGCCTCTTTATCATCAGGTATGGTCCCTGCAAAATTTAAAGTTGCACGTGTAATTCCAGTTTATAAAGCAGGCTCTAAAACGCTAAGATCGAACTGTCGGCCTATATCATTACTTCCTATATTTAATATAATTATGGAAAAACTGGTATACAAACGTCTACTTGCTTTTCTTGATAAATACCATTTGTTATGTGATTCTCAGTTTGGTTTTCGTCCTAAACACTCAACAATTCATGCCATTTTACTAATACTTGATAAAATAAACAATGCAATCGAAAACAACTTTTATTCTTGTGGAATTTTTCTAGATTTTAGTAAAGCCTTTGATACTGTCGATCACCAAATTCTTCTTAAAAAACTTGAATGTTATGGAATTAGAGGACTTCCAAATGCTTGGTTCTCGTCATATTTATCAAATAGAAAACAATTTGTATCAGTTGGTAATTCTATTTCAGGGTACAAATCAATTAGTTGTGGAGTCCCTCAAGGATCAGTTCTCGGTCCAATATTATTTCTTATATATATCAATGATTTCATAAATTGTTCTAAATCCGGTGATTTCCACTTGTTTGCAGATGATTCAAACATATTTTTTTCCAATAAAGATCTTAATTCTCTAAAAAATACAGCCAATGACACTCTTAATAAAGTGAGCGAGTGGCTTAATACAAATAGATTATCTCTGAATATAGATAAATCAAATTTTGTGATATTCCATCCCGTACAAAAGAAAGCTTTTCCCATTGAGTTGTCTATTAATCAAAAATGCCTAAAACAAAAACCGAGTGTTAGATACTTAGGTGTGCTAATAGATTCTAATCTATCCTGGAAATATCAAACTCAGGAAATACTAAAAAAAGTCTCTAGAGGTATAGGAATCCTCTCCAAGATAAGACACTATGTGAATTTGAGTGTCCTGATCAAACTTTATTATACGATAGTATATCCCTTCCTTACATATGGTCTACTTGCATGGGGAAACACTTACCCAACATCACTACAAAAGCTATCTATTATTCAAAAGAAATCCATTCGTATTATTACATTTTCAAAGTTTGATGCACATACAAGCCCCCTTTTCAAGAAATTAAACATTTTAAAGCTAGCAGATCTGATATTCTTGCTTTCAGTTACGTTTATGTTTGATTATCATAATAATAATATCCCAACTTCTTTCTCGGAATTCTTCACTCTAGTCAATAGAATCCATGAGCATAATACTAGATTAGCTTCAAAATCAACATATTTTATACCAACTGTTCGAACAAACTACGGTAAATTCAGTTTAAGATATAAAGGTGCTGTAATCTGTAACTCACTTTCCGAAGAAAATAGGACAATTCAGTCAAGGAAACTCTTCAAATCTAGACTCCAAAAACAGCTCATAGAGAATTACTAATTTCATTATATATTTTTTCCCTTATATCCATCTTCTCTTCTAAATCTTGTATTTGCATCTCCCCATCTCCCTCCCCAAGATACCCGTGTGTAGTTTCAACGTCATTTAGTGCTTAGTGTTATTGATGTCAAGTGTGATAATATACAATTGTGTTGTATGTTATATATATATTTCTTCATGTTTCCTTTCTTTCTTTTTTTTTTCGTTATCTAGTTCGACCCATATTATACTGTCTATAAAAATATATTTCGGGATACCAGACTCGATTAGTTTTCTTCTAAGCTACTTCTGGTATCCCAATACTCTAACTATGGCAATCACATTTATTAATTACACTCCATGTAAATACAGAGTATGAATAAAGACTTGTTGTTGAATACAAATTAGACAAACAAACGCACTGTATTCTGTTTTATTTACGAAGACAAATATAAATGTGCAAACCACTTGACGTCACGCATGTAATTAGCATGTCATTAAAGGCATAAAAATTGTCGCATGATTTTGACAATTCTGCCTGACTTCGACAGGAAATAAAAAAATGTTCGCGCTCTCCAAATTTATTTTTAATTGCACAAGATGACTTAGGGAAGACTAAAATTTAATAAAATGAAAATGAAAACAGGGTCGATTTTTTTCACTTGATAGGCACTTCAAGAGCACACAGGAAGTTACCCTTCTCTACTCATACTCCCCTGGCAACTGACAACTGACGAAGAAAGAAGATTGAAACAAAATATAATTATCAATATTAATGTATAAAACACTAAATGCGGGCACTCCAAACTACTTGAGTAACATGTTTGAAAATCCAAACAGTATGCATTCTTATAACTTGAGAAATTCGTCTCGTAATCTGTTTGTGCCTATACCAAACAGCGAAAGCGGTAAATTAAGTTTTCAGTACAGAGGGTCTGTTCTCTGGAATAGCTTTTCTAACACTATTAAGAATCAGACAAGTATTGTAGCTTACAGAGACGCATTAAATTATTTAGAATAGTTTCTATTAATAGTGTCGCCATTTTTATTATCAATACCATTTTGTATCTTTATGAATGTTGTAGTTTAGTTATAGATACGGCTCTCAGGAAGAGCATATATATGAGGAGAAACCGTGTATAAATAAAGATTATGTATGTATGTATGTAATTGTCAATAAAGGCGTTTTACGTGATACCTATAGCACTTTCCTACCAAGATACACGTCTTGTTGTATTACACAGTCTGCAATTAATGTTCTGGTTACCTTCATCAAGAGATTTCATAGTATATATGCACTTCTTAATATTCTGAAACACGTCACTACGCACCAAACACCTGCCAAGCCAGTTACTGATGCCATCGCCTCAGGTATCATTACCCTACATGCATAGCAAAACCTTTCGATGGTAATCCTAGAAAACATCTTTAACGTAACTTTATTTCTACGTCATACTCAAATCTAATAAACTGATCAGTTGCGTAGAAGATTAACTGTGGATGCAACTTGAAACAGGAACATCGGTCCCAGACGTCGCGTGTCAACCTACAGATTAAAGATTTTAATTTGGAAGCAAAGCCAGCTGGTCATTAAGTCAGCGAAGATCTAAAACCTAACGGCAAACACTCGCCTACATCCGACTGAGTACATGGATGTACAGAAACCTCAAGACATCCGTTAACATTATGGAGTTTAATATTTCTTGTTTTCACTTTACGGAGTGGGTACGAGAAGGTCGAATCTCGGATTACGAATTTGTTTCCTTGTCTATCGTAAACGGAATGACAATATTGCCAGCAACAGTTATGAACGCTCTGATTTTGATATCTGTTTGGAGAACTCCTACTCTTCAAACACCAGCGATGGTTTTCATATTCAATCTCGCCGTATCAGACCTGGCTGTCGGGACCACAGCTCAGCCCATCATTATTTCTTGGATAGCTTTAGAACTTTTTGGTAGTCCTCAGATGTACTGTAACTTGGCCGTAGCGTTTGGGTTTACCTCAACTCTTTTTGGAAGTGTGTCTCTGTTCAGTATTACAGCCATAGGCGTGGATCGTTATCTGGCCTTATATTTACACCTCAGATACCCTGCTGTTGTTACCTTGAGAAGAGCTGCCATTACTTGTATCTGTCTCTGGATTTTGTCTTTGATGCTGGCTATTGCTTGGATCGTTTTTGGGATACATTTCTTCAGTGTAGCTATTTCTATAGCTATGGCTTTATGCCTAGTAATTGCGATTGTTAGCTATTCTCAGATATACCGAGTGATAAAAAAGCACCAAACACAGATTCATATCCAAGAACAAAGTTTTTATAGTAATAACAATAACGGTATGCAGCATTCAAAGATGAAGCTGCTCAGGAAGTCAATAATTAACGCTCTCTATTTATACGGAGCGTTCATCATATGTTACACGCCTTGTTTCTGTGCTTTTATTTACTATGAGTTCACTGGAGATTCACATTTATCGCCAACATTTGTGAAAATATCGACAACGATAGTCCTGGTCAATTCTTCAGTGAATCCTTTACTTTATTGTTGGAACATTCGAGAGCTCAGACTTTCTGTGCGGCAAACACTGTTAAGCATCTGCTGTACTAAGCACTAAGCAGACATTTAAAACAGGACAAACAAGAAATGAAAAACTGTAAATACAAGAAAGCGGCCTGCAGCTGAAACATTGTGTGCTGAGCACTAAACAGACGCTTAAAACAGGACAACCACGCATGTGCAGTGGCGATCTTGTGCTAATCGAAAATACAAAAAAAACAGCAGTTGTTGAAGTATCATAGGAACTTCAGACAACTTCAAGCGGAATGAAACAAACTGTAGTTATAATATACAATTTGAAATATTTGATTTCGGTTCGGTTGAAATTCTTATTTTCTATTTTCATTATATATATTAAAATTGAAGTATGTGCCTTAGTATACACTAATTAAGAATGGAAAAGCCTTTGTGTTAGCTTGTTTGTTTTTCTGATTGTTAAACATCCAAATTGGATTTATCATAAATGAGGTTTACTGTACTTTATTGTGAAGACATCAAAATGGGTTTCTTGTACTTTTTGCGTAGTGTTAAACATCAAAATGGGTATCTTGTACATTTTGTGTATAGTGTTAAGCATCAAAATGGGTTTCTTGTACTTTTTGTGTATAGTGTTAAGCATCAAAATGGGTTTCTTGTACTTTTTGTGTACAGTGTTAAGCATCAAAATGGGTTTCTTGTACTTTTTGTGTATAGTGTTACATCAAAACGGGTTTCTTGTACTTTTTGTGTATAGTGTTAAGCATCAAAACGGATTTCTTGTACATTTTGTGTATAGTGTTAAGCATCAAAATGGGTTTCTTGTACTTTTTGTGTTTAGTGTTGAGCATCTAAATGGGTTTCTTGTACTTTTTGTGTATAGTGTTAAGCATCAAAATGGGTTTCTTGTACTTTTTGTGTAAAAGGTAAAGGTATTCATTTATAATATTAGCGCAAATTCTATATGAATATATTCAAATGCGCTTCACAATGTTATACGGATATATTATATGTGATACGAAGTGCTATTGTGGCGCAATGCGCTGCTGTGTAGTTTACAATCATGAGAGATTCTTAGTGTATAGTGTTAAGCATCAAAATGGGTTTCTTGTATTTCTTGTATATTATAGAGTTGCATATAAAATGGATTTCTTGTATTTTTGTCTATATAGTATTCTTAAAGCCTTGCACTTTTTGTGTATGCCTTAATATCGTTGCTTGAACTGGCACATATATATATTCGTTCGTGCCAATGTGATGGTTTAAAGGTGTAGTTCGGTTATGTAATCTTATTTCAGTATAATCTAGTTTCAGTTCATAAATACGCGTGACCCTTACGAAAACGAACAGATCTTTTTACTATCTAATTCCTATCGTTAAACTAACTGAAGCTATCCAACATCCAAAAAGCTATATCTTTTTACTATCTGCAGCTTTTTTCGGATAGTCTGCACTTATCTTATTAATATCCTTTTGCTAGTTAAACAATAGCTGCTAAAAAGTTAGATAACATATAGTATATCTGAATGCTAACTGATTTGAAAGATAGTGATCAGATAGGCTATCCAAAAACTAACCCATTACATATAAAATATAAGATACGATTCAGATAGAGTATCTTAACACTAACTGTTGTTCAGATAACATTTAGATAGGTATCTGAAAACTAACTCCACATTTAAAGCATTCGGATAGTATTCAGACTATCAGACTATCTATTCAGACTATCTGAAAACTAACCCATTACATACAAAATAGAAGATATGATTCAGATATAGTATCTTAACACTAACTGTTGTTCAAATAACATTTAGATAGATATCTGAAAACTAACTCTACATTTAAAACATTCGGATAGTATTCAGATAGACTATCCGAAAACTAACCCATTACATATAAAATAGAAGATATGATTCAGATAGAGTATCTTAACACTAACTGTTGTTCAGATAACATTTAGATACAGTGTACATATCTGAAAACTAACTCTAAATTTAAAACATTCGGATAGTATTCAGATAGACTATCCAAAAACTAACCCATTACATATAAAATATGATATATATATATATATATATATATGATTCAGTTACATGTAGCAGATCGAGTTTTATATATACATACATATTACATTAATTTAGATATATACAGTAGATATATGAAAACTAACTATTCCATATTTTATCAATGAAACGCCGGGCTGCAAATAATGTACCTATCGATGTTAAGCCCAAGGGGGAGGGGGAGGGGTACCATGGGCAGAGGTGGAGACTTTGACTGCCTTTGCATGCCCGAGATCAGGAATTACAACCAAGTTTGACCAAGAAACTCGGCCCCAAGTGGGGTAAGTTAATTGAACTGAACCAAAAAATATGGGATCAAGTTATTGAAACACATGCAATCTTTGGCCAATGACTCGGTGCGCTTAATAACCGTTTGACTGGTGTTTGATCCCTGTTCAGTAAGCATTTATTTTGCCATTTACGTAATACATTTATATACAGAACGAATGGCAGATTTGTATCTGATTTATAAACTTGAGCAATAGCGATCAGAGTTTATAAATAAGATACAGAACTGACGCCCATTCTATATATTAATTATCAAACTCACACGTTTAGTGGCTTCTTGGCCACTAAAATTTTGAAAATCAGTATTTATTTCGCAGAGATATTTGAAGTCAAAATCTGGGCCATTCTGTATCTGATTTATATTATCTTTTTACCTTTCAGTATAAGTAACCAGTAGTTACAACTCCCACATTTTAGTGGCTGGGTATTCTAAAGTTGCATTTTTGTGTTAGTGAGGGTAATCACACCCAGACATCAAACAGGAGTCTAATGCGCAGCTTAAGGGGTGCCAGGCAGTGGAATGTTTTTTTTGTGGGTTAAGTGCGGGTATTCGCACCCAAACAGGAGTCTAATGCGCAGCCTTAAGGGGTGGCGGACAAGGGAATGGGTCGATGGGATTTTTCAAGGATGACATTGAAAGAAGCTGGAACAGGTGTTGGCAAAGATTTTTATGCCTTTAATGATATGCTAATTACATGCGTGACGTCAAGTGGTTTGCACATTATATTCACAAAAGTAAAAATAAGGCCGACGGCAAGGCTTCCTTGAGAAAAAAACGTGACAGTTGGCAAGGCTCCTCAAGTAATACATATTTAGAATAAAAATTAGACAAACAAACGCACTGTATTCTGTTTTATTTACGAAGACAACTATTAATGTCCAAACCACTTGACGTCACGCATGTAATTAGCATGTCATTAACGGCATACAAATTGTCGCATGATTTTGACAATTATACCAGACTTCGACAGGAAATAAAAAATGTTCGCGCTCTCCAAATTTCTTTTTATTTGCACAAGATGACTTAGGGAAGACTAAAATTTAATAAAAGAAAATGTTAGACACTTCATAAAAAAATACGCACTTCATAAGACCTTACTTGTGTGCTCTCAGCTTAGCATAAGATGTTCAACTTAGGAGTCGCCTTCGTGTCTGTTGTGAGTGGCTCCCCGTTGCGCGCGTGTTTCGTATTTTAAGTGCACCACAGTACGCCAACACTTGTCGGGTTACAACACACCCGTTTCACTTCTGACTGGGCGCAGTGAATTGATGTACATGCATATCAAAACATATCGAACATTTTTGTTTTCTTTCTTACTCTTCTAAAATCCGCTATAGATAGGATTGATTTTTCTTGCACACTTTGGTAAAAATGAAGTATTTGTTTTACTTTAGAAGCAAAAATAAGAAAATAAAAGTATTTCAAGCACAAAATATCGATAGCGAACTCTTTAAGAATGCCTTAATTTGCATGTCCCGCGTCACATTTCAAAACTTGTTCGACGTTTTTTTCCGCCGTTTTCGTTTACATAGTAATATCAAACTAAACAACATTGCCTCTAACCTAAGTAGTGCCAAAAAGCAAAAGGTATTTCGAGGGAGATTCGATAAAAAACAAATTGACTTTTGTGCAATTACGAATATTATTTATCACGGTATAGGGCCGGGGTCACAAGTAATTTAGATTTTCGGCAGAAATTCGCATTTTCATAGGAATTGTCTGATATACTTAAGAACTGATATATGAACTAAAGAATCCTAATATGGAAGAGGCCGCGAGAAGTTCAAAATGACACTTTTGCTTGCTATTTTATCAAGGGCACCCAACGAGTACTTTTTGAAATTCGTTTGAAACCAGTTGTCTGCAGCTTATCTAGCCATTTTAAGGCGCCTACTATGTTTTTTGGCGTATTCTGGAAAGCTATTAGCTGTTCGAATTTTCTAGGTGGAAATCGCGTCAACCGAAAATACTATGGCAAAATATTCCCGGCCTACGAATTTGTTAGTAGTCTAGAACATAACAATAATTTTCTAGCCCAAGTAACTTCATGTTGCAAAGTTTTGTGGAGGTACGAATTTTTTAGGGATTCTTTTTTCCTGTTCTGACTCTATTGATCAGACGAATTGGGACGTACGAATATTTTAGGGGAAACCTTTTAGTCTCCCTTTTCTTCTATAATTTTCTAGGGATTGAAAACAAATTTTCGAGCCAGTATTTCAGAAAACAATTTTCTAGGGACAATTTTTTTCAAATCCGAAAGTTTTAGGCTAACTTACTCTCCCGAACAGCTTTTTAACCGAAAACTTCGTTGGGTGCCCTTGTTTTATTGATATGTTTTTGTCGACACTCATGATAAAACATGCGGCAAGAAAATCTACTGTCCGAAAAAGTTTAAAATTGGTACTAATTCAAGCTTATTTATTTAATTGAAATGAATAGCTTACCGTAAATACTATAGTTCTGAAGAGATACGGTCTAAAACATTCTGGCTGTAACTTATGTTTACAACCAAAAATGTCACACTTTCAGATTTTGTTACTATTATTACTTCAAATAAAATCTAAATTCTTCACGGTGCGATTGCCAAAATCTTAACACGCTATTAAGGCATTTATATATCTAGAAAACAATTGCCGACTAATTAGATTTGATCGCAGTTATAGTTTTTCTATAGATGGTTTGCAATCAATCCCCAGAGATTCAAATAACAAAGGGCATGGTGGCCATGTTGGTGTACAGAACAAAAGAAGCTAACGAAGAATCTATTGTTAACTGTACACCAACATGGCGGCTATGACGTATCGTGCAAAGGGTCTATAATAACGAAAACTCTTTGCTAATCAGAGGGCTGATATGGGTTATTTTAGCATCTGGATAACTTGTTGGCACAGCTGAGCAATCAGTTCCATGTTCATCGTTAAAATGCCAATGAAATGAAAAAACCGATGCTGTTTTTATTTTATTTTATTGAATTCTAGGTTTCTCTTAGTCACTTTGTGCAATTAAAAATCAATACGGGGAGCGCGAACGTATTCTTTTTTCGTATCGAAGTCAGGCGGAATAGGCCCTTTGCAGCTAACAGTCACGTGCTGATATAATACTTCGTCAACGAATGAATTGAGCTCGTGATCCCCATGGGAAAGGTGTTGCCATGGATGCTGGAGAGCAAGCTATCTTTAAAATCGCAGTTTTAGAAAGATCGACAATCGATTGGAGGTGGAAAATAGCATTTACAAACAGGATTTGTTAATAACACTACCGATCTCGTACAAGGCCTTTGAATAAATGAAGTTTTGCTCTCCAGTACAACCACGTGATTTGTTAGCTGCAAAGGGCCTATTACCAAAATCTGGCGACAATTTTTATGCCGTTAAATATATGGTAATCACATGCGTGACGTCACTAGGTCTGCGCATTTATATTCGTCTCCATAAATACTACCAAATAAGTGCATTTTCGGCCAGTTTACAATTTAAATATGTAATACTTTGAGAAGACTTGAAGATGGCAACCCAAGCTCTAATTTCGAGTTGTTGGTGTGTTTATTTGTAAGTACAATAATACAATACAATAAACTTTATAGGTATAAATATAAGATATGCGACAGAACTGTAGGATAAGTGTTAGGTATAATGTCAATCGATAAAATTATATATATAATAAAAATGTAATAATAAAATATCAACAGATAAAAATAGGTTATCTAGAGATTCATTTACAGGTTAGGTGCTGAAGATATATTCGATGCCTAGCGCGTTAAAAAGAGTAGAGGTACTGAAGACAAAAAATCGCTTATCATATTCAGTGCGGCAACGCGAGGTCGCATTTAAGGGGTCTAGTGCACGCATTTTTCCGAGTGGCAGATAAGAAGTATTATGGTTTATCAGTATATTCATTTTTTTTTATTTCTTTATTTGCCACAGATATAAATACCATGAGTACATGAGTACACGGTTACAGGTGGCGAGGGAGCCCAAATAGAAACCATTAGGCTCATATCTGATTTTGGGCTACCTCTTTGACAACTGATTGTATTAAAACATTGTAGGGGCGGCGCGAAAGAACATGTATGGTAAAAAAAACAAGCATAGGACTAGTATAGACTAATTAAACAAATAAATAAATAAAGTTGGGAGGAAAAGGGATGGATTTAAAGACGGGAGAAAATATACAATTTCAGTTTCGACTGAAACAAGGAAATGGTCGTGGCATTAGGAATGTCGGAGCTCAGCGTGTTAAAGAATTTTGGACCCTGGTAATTAGCAGAAAACTGACTAATTATTGTTCTACAATAAGGAGCATAAAATAGACTAGAGCTTATTGTATAGTGACTGTGTACTTGATTGGTTCATAAAATTGAATTGTCAAAGCTTCGAGGAAGTAAATTGTTTTTATATGAATACATAAACTTTCCTAAATGAAATAAGTAGATATGATCGAATTTCAGGAATATAAGCTCCTTGAATATAGGGTCGGTGTGCGTGTCAAATGCCACATTGTTAATGACTCATATTGCACGTTTTTGAAGCATAACAATACGATTAAGGTTGGATGGATAGGTCGAGCCCCAGACCGTAACACAATATTGAAGATATGGTTATACATGAGAATAGTATAAAGTACGTAAGGATGGCTTGGAAAGGCAAAAACTTGATTAATATATAATTCCAACTGATTTAGAGATTTTACTAGCAACGTGGGAAATATGCGGTTTTCAAGTCATATGCTCATCCAAAATTACTCCAAGGAATGCGACCTCTTTTACCTGATCGATCCTATGATTATTTATACCTATCGATAAGTCAATTGTTTGCCTTTTTTTCCTTGGTTTAAAAACCATATAATTGGATTTCTTTACATTGATTGACAGCTTATTAGCCGTGTGCGCGTCAAATGCCTCCTTGTTAATGATTCTAATTGCACGTTTTTGAAGCATAAAAATACGATTAAGGTTGGATGGATAGGTTGAGCTCCAAACCGTAACACAATATTGAAGATATGGATATACATGAGAATAGCATAAAGTACGTAAGGTGGCTTGGAAAGGCAAAAACTTGATTTATATATAATTCCAACTGATTTAGAGATTTTACTGGCAACGTGGGAAATATGCGGTTTCCAAGACATATATCAACATCCAAAATTACACCAAGGAATACGACCTCTTTGACCTGATCGATCCTATGTTTATTTATATCTATCGATAAGTCAATTGTTTGCCTTTTTTGCCTTGGTTTAAAAACCATATAATTGGATTTCTTCACATTGATTGACAGCTTATTAGCCTTAAACCATACAGAGGTACTCATTTCAATGACAATTGTATTCATCAGACAGGGTAACTCTTTATAAGAAAAAAATTGATTGGTGTCATCAGCAAATAAAACTAGTTTGAGGCATTACAAAGATCATTAATGTGTATCAAGAAGAGCAGCGGGCCGAGGATTGAACTGAGGTACTCCATACTTAATACAATTAAATAAGGAACAAGTGCCATTATATTCAACATATTGTAACCCGTATTGGAGAAATAATTCTTCATCCAGTCAAGGGCCAATCCGCGGATACCATAATGCTCAAGTTTGTGGAACAAAATCTCATGGTTCACAGTATCGAATGCCTTAGAAAGGTCAAGAAAAATTCCCACTGTATATTTTTTCTGGTCGATTGCTGATGTTATTTTATCAAATAAATGTAATAGAGCTAAAGTAGCCTGCTTGCCGGCTCTCCTGTAATTTTTTCGGTCGTTTCTTTTCGGATTGGGTCACCTGTGGCACGCGGTCAAAATGGGGCGTCCATTTTGCCCGCGTGCCACAGGTGACCCGCGTGCCACAGGTGACCCAATTCGAAAAGAAACGACCGAAAAAAAATTACAGGAGAGCCGGCAAGCAGGCTAGAGCTAAAGAGGTTGAATGTTTTTTTTCCTAAAACCGTATTGGTTTTTAAACAGAATATCATATCTATTAAAATATTTAATTAAGCGGTTATACACAACCCTTTCGAACAATTTAGAAAAGATTGGCAAAACCGAAATATTAAACAGCAAGAGAAACTTCCTTAACTTTATGAGGTCAAATACTGGAACCCGTTTGAGCTTGGAGAAAATGAGTAGAAAAGTCAGCAATGCGAGCTGCGCGCTTTTGAAGGCGAAGAATTCTAAGTAAAAGGGTTTGGAAACAATTACCCCAGAAAACAGAGCAGTAAATACTGTTAGCATGTATCCAAGAGTTATAGTACAGAAGAGTCCAGTGCTGGGATAGAAAAGGTTTAATCCTGCGTAGTAGGGCTAGCCTACTATTGACAATAGAGCAGATGATGTCAATGTGATTAGCCCAAGTAAGATGGCTGACACAGATGACACCAAGCATTTTGGCATGCGAGAAGGCTTTGTATGGGAACTAAGGAAAATTACAAATTTTACCATTATTGAAATGTTAAAATCAACTGAAATAAACGTACCTTTGCTCTATCTGTTGTCTTTTGTCGTTTATTAGCGATTTGGGATTGTTTTTCCTTTCCTGGTCTCTTCTCCCTAAGAAAGAGACAAGGCAGCACACTAAGATTTCGACATCCCTGCACTCGAGGCCGGTTTCTTTCAAGAAAATTGGTCCCGTGGCCAACTTTCCTTTCTCGCATGAAGGCCGATAATTACTCTTCTCCCACAAATGTTCGGACTTTATCCAAACCCTTCGAGATATCCTGATTTCTGTGTCAAATCCATAGCCGAAGTCCTAACGGCATTACCACCGAAGGTTTGATGATCGCCTTAGCGGCCAGGTCTGCTGTCAAAAATCCCTGGACAGTTTGCGAAGTCCCGTCCCCACAGGAAAGTAACGAACAACCCATTGTACTGCGAGAAATAAGTAAACATCGCTGATCGCAAAGGAAATAATGCCTTTCAAAGAACTGTCGGTTTTCGATTGATAGGTGTTTTATTCTCATGATTTTAACTGCTAGACAAGCGGAGATCGTCAGCTTTGCCAGTAAAGATCGCAATGTATTGATTACCGATCAAGCTGTACCGTCACTTTGGTGTTGCTTCTACATTTGCTTCTACGGATAGAAAATTACTATATTCTCATCTGGGATGAAGCCAGTATGTCAAGTCAGCGCATGCCAGTCCGGACATCGAAGAAAAGTAAACAGATCATTCTGGTCGGAACGGAAGTTCACTTCGAAGCTAAGCGGGGACAGGCCCTGTGATTTGTGACATGTTACTGCGCGTGCGCGCCAGACCGGGTTTTCTTTTAATACTCTATGGATCCTTGTATTCAAGTCTATATGTAGTCATGTACTGCAGTTTTATCCGACCGTGTCATGACCTTTCATCCTGTCACTCTTAAATATATATTTAATAATGCTAACATATGAATTCTCTTTTAGGAAAATTGTTGCTGTAGACTCCCGATCTAGAGAATAGGCCATTTTAACGATGTTGTGCATGCATCAGTAGAACAATAGACGCAAGCTGCTAAGACTCGTTCTGGTCCACCAGCCTTTTGTTATTTAAAACAGATAGGCATTGTTCTAGCTGCGCGCGCAACATCGTCAAAACTGAGGAACTTGTTATGATTTATTTTAAAGGGGCAGTGTCACGATTCTGATTGGTTGTTATAGACAATGGAAAAATCACGCTATGTCACGCGCCGCTGCAAATTTCCCTTTCGATTGAAATAAATAAAATGCTGCTTTATAAAGATATAACATCAAACCTAACCATATAATACTGAAGTATAATTTTAAAGCAATTTCGGCTCGAGATATCGTGCAAATACGCCGATGCAAGCGGATTACTCACGGACTTCTACTTCTGTCACGTCTTTTGATTTCTTGTCCGCCTGACACATTTAAAAAACTTTGGGCATGAATACTAATCGTGACACTGCCCCTTTAATACCATTGAC
Source organism: Actinernus sp. WN-2022 (assembly GCA_030867875.1). Lineage (NCBI taxonomy): Eukaryota > Metazoa > Cnidaria > Anthozoa > Actiniaria > Actinernidae > Actinernus > Actinernus sp. WN-2022. The sequence goes on along the minus strand of JAOWCC010000655.1, from coordinate 7,610,530 downwards.
ACCGCAGTGCATTTCAAATATTCAAACCATGTAAATATGATACGTCAAGATTTCAGGGTGATGGTTGTAGATGTTTTATTTAGTTCATAAAATTTGACACACAGTACAGTTACCGTATCCACATAAAAAAAGTATTTCTGCTGAAGTGTTTGGAAATTTCCAATGGATTTTGACCCAATGTTATGTTCAGGATTGGGTAAAGCACTGCGTTTTTGGCCAGATCAGTGTAAAATGTGTATATGCAAAGTTTTGTGCCACGGTGTATAGAGTGTCAAAAATAAATACTCTATTACATAAACTATGCGAGTTTAAATGAAATATCATAATTATTATACCATTGCCATTTTGGTAATAATCATGTATGATAGGTTCTCAGCAAATTCCACGCTTGAATAAAATGGCAATATTGATCAACGTGCATCCAAATTTTACTAAACCTCGCCTCGCTTGACGGAGAGCCCGGGAAAATGAAATTTCGAAGGCTTCGTATGCTTGATAGTGATAGCGGTAGTAGCCAGGCAAATTAGTTCATTTTAGGAACAGTCTGAATAAATTGTGAGTTGTAATTGACTTTTTATTTGCAATTTATATTTGCTTTACTATTAATAACTTTTCATTCACCTCAATATTCATAATTGTGAATCAAATCGCATACTTGATGCCACCTTATCGGGCAATAAAACTGATTCAGTAAACTGGTGCTTATTTGAATTGTCATAAAATGCATGGCCTGGTCCAGGTATTATTTATAGAATAAACAGAATACCTTATGAATAATACACGAGATCAAAGTATTATGTCATGACGAGATGAAACACTGAGAACTGAAGTTGAAAAAGACGCGCATCAAAGCTTTTTTAAACTCAGTTCTCGTGACCAAACACAGTTAAGTTTGAGTGTTTGATATGGCTTCTCAAACGAACATATATACCTGTTTATACCTGTTTCAAAACAGGTTATCCCGAACAAGACCGAAATGGATTATGGTTGTTGCTAAAAGTCTGGTGAATAAGATATCTGCATGATGACGTCATATACTACAACTACCAGAACTCTTCGCGCGAATCCTTTTGTTCCTCTAATTTGGACCATTGTCTTGGAATTCTCAAAGGAGTTTAAAAATCTGAATGAGAATAAGAATTTGAAAAGATTCTGGTAGTTGTAGTAAAATGACGCCATAATGAAATGTCCTATTCGTTTGTTTTGGGAGTCCAAGGCTTTAAGAAGAATATTAATGGTTTCCTTCGAATGGATTTTCGAAGTGCACCGTATGCCATTCCGCGTAGCTGCCGCCAGTTGTAATTACAATCCTTTGTCGCTTGTAACTCGACCGTGGCAACCCTTTTTGAAATAGGTGTATAAGAGAAAACGAAGAAGACGGAAGCGTTTGTTCATGATATGAAGATTTCTTCGCGCTTAATTAATGAGAATATTACATCTATTATTCTCTATTTAATGACTTTAATTAATCCATGGATTCAATAGACCTAGACAGCTTGCCTGTTTGTTGTTCCATTTCAGACCACCTGACTTTTCCCTTGAGTAATGCTTTTTTGTTTTTCTGTAACCCAAGAGGAAATGTACCAATTTCTATAATTGGAAAACAAAGCACTGAATCGTCTAGAGAACTATCACGTGGTTTGAAATAGGACATGACTAGGTCTATTCGACGACGTTCGGACATATTAATTAAACACCCCCATTGATGTGAGCTCAATTACTGAACTTTTCGTTCAATTTTTTCAATAAGTTAGATTATCGAACTTATTTTCCACATGGCTGTGAGTCACACTCCTTTATCACATCACACCTCAGTTTCTTTGTTCTTATTTGGGAGGGCTCCTGATATTCCCATTGCATTTTGTGAATGCTTTAAACGGGAAGTACAGGTATAAATGGGCCATAGCCAGGTCACTGATACCTTCAGTTGTCACTCAGCCTTTGTGGAGTGAACATCTCTGTGATGCTCCGCTTGAGACCTCCCTACGGTTTGCTTATCGTTCGAAATTCAAGTCAAACAGATGTATGTTAAACGTTAGAGTAAGAACAACAGAGTTCGTCAACAGTCATAAAATACCTCCTAAAGTCTTTAATAAACATCTAACTTCCCTATATTCACTTTGTGATGGCTGGTTTTATTTTAAACCCTCAAAACGTCACATTTAACAGGAGAGGTTGATTCACTTGCCTACATTCTTCACTGTATAGCGGAACGTCTTGTATAATATATGTTGAGAACAAACGTTCATCTTTGTTGTTTTTATTCGTCCAGCGCCTCTGAGTCGGCGTATTTTCGTTACGGTGATATATCGATTAGCTTTGGATTGTGGGAAGATACAAGCTAGGTGCTTTAGGCCTAGTTTCTCAACGCTTTTTCTAAGTACAACTCATTGAGATACAGCATATTAGAACTATGTTTATCTTTGACCGTTTTAGTGTAATTTCCTTCAGGAACCGCGAGGTCGGTTTGAGACTTGAACCGTTTGTGAAATATAGCGACCAAGAAATTTGTGGATACAGGCTAAGTCGAACAGTCTATATCTCGCGTGTTTGAACCGTTATGATTCTTATGATTGGTATAAATTGTGTTTCGATAAGTCGTACTCATGATTATTGAAGTTGGTAATAAAATAGTAGCCACAACATATATTCCCTTTCTGCTCTGGGGTTTGGGATTTATTCACCTTTGCGAATAAATCCCAAACCCACGCTGTCCAGGCAGATGACTGTTACTTCTTTGTAGCAGGCTCAGTTTCCATTATTCTACCAAGATCAATATATCCTATAACTCCTGCTCATTACACCGTACGGGAAAAGATGGCGGCTGCGCATGCGCAAACCTAACAGAGTAAAACACACACGTAGTATTCCCCTATTCTCTTCAATGACAATATATTGGGAACGTCAATAGCCCACTTCCGCGATGTGCTTTACTTGTCACGCACAAAGATTTCAATACTAGGCTCTGTGAAAAGAAGAAATTTAATTTATCACGGGGCCTCGTATTGAAACCTTTGTGCGTGACAAGTAAAGCATATCGCGGAAGTGGGCTATTATACTGGTTTAACCTCCACACAGCATGGAGGTACTCGGCTAACGTTGTTGACACCCAATTCAGATCATGTGATATAAACAGATGCTACTCGGTAAATGCGTGGAGACGTTTTCGATATGATAGGTTCGAGTTATTTACAAGTTGGAAAATCGATCGTTTCGATTGCTGAACAAAAAAAGTACTGCAAGTTCGATTTCAATCGATGATCGAATTTCATCGAATTGAATCGTTCGATTGAACTCGATTTAGTTCAATAAAAAAACGTTCTAGTTGGGAGGCCGGATTGAATAGAATAAAATATACTATAATCTACTCAATGCTTTTGTGATCAGCCGAAATATCTACATTGAAATATTAATTTCTAGTCACTACGCGAACGTCATATAAAAGACATTGCTCTATTTATCAACCGTGTTAATTAATAATGTTTTGCTCTCATTATTAAACGAGTGTAGTGCAGATTAATGATGGAACCATTACAAGTGTGAATGAAACATTAGCGGGTTTTGAACCCAACAGGACGGATTTTCATTTCAGCTCGCTTGGCGGAGTAGTTTTTCCCTTTCCAGGTGTTCCAGTTGACACCGTCAGCATACGAAGAGTGTGTACCGTTGTGGTACAAACCGTTCAGGTTAGACGCATGGCACTTTGCATACCACCAGGCACCCTTACTCCTGACTGCACAGTTATCACGGGAACGGCTATCGTTGTCTCTGTCCTTGGTGGTGAAATACGCACCGCGGTGGTTACTCAGTGAATCACCGGCAGTCCCTAATAACAACATACTGTTAGAAGATAATCACACGGTATCGAGTGCAATTTGGGATCAATTTGAACGAGTTTGTTTTCAAAGATTATCCTAATTGCGTGAGCTCTTTGAAAAACACACGAGTTTGAATTAATCCCAAATTGCACAAGGAAACAGTATGTTTACTTCTCCTTCACTCCTCCTCCGACTTATATTCACAATACTAGTGCAATTCCGGACGCGCGCGGCCTGGGTACCACATTATAAAGACACTTCGGCGCATGCACAGGTTCCTCTTCGTTTCTTGGCTCGGTACGCCTCACCACGTTTCGAGTTTTGGCGTATAAAATAGCTTTTATTACAATCGTACACCGCTTTAATGTACTCGACATGAACAGGAAAAGTTCAAGTGAAGTAAGTACTTGTATTTGTTGATATTTTTCCATTGATTTTGATGTTTTAGCCTGGGTTTTGCCCCTTGAAAGTACGAGTCATTGACCGCCTTCGTGCTCTGTTGTCTTGTCTTAGGCAGACAACGTGGTCCCCTGCTCGATCCAACCTACGGCGAGAAGCGTGGAACCCGCGGATAGTAAGAGTCTACAGGACCTTATTACCGAGGCGGTTGCTAAGGCTGTCCCTCAAGTGCTAGCAAGCCTCATGATGACAGCAACGGCGGAGGCGCTACAAAAGCCCACTCCTGCCCCAGAACAGACACCACCAACACAACAGGATGGTGCTGAGGCCCTCTCAAATCGAAGCGACCGCTTCTACTTGCAAGAAGGCTCTGTATCCTTATCGACAGAGCTTCTTGAGCTCACAACATAGGCCTTTTCACAGGTCCTCACTAAAGAGAAATGGAGGGAACTAACTACTTCTTACCCATTAAAGGGCTAGAATCTGTCCTAATTGGTCCCTCAATAGAGGCAGGTATGAAGGAAGATAATGAAAAACGACATGGTTATAGTAAAACCAAAGAGGTTTTCAGTTTTGATGATGGTCTGATGGAACACCAAGGGCCCTTCCTTCACGTCGCTCGCCCCACAATCCATTAAGGACATGCTGGAAGATGCCCTGGTACTATTAAGGAATGCTAATTTTAGGCTCAATGCCTGGAGACAGAAAAGGTTCACTGAATACTTGACTGAGGTTGGGAAGTGTACCTTACGAGAGGGTTTCCCTGCTGACTAGCACTTATTCCCGGGGAAGTTTCATGACAGGATCAAGAGTGAGCATGATCACAGTGCCACCAACAGTAAGCTGATTAGCACCCCTAACAAGCCTCATAAGCCTACATATGGATCCTTTCAAGGGTCTCGGCCATTTCGTGGCAGAGAATATTCTGCCACCAGAGGCCGTGCAGGAGGTAAACGAAAGTGGACCTATGCTAACAGGGGAGCTTACGTCCCTAAGTGTTCCAGGGGTAATAGCGCCAGTAGTTCCACGCAATCTAGAACTGGGCTAGCACCAGCTGACTATCCGTTCCCGTGTTTGGATCCCATTTTGAACCCTCCTCAAACCTCAGCATGCCGCTTAGAGAACTTTGCCAAAAATTGGAAAGGTATTACCCACAACCCTTGGGTGCTGCAGACTATAACAGGGTGCAAACCCCCAGAGAGTGGAGGGTCGGAGGAGTCAAACAAAGAACACAAACGACCACAAATGCTTGATGGTCGCCATCAAGAGTTTGAGGGAAAAGGAAGCCTTGAGGGAGGTCTCTCAAGTGGAAGGTCAGTTCACATCAACAGTTTTCCTAATAAAAAAAGGAAATGGAGAGGACCGTCCTATAATAAACTTAAGGGCCCTAAACAGGTTCTTATGGAAAGACACCTTCAGAATGGAGGGTCTTCCTGTGGTGCGGTCCCTGATTTGTCCAGGGGAGTTTATGATGAAATTGGATTTAAAATATGCCTATTATGCTATCCCGATCCACCCAAATCACAGTAAATACCTTCGATTTTGCTATCAAGAGATAACTTACGAGTTCCAGTGCCTCCCCTTTGGGTTAGCCTCAGCCCCCCGGACATTTACGAAGGTGCTAAAGCCTGTAATGCTGGTGATTCGCTCCCTCGGAATCAGGGCCGTAGTGTATATAGACGACATACTCCTTTTACATCAACGATGCAAAGTCCTGGAGACAATGTTTCACAAGGTTGTAAGCCTCCTGTCGGGCCTTGGGTTCCTAATAAAAAGGGAGAAGTGCTCAGTAGCCCCTACCCAGCAAATAGTATTCCTGGGTGCCAGACTGGACTCTCAACTAATGACATTAGCCCTTCCACAGGAAAAAATATCTGCCATTGTAGATATTTGCAAGTTACTATGGGCACAGCAGATCTGTACAATTCAGAACCTATCCACTCTACTGGGCCAGATGAGTCATCCTGCTCAAACAGGGATATGGCAGGTACCACTGCACTACAGAGCATTACAGAGAGTTCACCTGAAGGAAGTTATACGGCATGGCAGAGCAGTAAAAACAGTAGTTCATTTGACACCAGCTGCCTTAATGGAACTGGAGTGGTGGATGTCACCGGAATGCAACATAGCAAACAGTCAGCACCTGCAACTGTCTCCGTTCGATGCCGTAATCCTGACAGATGCGTCGAAGACAGGATGGGGGGCACACTACCAGGGTCAATCGACAGAAGGTCGGTGGATACTGGAGGAGTCAAAGGACCACATAAATGTTCTGGAGTTAAAGGCAGCATTTCTGGGTCTGAGAGCCCTCCTGAAAGAACAACCAGGTCTGCATCACATCCATCTTCGGATGGATAATACGACGGCAATGGCGTAATTGAACAAAAGGGGAGGGACCCGGTCTCCAACCCTCACAGCACAGGCTCTGGAGTTGTGGTCGTTCATCCTGGAGAGGCGAATGTGGATCACAGCGCAACACATCCCAGGCATACAGAATGTACAGGCAGACAAGGCCTCAAGGACATTCAACTCCAAGTCAGAATGGACTCTGGACAGAGCAACCTTCCAGTTGATAACACGCAGGTTTTACACACCAGAGATCGATCTGTTTGCCTCTCGCATCAACCACCAGATACCGAGGTATGTCTCGAAATATCCAGATCCCGGCGCGATAGCCGTGGATGCCTTCCTCCAGGACTGGAGCCAGTGGACAAGCCTGATCCACCCACCAATAGTACTGCTACCGCGGATTCTCATACCTGGAGTGTTAGATCTGCCCTTTCGTACTGTACGAAAATGGCGATTGTAACGGTTTTCTATTGTTTAAATGTAAACACGGGCTCGCAAAGCATTAATCTTTTAAGACGGTGTGTTTGCTTGCACTAACGTCCGCAGCCAGAGCCCATTAGCTGGCTGCCCTGGTCCTCGAGTGTCTCCTGATGAAACAGGATTATTGGGAGTTTACCATACCTTCTCATGTCAATACTTCCCGTCCGGATCATTCAGGTCGCAAGGTATTTGTTCCAGTGTTTTTACAGAACCCTAGGATTTGTGTCGTCCGCTGCTTGAAGCTTACATGGACAGAACTAATAGCCTTCGGAACTGCTCTAAGCTTCTTGTGGCCTACATTCAACCACACCACAAGATTTGTAGTCAGACTGTATCCCGCTGGCTAAAAAAATACTCTACGTTTAGCAGGGATCGAGTGCTCTGGACATTCGACAAGGGATGCAGCAACAACTGCCGCAGGGCTGTCAGTTGAGTTCATCCTTAAGGCAGCAGACTGGGCGTCGGCTCAGACGTTTGAACGGTTTTACCACAGGGGGGACATCAGATGGAAAATTCACCCAGACAGACTTAAATTCTTAGGTTTTAATAGATAATCTCACTCATCTGTAGAGTTCGAGTTCAGTATACACATATGGATACATATATGTAAGATTGCATGTTATGTTGCTGTTATAGGAGAAGCTTATTACATGCTATGTTGCTTGTTATTTAGAAGCCTTTTAAGCTTCTTACATGTTATGTTGCTTGTTATTGAGAAGCACTTTATTAAAGCTTCTTATTTTATAATGACTTGTTTGCACTTTGTAGTAAGCCATGTTGTATACTATTGGCAGTAGTTTCTTGGTATTCTGCACTAGTATTGGGAATATCAGTCGGAGGAGGAGTGAAGGAGAAATGGTATTTCCCCGGAGGGTCAGTTTACTTACCTGACGGGGAGATATGCAATACTGGTCCCCTGCCGGTGGGAATTAGTATCTATTCCTCCCCTCCCTACTACTGCCAGTAGTATGATAGCTCAGCTCTCCACTCACTCAGAGGAAGCTGCGCATGAGCCGACGTTTCTGTATAATATGGTACCCAGGCCGCGCGCGTCCGGAATTGCACTAGTATTGCTCATATCAGTCTACGGAGGGGTTCGGAGAACTACATCTCCCCGTCAGGTAAGTAAACTGACCCTCCGGGGAAATACCATTTGTTAATCATATACTCACCGAAATTTTAGATTCGGACAATCTTCTGAAATACCAGGAAAATTAAAACGCAATTTATGTGAGTAACAATACAGCACCTCAAATGTTAATGTTTAGTGCTAGTGGTAGTATATGCATGATTCGGAGCCTGTTAGCGAATCGGAGGAGCAAGGAGTATATAGAATAATTAGCCGCCTCCCAGTTAGCTTAGTAGTTAAGAGCGGCCGTCTGTAAATATCGCCTAAAGGATGAGAAAAAATGAAATTCCTCAAACTTTCTCAGAATAATGGCCTGGGTGAGTGAGGCATATAAATATAACTTTTAGTTGAATCTGATTTTTATTTTCGCCAAACGGCGACAAAATCGGTTTTACGGCTCTTAGACCGGTTTTTAGGAGATCGATACCACACATCGTTAACGGCTCGCCTAAAAATGAAAATAGAAATGTATAGCAATACTGTGCAGCTAAATACAAAGAAAAGATAATGATTTCTCTTTTCATGGGTTGTTTATTACAAATTAAATATTTTATCAATTTTTCATTATTGTGTTAATTTTAGACATTTTTGGTACGCAAAATAATGACCAAATTGAGAAGCCAAAATCTCCAATGATACATGATCTGGCTATATTAGAGTATAACCTAGCGAAAGAGCAATGTTTCTTCTTCAAATACATGCATTAACATTTTTGGGCAATTAAAACTACGAATTTTCAGGGCACCAAACGCAAGTGGCACTGACGTAAGAATACTCTCTTTTCTCACAGCGTTCGAATGCACAGAATCTAAGATGAACAGAGGAAAAAAATATTATATCAACTTCTATCAGGTTAAATTTAACACTAAAGAAGCCTGAGTACTTTCAGATAGATTATATATCGGTTTCTACCAATTATGTACAAAATCAGTGGCTTTTAGCGATATTTTTGCGATGACATATTGTTGAATCTTTACTCATGCCGGAGCGCTGACAACTTTCAATTGATAGACTACCTTTATGAGACTTCTAAGTCAATCCGAATGATCTACAGTTGAACTATTCACTGTTAGGAATGTTAAAAAGTAATTGTAATGGCTTAATATGTACCTTTCATGTGGTTTTGTAGAGAATCGGTAGTATAACAAGACGCCCGTTGGGCATTATACTCGGGCCACCTAGAAATAGGTTAATTAATACATGGAGGTCTAACATATTTTTGTGTCATACATCCTCCTCCGCTAGCACAAACCATGTACAGTAATTGATTCACTACTCCGAGTAGTGATGGAACCTCTCGAGACCTGTATTCTGATTGCACCCATAATACTATACTTCTATGGTTTTTGTACTGCACTTTCTAATGGTTAGGTTGTTTTCTATTGTTGCGTATGCCAATACTATAGCTTGTTTCGAGAAGTTCCACCCAACCCCTTTCCTGCCGCCGAGAGAAACCTCTGCCCACGAAACGATTACATGCGCCACGGTATCTTGATTGCCATTAGCCGAGAAAAACGAGACGGTAAACATTGTAGCTTCCCAGTTGTAGATTTCAGATTGTCCATTTCCTATTGTTAACGGCAAGAGAAGGCGAAGTAGAGAAAATATAATACATTTCCATCTTCGAGAGTATAAATCAAAGCTTTCTTTAGGATAAATTAAGGTAGACTTATTGAATGGTAATTTCAAGGTCTTCTGTGCAGTTCGGCAGCAAAATAAGAAAACAAAGCCAGAGTTTGAAGCCCGTTCATATCAATCGTCGGCGAACAAGAAACTGCGTCAGGCGACATAAATATAAACGGCTGCGAAGAATACTGTGGGCAGAGCCCTAATTTATACTCTCCAGTTCTAGTTTCATGACAGTTCGACAAATCCCGGGGACAAAATCCTGCTATTCTTTTCACCGGTCCAATTCGATTTTAATACGGTAGTCATATCCAGTTCTGTTTATGGGTATAATTCGTGGTCAATTCTATCGTCTGTCGTTCTGTTATTCTTTTGACGATTTTAACTTTTTCTTCTTGGTCTGTATATAAAGTCACATTCAGTTCAATTTACGGACGATTTCATTTCCAGTTCGAATTACAATCAAGGGACAAGTAAGATTTGTGTGCGTATATTAACACAAATATTTCAACCTCACCAGTTCTAATTTCCGTTCGCGTTCAAAGCCAAGGGTCAATCACTGTTCACTTCCAGGTTTTGCGACTCTTGAATTGAAGTTTAGTAAAGTTCGGCATTGGTTGACTGGTTTAGTCAAGACTTCCCACTTGTATAATCTCAAGCCAGTATTTCATTTTCAGGAGAGGACTTTGCAGTAAACAATTACAGCCAACATTGCAAACAATCAATCCCTCATTTGACTTCCTCACAGTGTGTGGTGGTAACGAAGAGCATTTCAACAATACCAACAACGCAACACTGCCATCGTATGGCACTTAGATGCAGCAGTACAGGTATTTTCTTTCAGTTTCCGTGGATTATTGGACCAAAACCATCGACAATCCTCCGGCCGGCTAGACTAGCTTACTGTGCGATATTTGGATCGCCACATCCCTTTCGTAAATGTAAGAATTTTCCATCGAAAGCCCCTAAAAGTCCTGTCAGCCCTAGAATAACTGAATATCTTGATATTTCATTCGAAGAAACCTTTGGTTTCAGCAAAATAATGGTTAAGAATGGCCCCGAATCTTCGCTACGTTGCATGCTGGCTTTGCCGAGCTAGCGATCTGGCGGGTGTCGGATCTGAGTGGTTGATCCTGTCACGTGTTGGGATCGAACAATGGGCTCCTGTGTAATCTGATTGGTTGCTGGCGCATTTCAGCGACACAAAAAATAATAATAATAATAATAATAAACGGCTTGCATTTTCTGACTCGTGCCGGCCAAAGGCCCGGTCCGAGTAACTAGAGGTTGTCAAATGCAAGACTGCCGTAGTTCAACTGTCAACAGCTGAGATTGCGTTACACACAGGAAGCCCGCTTTATCAGGAAATATGAACGCGTAATATAACTATATATGGACTTTTGGTTTACGTTCCGATCCGGGAAACTAGTTATATTTTATGTAGGATCTCAGTATCACTGGATTTATTTTTTGTCTTTGAGTTTGGTCGCCAATTGAAATCAAAGCTTCACGTAACCTTATCTCCCTTAGGGGGGAGACGGGAGTACTTATGTTATGTCTCTTGACTCTTTTGGTATGACCAGTTGGCGAGCCCGACCGATTATTATAATTCGCAACCCAAGTACGGTTCTGAAGCAAAAATGTAGCAATCCGTTAGACTTTTTTTCTCAAAATTTTGGAAAAAAAGTGTTTTATAGCTACTTTCCGCACACCTGGTCAGGTTCCGAAGCTGACGCCGGCCGCATAATAATCTCTCGGGAGTTCTAAAATGGCAATTACGATCTTTTCACCCAGTGGCCATCTTGGATCGAAAGCGAGAAAATCAGTTTTGTTTTTAGTAACGCTATAACCTCGCACTGAGGGATATTAGAACGAGTTTAGCCAAGCAAAACCTCGCATTGGATCCAATATGGCCACCGAGTGAAAGAAACGTGAATGCAACCGCGTTATTTATGGTTCGGTTTCCGTGAGTTTACTTTTCGCTTGCCTATCACAAGCGTAATTTTATGATTAATGGTGTTGCAGCCATGGCCATGTAGGTTGACCAAACAAGAGAAGTTAATGTATCTATCAATTCCAAATCTGCCCCCCCCCCCCCTCCCCCTCCCCCGGTATACGTGTAGCATTTGGCCGCGCAGTCTGTCCCAGGGTGGGGCATTTTACCAGCAAATAATAGTTGGGGTGGTGAATAGCCCACGTTCGATATATGTTTCACTTATCACGCACAAAGGTTTCAACATGTGTCTCCGGGGTAAATTAAATATATTATATTATTTGAACAAAGAATAAAATTAATTTAATTACCCTGGAGCATCATTATACTGAAACCTTTGTGTGTGACGAGTGGAGCATATATTGAAAGTGGTGTATTGGTGAAAGAGAGTCAAGGTTGCGGATTTTACATCAATATTTATTAGAGATTTGCACTCGTTCCTAAACCCCACGGTTAGGTATTTGCAAAGCTCTGATTCCCAAAAGTCAAATGCTCCACAAATGGGGGGGGGGGGGGGAGGGGAGGGGAGGAGTGGGCAGGTTTGGAATTGCTAGAGAGATAACGAGTCATACTTTATAAAGCCCGGTTTACCATAGGATCGTTACGATCGCAGCGATCATAGATAGCGATCGTAACGATCTACATATGGAAACCGATCTATAGTTCTATCCTGCCGATTGTACAATCCATGGAGCCCGTGGGAGGAGGACTGTGTGGCGGTTATGATTTCCGGGTACGAGTTTTTCACAAAAAGACAGGTTATAGACGACTCGGAATAATAAAATATAAATCCGGGTTCATTTTCACAATAACTTGGAAAATCGGGTTTTGGAACTATACTTTCTCTGAAAACCGGATCTGGATCGGACCCCATGGCGGCACATACGTACGTACCCGTATTGTGATTAATATATTGCCGGTTCACATATCTGACTGATTTATTTAGCATAGTGACCGGATTTCGAATTTACCATGGCCAGTTGAGCCACCATATTACATGCATTAAGATCGAAGGTCACATTACTTTGCTATTTTAAAAAGGGACGCTTATTTATATTTAGACTCTGCCAAAATGGTATAGATAGCAGCAAAGGCTAAATCATCCGACGCGGTCAACAGACATTCTTCTCAGTCTATTATTCTCAGTCTTCTGAGCCTTACACGGATTACTATTGTGGTCAACTTCATTCTTATGTTGTCCCCTTAAATTATTTTAATTAGAATTCAATAAAAAGGGTACAGCCATGGCCACATAACGGACTCCCATGCTCTATACCAACGCGTATACCGTACAGTTATGGTGTCAGTTATTTCTAGCCAACACAGCTACGTTTTTCACACACCTCTACCATTTACTTAATTTTGCAAGTGCTACCCTTCCCCCATCCGGGATATTTCCATGCCTGGTATTAAAACAGCTGATTGATAGTAAACTTGCTGAATTTGATAATCTCTCGCGAACCCAAAAGACTCAATATTGATGGAAACTTGCAAGAATATTGACTTACATTGTAGGTAAGGTACCAAAGAACTTAACCAGATGTCGCATTTATGATTGGTAAATGATAGATGACATACAGTGGCGGGTCCAGGGAGTGGGTTCCCCCTTACTTCTGGATATCACTCAGAAATGAATAGCTAAATACATATTTCAATGTATGCTACTCAGACATGAAAAATTATCATAGAAATATCACATGAAACCTGTTACATATTGTAAGTATAGTTCTCTAGTATGACACTATTATTTTGCACCCCCCCCCCCC